>VKON01000181.1:47783-84053 GCA_009741485.1 Malurus cyaneus samueli | reverse complement strand
TTACTGTGTTTTGCCCAGAAGAGCGTGGGTTACTCCTGGATCCCTGGAAGTGTCCGAGCCAGGCTGGATGGGTGGAACACCCTGGGTGGTGGAAGGTGTCCTGCCATGGCAGGGTGACACTGGATGGACTTTAGTCCCTTCCACCCAAACCATCCACAATATCCCCGCCCCTCCGCTCCCTTCCGGGAGCAGCGAGTTCAACCAATCATCGCCTCGCATTGCAGTGACGTCATTATGATGTCATTCTCGCGGGAAAATCAAGCGTGGCGGGGATGTCCTTCTCACCCTGTCCTTATCAGAGAGACCAGAGACCTGTTTGTACCAAAGGGGTTTATTTGCATGTAAATAAACATGTTCTCTGCAATATTTCCAAAAAAGTTGAAATACCACTTTCCGGCCAAAAAACTGCCGCGGGAGCCGCGATATTTACAATAACAGCGATTTTTTTCCACGCAGGGATTTATGTACATCATGATAATCGAGGAAAAGAACCAGTTTCTTTTAATCTCCGTGTTCACTTCACCACCTGAGATTAAAAGGTTTGGCTTATATTTTAAATTTTCACTTTATTTTATCTTTCTGAATACTGAAAGATGTAAAATAATTGAGAATAAGCAAAAATATTTCAAAAATAAACCATTTCTCAGAGCCCGAGCACTGACAACCCAAAACCTCTGTGTGGTCACGCACCTCAGCTCTCCCAGGACTGCCGTCATTGGAAGGGAACAGGGCACCAAAATAGGGTGAAAAGCTTTAAATTTGGGTTGTTCCCTCTGTTCCTGCTTTCCACAGAGGGAATTTTGATACTGAGCTTTGGTCTGGGTGAGGGGAGAGGAAACACGTGCAGCTTGTTCCTTTAAAACACGTTTTTGTGTCCATTTTGCTGCTGAACAGAACCTCCTTCCAGTATATTTTTTCTTTTTTTTTTTTCACAGCAGGAAAACACGGCTCTGGCTAAGACCAAGTCCAGGGAGCCATCCTGTGGGATTCCCAGCCTGGATTCCACTTGAAAGTGCTTCTCTTGGAAGGCTGGTAGTGCCCTCGCACAACTCGGAACGGATCAAAGGGCTTTTTGTCAAAAAAACAAAAAAAGGATTAAATAAATCGGGAGAGTGGGGCAGGCAGGAGGCTGAGCCGGCATCGTTCCCAACGCAGCCACCAGAACGGGGTCTCCAGCTAAATTCCTCTGGGATTGCATTCCTGACATCCTCTTCGTGGCACCCCGCAGTCACACGATTCCAACGCTGCGTGAGACAACAGCATTTGCTCCAGGTTTGGATTTATTTCCCCTTTTCCTATCGTTTCAGCCCCTGAGGACGGGTGTTCTGGCGAGGGGGAGGTTGTGGCACACACAGGACACCAGGAGCGTGGGGTAAATATTGGAAAATATGAGAAGGGAAAAGGTTTCCAGAGTTGGGGGAAGTTTGGGAGAAATTCAGGCTCCCATGCTCTGCAGGAGCTCTGGAATTAAACTGGAGGCAGGAAGGACAGGTGAAAAATCCCTACAATTAACGGGAAAGTCACCACCCTACTGAAAAGATAGTGGCCTTTCCAAAAAGCTGGAAACCAAGAAGCTTTCCTAGGGTATCCCTGGGGTCAGCCAGGGATGGGAAATTTCAGTGGTTTAAAATAAATTCAAATTCTTGCCGACTTTTCACGCTGCATGCCCAAAGGTGAAGCATAACCTCACTCCCACAGGGAAATCCTGGCCTCCAGAACCGACAGCAAAATCCAGTGGGAGCAGGATCCTGCTCAGTACATAATTCCAAAGGAGATGTGTTTGCAGAACTCCTGATTTCCCACATTCCTCTTCAGTGAATCAGATGAAACTGCTTTCAAAAATAAAACGCTCTCCTGAGTCTCTTTTCCTTTCAGGGACCACAAGATCAGCCCGGAGAGGATGCCTGAGTCATGCTCCTAATTCCAGCCAAAAGGGGAAAATCCATCTTGTAAGGAAATCAACACTTCTGCTGCAACTCTGATCCCAGCTGAGCCACTCAGGGACCTTGGTGCCAAGCAGGACACGGCTCCTTTGGCTGGACAATCCTCGCCAGGGCAGTGCCCGTGTGTGTGTGACCACAATTCCCAGCCGAGCAGCACGAGGGGATTCCAGGGAAGCTCTTTAGTGCAGACAGGAGTCCCTTTTTCCACTGGGATTTGTTGGCATTTCACCACGCTGGAATGTCACCAAAGCTGCCCAAACCCACGGGCTCTACCCAAACTCCCTTTGGGGGAAACAAGGAGCACGAGGCGTTCCCACAGGGAAGTGAATAAATAGTTAAAACAAAAGGGAAGGCAAACCCAAGGCAGCAGCAATCCTTCAATCCTGTGACCTGGGATAAAATCCTGATTTCCATGAGGACACAGCACCCGGCTCGTGCCAGAGGCATTGAATGAAGGAATGCCGTGGGAATAAAATAAATTAAAAACCTCATGTTTTTCCTTCTTCCAAAGAATTAAAACCCAACCCTAAAACGTTTCCTAAAATACTTGAAAACTTCCTACATCCGAAAGGAGCTTATCCTGAATGGGAAGAGGGCCGAGGGACTGGGATCTCCCAGACCAGCCTATGTCTGTTTGTTCCCACATTCCCACACTTGGCTTCACCCCCATTAACTCCAACAGGGATGATAATACTCAGAAATTCAGGTAGAATGGAAGTGCCCACAGGATGAAGGCCACAAGCAGAGACCTGGCTGCTGGCACTCACACCTTCTGCACAGACCTTGGAGATCCAAAAATTTTGGAAATATCATGGAAATACTTTTTTTTCCCCCTCTCCAAACACATCTTGTGAAGATCTGCGTGACAGGTTTGGGATGAATCCTTCCTTCCTTCCCTCCAGGACCCGCAGGCCCTACAGACAGCTCATCCAGGAGAATTAATTGCCAATTAGAGCAACATCCATGAGATCATCATCTTCCTCCCCGATCAGGAACTCGGGGCTGGCCCGTGACGGCCGCTCGGCCGAGAGGATGGCGCTGCTTGCCATGGACAGAGACTGATCGGCCGAGATCGGGGATTTGGACCAGCTCTCCGGTTTCATCCCGTGCGATTTCTTCTTGTCCCTGTCCTTATCCCGATCCCGGTCTCTGTCCCGATCTTTATCTTTCACTTTTTTCTTCTCCTTTTTGTGCTTCTTGTGTTTCTCGGCGCTGTACTCGGGCAGGGGCCGGATGCCATCGTCAGAGCTGGGGCTGTTCTGGTAGGATTTCTCAGCGATGGATGAGCCCGACTCGCTCTCGCTGTCAATGTTCTGTGGGGTGTAGGCCGGGGATTTGCTGTGGCTGGGGGAGCAGCGCTCGTGTTTGGGGGTGGAGCCGCTGATCAGGGGGGATCCGTAGCTTTTGGAAGAAGCCATCTGAGGCCTCAGGCCGTCCCCACCCCCCTCCCCGGGTTTTTGCAGGGTTACTTTGGCTTTAATGCTGGGGGAACCACCATCGTGTTTGCTGATGATGATTTTGGCCACTCCAGTGCTCCCGACGTTTTTGGAATCCGAGTTCTTCTTGGAAGAGTCGACAGATCCTCCAGAAACAGAGACCTTTGATTTCTCCTTGTCGCTCTTCTCCCGCTTTCCCTGGAACTCCCCTCCAGACATGTTGTGTTTGGAGGACATGGTATGGCTTGAGGAATTGTTACTCGGCCCCATCTGTCCATCCATGGGGTCGTCTCCGCCAGGCCCGCTCGTGACCACGCCGTGCTTCAGCTTGTCTATGACTGCTGTCAGCGATGGCTTCTTGTTTCTGCTGGGGGACTTGCCTTTGGAGCTTCCATGCTGGTTCTGGGATGAAGACATGGAAGACCCACTGGATGAAAAGGAAGATGAAGATGCCGTGGAGGAATTGGAGGAGGGAGGTGGTTTCTGTGACATAGACCCAGAGGATCCCATTCCTGAAGATGATTTCATGCTCGAGCTCGATCCAGTCCCAGACATGTGGGACCCACCGGAACCTGAACTGATGGGTGATTTTGCTTTAGATGACGGGGGAGTGCCTGGGACAGGTTTCATGGGAGAGGCGAGTTTGTCAGAACCCCCCGAGGGTCTCGAGTGAGACGGAGAGATGTTTGGTTTGCTCATGGAAGGGTTCATGAGGGACGATGGCTTTCCTTGAGGTTTCATCTTGGTGCTGCCAGAGCTGGTGCTGAGGCCGTGCTTGGTGATGGGGGAGGATCCTGGCTTTCCCACCGACTGGGCCGAGCCCTTGGACTGACCCGAACCGGAGCCGCCTTGGCTGGAGTAGAGGCTGCTGCTCATCTTTGAGCCAGAAGACCCTTCTGATTTGCTTTTAATTTTGCCTGAGGTTGAAGAGGAGGAAGAAGAGGAGGAGGAGGCAGAATGGCTATGATGGCTTTTGCTGCTGGAGGTGACAGAACCACTACTCGTGTACTGGCCGTGTGAAGAGGGTTTGCCAACAGTCACTGTTCCTTTTGGGATCTGAATGGTTATTTTTGGAATAGGAGGAGTGGCTACACCGGGAGGAGTCTGAGATCTGCCCGAACTCCCCGGAGATTTGGACCCACCTGTGCTTGCTGGTGGCGTGAAGGGCCTGTTGGATGAACTGTGAGATGGAGACTTCCCGTCTGTCTCCTGCTTCTTCCGCTTTGGGAGTTTCTCTTTGCTTTTACCATCGCTGGACGGCGTCCGGCTGCGCTTCCCCGGCTTCCCGTCTATCCCAGCGCCCGCCATGGCACTTCCAGACCCATTGCCTTCCTTTACCCGTTTCTGAGACTTCTCTTTTCCCAAATCCCCCGTGTTCAGCAAAGGGCTCTGCCCTCCACTGTGGTGCTCCATGATATCAGAGGAGCCCAGTGCTTTGCTGGCAGCTGCAATAATACTAAAATCCACTGTCTCGGATGGAGCGCTCCCCTTAAATTTATTTTCCCCCCCGTCAGCCCCCAAGACTTGCACCCCCAAATTAGTTAGAGCCTGGGGGGCATAACCCTTGAAATCATCAGTGTCTCCACTCTGACTGCTCTCATCAAAGTATTCCTCCCCAAAACCACTCTGGCTCTGACTGTTCAGCAAGTCAGGGTTGAAATCTACTCCGTCTGGAAAAAAATGGTTGGAGGAGTCGCTGTTGGGGCTCACAGCGGCATCCGCGATCAGATCTGCAGGGTCTGTGTAAGGGTTCTCGCTACTGTTGGTCTGAAAAACATCGGGGTCAAAGAGGGCACTTTGTGAATGTCCTGAACTAGAAGAGTCTCTGACTGGAGTCCCAATGGGTGGGCAGTCCTCGGTACTGGTGGGCAGCTTGGAAGCCTCCTCTGCTATATCCGAGAGGATGTCGGTGACATCGGCCCCGATGCTGTCCGAGCTGGACAGGCGAACCATCCTCTGGATACTGGGCTGCGCGTGGGGGATGGCCTGGGGGTAGGTGGTAGGAGGAGTGCTGCACTGGCTGGGTGCTGGAGTAATATGAGGGGTGTCCAGGGTGTCTGCAGTCATGTTGACATCAAAAATGGGGTTCTGGGAGTCAACATCCATGGAAAAGAGCTCCCTCTGGAAATCATCCTCAGTCTGGTGCTTGGGCTTGTCGGCTGGCATGCGGGATTTTTTTTTCTTTTGCTTATTCCCCCCAGGGCCCATTTCCATTCTGGGGGAGCCAGAGGAAGAGTTCTGCCTTTCCAGAGGGCTGCTCCCATACAGAGTGGAGAAATCCTGAGGGGGATTCTCCTTAAGAAGGTTCATGAGCATGGGGTGGTTCTTGGTGTTGCTGGCTGGTGAGGATACTGGTGGTGGTGTGTGATGTGGGGGGGTTGGACTTGAGCCAATGGTAGACCCCACATTCCCTGTGATCTGCAACAAACTAGTGAGAATAGGGTTCTGAGACACTTTGCTGAAGTCCTCCCCATGGCCCACCGAGTCATGCCTCTCTTTCATGCTTATGCTCATGTTAAACAAAGTAGTGATGGGCCCCCCAGGAAAAGTGTTGGTTGGGGTGGTGGTCCCGCTCATTGGGTTGCTGCCTGTGGTCATGCCATACCCTGGGCTGCTGGCGGGGGGCAGGTTTTTCTTCACCATGTCTTCGACTGTCTCTGCAATAAGGGACAGCGCTGGAGTGTCAGCTTGAATGGTTTCTGCTTTCCTACGGATGGCTCTCATGGTGACAGGGATGGACATGCACCTGCAAGACACGGCAGAGGGTCAGCGTGGGGTCAGCTGCACTTAAAAAAGATCACCAGAGAGGTTTTACACCTTCATCAGATGTAAAATGAGCACTGAGGGGCTTGCACAGGACAGCAGCAGGCCCAGGTTTTATTTCCTGCTGTTCTGCTTGGATTCACTTATCCCACCTCCCTTATCCAGGACCTTTATGCACCGCCTTGCAATCCTAGAGGGAGAACTAATCAATTAACTCTGATAACTAATGGCTGACAGATCATTATCTGGTAGTCAAAATGCACAGGATGCAATCACAAAATCATGGATTGTTTTGGTTGGGAAGAAGCCTTAAGGCTCATCCAGTGCCACCCCCTGCTATGGGCAGGGGCACCTCTCACTCTCCCAGGTTGATCCAAGCCTCATCCAACCTGATCTTGGACACTTCCAGGGATGAAGCACCCATAAAATCTCAGGGCAGCCTGTGCCAGGGCCTTGCCACCCTCACAGGGAGGAATTTCTTCCCACTATCCCATCTAAAACTGCAGTTTCAGTTTAAAGCCATTCCCCATTGCCTTGCCCTGATAAAGGAACCTGGGTTTTTACTCCAATTCTGCCAGAAAACATCTTTATCTAAGCTTGGCAAAACTGATTTCCTGCAACCTTGTAAAAATCCCAGGATGGCTTGGGTTAGAAGGGTTAAAAGCACATGCAGTTGCAGCCCTCTGCCATGGGCAGGGACAGCTTTCTGAGGTTGCTCAAAAATCAGTGACACCACCACGTTCTCCTCAGGGATGACAAATTGAAAACATCCTGAAAGCAAATCCAGTGTTTCTCACTCAAAAGATAATGGGTTAACTCTGTTCTGAATGTAACTGAGGTGGAGGAACCTGGATAAAGGCCCTGTGTAAACAACAGACTCAAAAATAAGAAACAGTTCAGCATCTGAAATTGAATTTTCAATAGGTTTTGAGCTTTTCTTTCTTCCAAACAACCACAGAACAGCTCCAGAACTGCTGGATAATATGAGACAGAGCAGAGCTCACCTGTGAAGTTGTGTTTTTGGGAAAAAAACCCAGCTTACCTTTGAACAACCTTGGCAATGAAATCATCTGTGCAGATGAGGGCATCAGACAGCCCTTTGTACAGCTTACAGTTCACATGGGTGGAGTCCTGCACATCCATCACCACTGCAAGAGAGCAGGTGTTTAGGAGAGATTAAATTTTTTTTTTGGACACTGGGCAAAAAAAAACCTGCTAGCCTTCCCAAAATCTCAATCCTGCCTTCCTGAGCCCACTTACCACACACCAGGGAGTCGTTCACCGGGTGCTGGAAGGATACACTGAAACGGGAGTCAGAGAGAGGACAAACTTCAAACTGCAGGATCCCAGGAGAATCTGGAAGACATGGGAAATGTTAACTGAGGGAACAGCAGAGATGAACCAGAGCCTCAAAACCACATAGAGATGGGGAAAAAATAAGGAAAGCAGCAAAGGAAATGAGGAGAAGTATTCAGAGTTCATCATTCCCACATAATTTTCCTCTGGAGATGGCACCCACCTTCCTTGAGGACTGTCCTCTTGACACAGCTGCCAATGAGGGTGTTGTAGGCCACCTGGTGTCGGATCAAGTTGAGGATGAGGGGCACCCGGCCGGGGTGCTGGAAGGCGATTTTACTGATCAGAGTTCCCTGCAGGCTTCGCCCGTCCGGGAGAGGAGCGTCTTTGTTCAGGAAGTAACAGTGCTGCTGTCCTGGAAGAGCCTGACAAACAATTCCTGCTTTAGTCCAGCTGCACACAAGGGGATAAATGATACCCAGATCCCAGTGACACCAAGTCACCTTGCTGGCTGAAAGGGATAAACACTGAGAACATTTTCCTTCCTCTCTACAAGGAAAAGGTGACTTTTAATTCCTCAGAAGTAGTACTGACCAACTGCATTCACTGTTTTCACTAAAAGAGTTTCACATTGTATGGCTTCACTTCTGCAGAGAGAATCCTCTGGATTTAAGAGTCATCCACAAATTTAAGAATTAGGATTTCTCCCAAAATTGTGGCTGAAACTCATTCAGTCACACATCACTGGACAAAAGGAAAGGACAGATCCTGGGAAGGCTCAGCCCCTCTCCAGCTGTACTCCAAAAAGAAAGTATTTCTCATTACCTAATTTTTCTAATTGCCATGGTCATCATGAAATGGTTTGGGTTGGAAGGACCTTAAAGCCCATCCAGTGCCACCCCCTACCATGGGCAGGGACACCTCCCACTATCCCAGGATGCTCCAAGCCCTGTCCAGAGACATTTCCAGGGATGGGGCAGCCACAGCTTCTCTGGGAATCTTTGCCAGGGCTCTGGACTTGAATCCTAACGCTTGGATAGAACAGGATTTGCCTGTGAATAAATATTGAACCCATTTCCTTTATCATGCTTGGAGGATCTCTGAAACAGCTAAAATCCTCCCAAAATACAGCTGTGGGTGTGCCACAGGCTGCTGTGAGAGCACACTTACTGCATAAAAGCGCATGTTGTGGTTCAGGGGCAGGGGATCGGCCTCCTTGGATAACTCAAACTGTGTGATCAGCTCGTACAGGGGCACAAACGTGGGTGCTGTGTCAAACAGTGGGATACCTGAGGGGACAAGAGCACAGAGAGATGGTGGGAATACCTGTGCAGGTTTTATTGAGAAAAGCACAAAACCTCAAGCAACGTCCCTGGCACATGATAAAAATGAGCACCATTTATTGATGGAAATGAGGGAACATTAATAAAATCCCAAAGATGCATCTGACAGGTCTGCAACCCACCTGTGCAGCTCTGGAGTTTCTGAATGAAGGCTCGAGACACTGGAATGGGCCGTGGGAATTTCAGGAAGAAACAAGCTGGCAAGTCCACGCTGTTGGCACTGGTGATCGAGGAGAAAGATGGAGTCCTGGAAGATTGGGGGGAATAAAAGCTCCTGTGAGCTGCAGGGCTTCTGCTGTCACCTGAGGTAACATTTGCTCAAATACACCTTAAAAATATATTTAAAGGCACTTCTCAAAAGTACCTCACAGCCCCAAAACAGCATTTCTTGCCCTAAATGTGTACATGTGTAATTCATATAATGCAGTGACATTCATGTAATTGATACAATGCTGTGACATTCGTGTAATTCATGAAATGCTGAGTGCTGGCCTCATGTTCTGCCCTTACCCTTTGCTGTCCACGGGGTGGGAGCCCATGATCAGTGGAGCAATTGGAAGTTTGTGCATTGCCATGGTCCCCTCGACTGTCACGGACACGTTCATACCCAGTGAGCGAGGAACTGCAGGAGGAAGCAAGAGAAGAACCCAACAAGGACATTAACTGGTGAAAAAAACCTCACCAGTGCAGGTTTTAAGGATTGATTTTTTAAATTTATTTAATATTTAAATTTATTTTAAGGATTAAATACTTTATGAATTAAAAATACTTGAGAAAAGTGCTGAAGGACAGGTTGGGTGGCCCTTGGAGCAATGTGGGAATTATGGAAGATGTCCCTGCCCATGGAACTGGATGAGCTTTACGGTCTCTTCCAACACAGAACATTTTGTGATTCCATAAAATCTCACTCCAGTGGAAATACCTGGCTTCCCCCACAAGGCACAGAGTTCACTGTTCACCTTCAGGACTGAATGGACAACAGCCAAACTGGCTGTTTTACCCAAAGCTCCATTTCCCACTTGCCAGGTGCACCAATTGCGTCATTCTCCAAATATTTTCCAAACGCATTTGCAAGTTTGTAGTTTGCAAAGCAAAACAAATAACGATGTTGGATAATTTTCCCCTCTTCTTTCCTGAGAAGTGGAGCTTGGTTTTGGCATTTTAACAAAAGCCAGATGTCCATGCATAAAAACAATCTTCCAGTGTGATGGAAGAAGCACAAGGCTGGATGGGGCTTGGAGCAACCTGGGATAGTGGAAGGGGTTTGGAATTGGATGAGCTTGAAGCTCCTTTCCAATCCAAACCATTCTGGGATTCCATGGTTTTATTGATAATTAAATTAATCTCATGTTAACGATGAGATTCACTCCAAGGAAAAAGGCTCTGCCTGCAAACTGTCACCCCATGATCCCACAGGAGTCCAGCTGTAACTCCAGCCCAGCCACAAGGTCCAAGGTCAGTACCAATGGTTGCCTGGGCCAGTGTTTACACCTGGGCTCACTAAAGCTGTGATTGTCCTGCTGGACAGAGGGAAGCCAGGCTGGAATTCTGCTTCCTTCCCTCCTTCAAGCAGCAGCAGCCCCCAGCAGCTCCACAGCTGACCTACCATTGTTCTCGTGCAAAATCACGGGGGCTCCGGTGCCATCCTCAAATAAATCATAGGGGGAGACGTAATATTTGAGGTTCATCAGGAGACCTGGGGGAGAGAAACTCCTGTGAGGCATCCTGAGTAGTCAACCTGATCATCCCCACCCCACAAAGCCACCCAAACACCTTGTCCCTCTTTTACTTTATTCTTTTCCATCAGTTTATGTGAAACTATCACCCATAATGGGAGCCAGGAATAAATAAATCTTTATTATTTTTTTTTTCCCACTGTGAATCAGTACCTCCACTCCTGGGGGTGAGATAACCAACACTGCCATGGAGGATCTTGTCCAAAGGGTTTGCATTGGTGGCTTGCCTGCAAGAGAGGCAATCAGAGTCTGAAGCCAAAATTCATGTGCTGAGACTGATTTTAATCCAAAATACACATTTCTGGCACTCAAAGAGGTCCTAAACTTCACATTGTGCAGGCAAAACAAAAACTGCTTTACTCTCTACAGCATGGCTGGTTTATCACTGAATCTACAGCAGTGAAATATGGGCAAAGTTTTTTCAACTTCTTGTATTGTAAACCACATGATCATTAAATCCATCAAATTACAAACTTTTTATTTTGCCTTTCAGACTCTCTTCCAAACAAATCCTGCAGTTAAAAGGGAATTTCTCAGAGCTCTGAGCATTTCTAGACATGCACAAACCCCGCCCAACCACAAACTTACCAATACATCCCGGCCATCTTTTGGAGATCCAACTCCAAGGACTGCAGAGCCAAGTACATTTTAGTTTTAAGTTTGCTTAGGAAAAGAGAAAAAAAAAATAAAATATAAGAAAACTTGAAAGGAACTGTGCAGTGCAAAGCTACAAGGTTGATGTGTGGGTATACGTAAATGTATTCTACACTTATTATTTCATTTTATATATGGGGATATAAAAATATTCTGGACTTACTTGTCCCCTGGCAGCTTATAGAGGTTCACAAGTCCCCTCAGATGCTTCGAAAACTCATCAAAATTTTTCTCTCTGAAAAGAAGAGGGAGGAAATGTTACCAAGCATTCAAATTAGTAGCAGACCATTAATTTTAAAAAGTTACATTAACACAGACACTGAGCCACTTAAAAACCCACTTTTGCTACATGAAAACTACAAAATATGTTCTTTAAATGATACAGCTTTAATGTCTGTGGCTTTGAAAACGCCTTGCACAGCAGCCAGGATCACAAGATCTGAGCCAAAGCCAGAAAACCCCCTGGAGAAGTGAAGACACTTGGTGGGGAAGGAGCAGTTGTGAAGAATTTTGTGTTTCCAGACATCAAATAGCAAAGAGAAATCTATGAGAAAACACAACAACCCCTCCCTGTCACTCACCTCAGGTGTTGCACCAGTTCTGGACAGCTCTGGAAAGAAAAGAACACACAGGGATATCAGTGTGGAATGCAGCTACTCCTGGGACAAATCCAAGCAGTAACATTTCTTCTTAAATGATTAATTTGAAATAAATTTCTCGAATTGTCAAGCCTCAGGTTGAAAATCTATGGCCTTACACAGGGATATTGAAGAAAGGCTGTTTTCTGGAGAGGAAAATCAAACACCAAGGTCTAACTCTCCTCCTCATGCAGAAGGGCAGTAAAACCATTTTCTCACAGCATTCTGTATTTTGGAACTTTCCATTCCTGGATATTGTAAGAGTAATTTCCCATTCCCTTGGAAACACAGCGATAACTTCCATAAAATTCCCAGAAACACTGAGGGAACTTCCTCAAATAATTTTGCCAGTTGTAAATCCATAGTGTGCATTGATTAAATTATCTCAGAGGAGCAAACCACTTCATGGAGGATTTTTTTTCCCACTAGAATGAGCAAGGGTGCAACTCTGGGAACATTAAATACAACCCATTTCCTCTGCTCAGACTAAAGGGAGGTAAAAAAGACAATCCCAATCCCAAAAGGGTTCCTCTTTTCCCAGGAATACACACCACAGGGTTTTCTCCATGGTGAGCCACCTTGACATCACAGAGCAGCCCTGTAGGATCCAACTGCACTTCCACATAAAACATGTCTGAGGTGATGTAACACTCAGTGCCGTTCGCACTCAGGTGGGATCCGAGGCTTCCAGAGGAAACACAACAAAAATTGCTGTCAGATGCAGAGAAAACCCATACAAACCCCACAGTCCAAGCACACAAAACCCCACAATCCAAGCACACAAAAACCCCAATCCAAGCACAAAACCCCCACAATCCAAGCACACAAACCCCACAATCCAAGGCCACGAACCCCCCCAGTCCATGCACATAAAACCCCACAACCCAAGCACACAAAAATCCCAATCCAAGCAGCAGGAGATTCTGATGTGGGCAGGGAAGAGGAAAAGTCTTTGCCATGAATCAAAGGAGGAGACCCACCCGCTTTGCCGGGCGATGGATTCCAAGCGGTCAGTCATGGCAGGCAGAGATGACACTGGGTGGAGGGAACAATAAATAAGGTTTAGGGGAATGATCTGACATTCCCTAAGGAATGAGACACCAGGAATAAACCCAATCTCAGGTGGTTACTCCCTCCCATGTCTGCTCACCCCATCACATGAGCCCAAATGTAGACAGAAAGTCTGTACAGAGAAACCCAAATATTCCCACTCTACAAAGAGAGGATGGAATTTTTTCTGCAAGCAGAATCCAGGTATGGGAACTCAGAGAATCATGGAATGGTTTGGAAAGGACCTTAAAGCCCATTCCTGCCCTGGGACACCTTCCACTATCCCAGGTTGCTCCGAGCCCCATCCAACCAGGCCTTGGTCATTCTCAGGGATGAGGCAGCCACAGCTGCTCTGGACAACGAGAGGCTTTTCCCAATAAAAGCAGCACAGCCAGTCCTGACTGTCCCGCCTGGCTCACCCTGACACACCCCTGAGCACCAGGAACACAGTGAAATGCACCAGCAACACCCTGTGTGTTTTTTATGGAGCTTTTCCATAGGATTTTCCACCCTGCAGCAGCCTGGGGGGGAGCACACAGAAAACACACCAACCTTTCAGGGCCTTCTGCAGCGTCTCCAAGCAGCTCACCAGGTGCTGGTGCCCTCCCGAGTTCAGCACCACTCGCTTTTCCTAGGTCAGACAGAAGAAAAAGGGTCATTTTTCACTTGTCTCTAAGCAGAAGGGAATTATGGCAACTTTTGTGCAACCATGTGAGGTTTATTTAGATAACTAAAAGCAGATTAGATTTCATCCCCAAATTACATCATCTTTATTCTTGTGCACAGTGTCTGCTTGCAAGAAGATAACAAAGGCAAGCCTGCAATTGGTTTATCTTCTTTTAAGCAACTTGCTCAGCTGCAAGAACAGACTGTAGCAACTTTTAATAGGTCTAAGCTGAAAGTTTTAGAAGAGGTGAAGGAGAAATAAAGAGCCAGGCAAACTTTTAACACCTGAACATGTGCAGGAGGCTTTGCTGTAGCTCTCCCCTGCCTCCTGCTCCTTCTTCCCCACCCAGATAAATATTTCAAACACAGTTTTGAGTGTTGAGTGTTGAGTGTTGAGTGTTGAGTCAGCACTGAGTGTTGAGTGTCATTTAGCAAATTCCTCTACAAAACAATATCCTGGAAGGGTAAGTTGCAGAAAATACAAGTTTGACCCTCTTCTGAGCACTGAGCTAATAATTTATCTGTAATTAGGGAACGCAAAGACACGTCAAAGGGAGGGTTTGGACATCCCTCCTTCCCCTGCACCCTGTGGAGACCCCCAGCCACGGTGATCCAGGATCTTGGGCACAACAAAAACACCCTGAAAAGATCTAAGAATCCAACCCAAAATTATCAGCAGAGAAAGCACAGGCAGCTCCTGCTCAGAGCCCAGCAATGCTCACCATGACCTGACGGACCAGCTTCATGGTTTCTGTCCAGGGCCGGTTCTGGCTGTACTTGGCGTGGAGCCTTTCCAGGAGGGAGCTCATCTTGTTCAGCTTCTCCGCCTCTGTGGGACAGGAATATTTAGGAAACAGAATGAGCCAACACTGGAAGTTTTACACATCGGTTTGAGAATAAAACACTTTCCACATTTAAGCTAAAGATGGCTTCAGAAAACTTATGGCTGGTTTAACCCCAAACCTCGAGGTGAAATAAATGTTATGGAATATCCCAAGCTGTCAAAACCTAAAGGACCATAAAAAAACCTATGGAATGCCTGTCTGGAAAACATCCAGCTCGTGTTCTGCACGATCCCTGAGTGATGTGGCCCCAGCAGGTTCAGTTCTGTCAGGACAGGAGTGTATCAGGGGCAATATTTGAAGATCCAACAGGATCCTCAGGCTCTAAAGATGATGATTCCTTTGGGCAGGGAACTGAGAGTGTGAGAAACACAATGTTAAAGCAGTGAGGTGGGGTTTTGTGCCCTGGATTCCCACTCTGTTCTCTCTCCCAATTTCTTGAAAGGTCTTCAAACCTTCCATCATCCAAAACCTCCACCCCAAGGCTGACAGAGCTCCAGGAACATTTACCAACACTCTCAGGGATGCAGAGGGTGGGACTGTTGGGGTGTCTGTGCAGGGATGGGATTGGACTTTGATGTTCCTGTGGGTCACTTCCAGACCAGGACATCCCATAATTCTGGAATTAGCTCCAAACTGAGGGCTGGTGTCCCCTCAGGGCTGCTGCAGAGCCAGGACATGGCTCCATGTGCCAGGAGGGGATGAAGCAGTGGATGGGTGACTGGAAGGTGACAAAATGAACACAGCTTTCAGGAACACTCAAATCCTATATTTTATTGCCCAGAGACAGAGTTTTCCACACTTCAGTATCAAAAACTTCCCAGTGGAGATCACCCCAGAATAATTCCTGGCATCAGAGGGTCCAAGGCCAACATGACATTTTAGTGTCACCTCACAGGACCCTGTGACTTCCACCTGCTAAACTTCCAGACTGGTTTGGCTTCATTATTGATGCTCTCTCAATCCACAGACCTAACACTGAGCCCTCCAAATCCAAGTGCAAGGAATAAATAAATGTGTGCTGGATGTTTTGGAGCCTCCCACCCTGCAGACATTCCAAATCCACCTGTGTCTCTTTCTCCAGATGGCCCTGCCTTGACAGTGGGGTTGAACTGGGTGGTCCCCAGAGGTCCCTACCAACCCCAGGTATTCTGAGATTTTGTTTTCCAGCACTTTATACCTCGCAGCTACATCAATCCCAGGATGTTGGTAATGGGAAGGGATCCCTGGATCTCAGGTGGTCCAAGCCCCCTCCACACTTTACAGTGAGTTGTCCAGAATCCCAGGACAGAGTTGGAAGGGACCTCCGGAGATCATCCAGTCCAATGCCCCTGACAAGGCAGGGTCACCTGGAGCAGATCCCTCTGGAATGTGTCCAGGTGGGTGTGGAACATCTCCACACCTTCCTTAGGCAGATGTTCCAGTCCTCTACACCCTCCTGGAGAGAAGCTCTTCCTCATGCTGAAGTGGAACTTGTTGTGTTTCAGTTTCTGGCCACTGCTCCTCGTCCTGTGGCTGAGCACCACCGAACAGAGTGTGGCACCATCCTCTGACACCTCCCGGACACATTCGTATGGACTGACGGGATCCCCTCTTAGCCTTCTCTTTTCCAGAGTAACCAGGCCTGGCTCCACGGTCACTTCTCATCACACAGACGTCCCAGACCCCAAATCACCTTTGTGACCCTCTCCCGTTTCACCTTCCGGGGCGACACCTCAGCCCCAGCCCGGGGTTGCCCAGACCCAGAGCTTCGGCTCCACAGGGCCCCCCTCATTCCCTCACGGGGCCGGCGGGAACCCCCGCGCTTTCCGCGCCGCACTCACCCTCGGCGCTGCCCGGCGCTGCCTTCATATTGCAGGTCCGGGGCCGAGATCGGGAGAGGGAACGGGAGCGGGAGAGGGAGGTGGCGGTAGCGGCCGGGCCGAGTCCGCGGTCCCGCTCCGTTCTTCTCCGTCCCTCTGTGTCCCTCTCCGTTTTTCTCTGTCCCACTTTGTGCCTCTGCGTCCTTGTCTGTCCGGTACTCCAGAGCGCGGTAAGCGTTGGGCGGGGCGGGGGCAGTAGGTGCCCGGAGCTCCCGCGTGTGGCAGCGGAGGCCGTGCCGGGCCCTGCGCTGATCCCGGGGTGGGCAGGGGTGGGAGCGCTGCGCGGCCTGCGGAGATTTGTCCAGCGGTTCTAGTTTTAGGAGGGAGCGCACTAGGCCTGGCCTGCCTGTTGTATTTGGTTATATTATAGTATGTTAGCCTGAAGGTATATTTAAGTTATGTTATTGGTATCATTAAAAAGAAAGTAAAATAATTATTCTATTGAGTCCCATTTGCTTGAATATCAAGGTAGTTTTCATTCCTTGGATTTGAAGCCCTTTTTTTTCTGTCGGTTTCTTTTTTAGGTAAAAAATGAAGGTCAGAAAAGGAGGAAGATTTAGATCTTCCTTTAAATTGAAACGAAAAGGCATTGAAGTAGTAGGAGAATGGAAAACTGTGCAGATCGACCCCAATCTATTTGCTGAGGAGGAGTTTCGAGATATAGTGTGCTTGGAGGAGCTTACAGATTATAAGCTAGTAAGTTCTTCCAAAGTGGGGAAAGTAAAAGAGAAGAAAAGAAAGGCTGAGAGTGCTTCAGAAGAAGGCAGTGAGGTGGAAGAACCTGTTGTCCCTCCAAAAAAGAAAAAGAAAAAAAAACAAAGATTTGAGAAGCCAATCAGATAAAGGCATATTCTGATGGAGCAGAAATTGATGTGCTGGTTGATAAAGAGGCAAAGTCTAGTGATATAATCAAAGAAGCAAATTGTGAAGACCATGGACATGTGACTGAGAGCATGTCAAGCAGAGAAGACATTCCAAAGAAAAAGAAAAAGAAGGTGCCTAAAAGCAAGGCTTCTCAAGCACAGGAAGCCCTTCCATGTTACTTCTAAAAAGCCAAAAACTGGACAACAGAAGTTTTGTCTGCCTCAATGATCAAAAAGTGATGTGTCTGCATGGAAAGACCTGTTTGTACCTGAGCCAGTGTTGCAGGCCTTGAGCTACCTGGGGTTTACTGCTCCGACTCCAATTCAAGCCTTAGCCTTGCCTTCTGCCATTCGGGATAATATGGATGTTCTTGGTGCTGCAGAAACAGGTACAAATGTGTTAAACTGATTGTGTATGCTGGGAGCATCCTATTTCTCTTCTTTAAATGTAGCCCATGGTTACAAATTTTGATTTGTAGAAGAAGCAGCTTTTATATCCTAAAAGAGAAGAGCATTTTTCTTTTAAGTATCCAATGTATTAGCAAAGTTTTAAAGCTTTGTAACTTACAAACATGGGAACATCCTATTCACAAAGCATGCAGACCTTTGAAGTGTCAATGAGTTTTTATGCTTTTGGCAAAAGTCTCTTTTCCTGTTTTTCAAATTGCTTCCTGTTTTGGGAATGGTAAGGTGATACTCTGCAAAAGGCAGAATTAATGAAATGAGCAGGGTCATTTCTACAGCAGCCCGGTGTGCTTCTGGAGAGGCAAACAGAGAAGCAGGTTCCTGTGGAGATAATTCATACTAGTGTGGAGCAATGAATAAACACTGGGCACTGTTCATGCAGCAAAGCACCCACCCTGTGCTCTGTGTCCTGGCTTACCTTACATTGTCACCAGCCTTTCTGTCTGCTCGTGCTTCAAATGAGTATTACATCGATTTTGAGAGGTGGTCTCTCATCCCCCTTGTGATCAGCTCATGCCTTTGTTTTTGAGCATTGCTCACCTTCATGAAATTTGTTACAGCTCCTTGTTTACTTAAAACTATGAAGTCTCAGAACATGTTCCCTAAAATGTTGTTTGCAGTTCATACCTTTGAAGTGTTGTCTTTAGCACTGCAACTTTTTCCTAAAACACCTCGAGGTAGGAAGCATAATTAGAAGTTGCCGTGGTTTAAAGGCTTCCTTCACACTGTTTTCATCTGTTCCAATTGCTTTATCTCACTGCTTCTCTGTAAAGTCATTTACTGCTCTCGAGCAAGAGGTATAGGAACTAGTAAGATACGAGTCATTTGCATTTTTATTTAAATTACAAGCTGCATTGATGCTATTAGCTTTAATAAGATTAGAAAGCTCCACAGGGAGTGTTTTTGAAAATGGAACTGAAAATTTAAATGGTGGTTTTGTACTGCAAAAAAGTGCCATTTGGCAGTCTGGTGATCAAATTCCTCTCTAGCTGAAGAGTGGAAACTGTGGTTGGTGGCAGGCTGTGTTGTTGCTTTATAATTTTGTATAACCCTGAAGTAGTGGGACTGTGTTTTGTTCATTTGTTCTTTCATGAGAGAAATCCATATTCTCTCCAGAGTGTCCAGTGGATCATCGGTATTCTGATGATAGAGACTTGGGAGATGTGGACAACTGCCTGTTAGGAGGGGCTGGCAGCTGTGAGAGATTGAAACTCTTGAGTTCTGAGTAATGCTGCAGGATGCAGAAAAAAGCATTGAGCTTGAGGGAGGAGAACGTTAAGTTAAAAAACTATTAATCTTCCTTTTTTGGTAGCAACATAGGGAAGAATGGAGAGAGTATGATATGGCAGTAGATCCATGCAGAGATCTGATACAGGGAATGTGAAGCTTTGTTTCTGCAGTGGGAAATTTTCTGTTCATTACTATGTGGAACTAGTGAAGTTTCTGCTTAAGGAGCCAAGTCTACATAAAATTATACAATCTGAAACTGTTAAAAAGGGTATGAATTGGCTTGAGCTGTAGTGCCAAGATACACTTTTCTTCTTGATTGCAGAAGATTTTGCGCACCTGTCTGTGGTATGTGGTCTGTGTGTTATAATGTCCTGTGAGGTGATACTTTGTTTACTTTGTGGGTGAATCTAATGCCTGCAGAATATCACAGCTATAATTATAATTATGGGTGCAGTACTGACATTCGCACCAGTCAAATTGCATTATGTTTAATTCAGGATCAGCAGTGTTCTTCACCTTAAAAACAGATGTTTGGATAATACAGAATCTTACTGTAAAGGTGCTCTAAGTACAGGTGTTAGAGACACAACAGTTTATAAACATTTTCTGCTTCAAGTGCAGACAGAAGTCATAGAAGACCTCCCAGACATACAGAAAGGTGAAGTGGATATGAGACTGCAGTATTGTTGGTCAGGATAATGACACTGGGCTTAGCTGTTTGTTACCTCATATTAAGGTTGTCCCCTGAACAGGTAAAATTCTGCTGAATTTGGCAAACCTTTACAGCTTTGTGATACAGGAATTAAGATGAGATTTCCAGAGGACTGCTTTCCAGCAGTGGCCTATTACAGGAATGGTGCAAAAGTGTCTTGTGCTCTGGATGCTGTTCTCATGATTAGTGAGCTGCTACATAGGAGAAGCTTAACTCCGGTACATGTGCTACCAGGCTTTTCCTAATGTCTTTATTAATGACAGATAGTTCAGAAGGGAATATGTAGCAGGGATGTAACTTGCAGTTTGATACAGTGAACCCTTGCAATTAAACTGTTTTTTGATAAGCCTCATCTCTCCTAAGTGTATTCTGTCCTTTAAATTAGATGTATGTGTTCTGATTATAAAAATGTGACCTGGGTCTAGATCAGGAAATTAGACAGTGGAGTATTCAAAAAACCAGTTTCTTAGAAAGTTATAAATACAGAACTATAAATTGAAGATGGAAGCTAATGCTTCAAGTGCGTTCCAGTTTGTCCTTGGCCTCATTTGCTATTCCTTTATATGGGAGAGTGTTTGATTAGAACTTTCAATTAGGGCATGGTATTCTTCTTACAGATCTTTAAAAATAGCTTGACTTTAAAACTACAGCTTTTAAGAAACACTTTCAGAACAAATAAATCTGCCTCACCTGCTAGAGATTGGAAGAATACCTATTCCCCTGGAAATATGCTATTGGTGGCATCGAGGAAATTTAGAAAAGTGACAGGAGAAAAGATGCTATTGCCGCAAGTTTCTGGTCTTCTAAAGATCATGAGTTTGCATCTGTTACAACAGTATGTTTTAAGAACAGTGTGTGATTGGCTGTTGCTTTTCTCATCTTTTCAAATAAATGGCTTGTCAGTCTGTGTTATTATTCTTGTTTGTTTTTTTAGGAAGCGGCAAAACGCTTGCATTTGCAATTCCAATGATTCACTCTGTGCTGCAGTGGCAAAAATCAAATAACTCAACAACCAGAAATGACAGTGTTTCTAAAGAGTCCCATCAGCATCATGAGGAAACAAGATGGGAAAATGAGGATGAAGCAGAAAAAGTAACCCATCAGCAGGTTGGAGATAGCGGAGATGAAGATGATGCATCTTTCACAACAGGCTGTGTGAAGGTGCTGGAAAATGTTGAATTTGATTTCGATGACAAGACACATACTGTTTGCTCCGATAAAAAGAGACCTCTTTTAGGACTGGTCCTTACCCCTACAAGAGAATTAGCTGTACAAGTAAAGCACCACATTGATGCAGTTGCAAAGTTTACAGGTATGTAAATCCCACAGGCCAGTCTCAGTTCACTGTGTTTGGATCTTGGCATTGGTGTTGAGCCAGAATATGTGCTGCACTATCTTCCATAAAATCATGAAACTGGTGTAGCTTTTGAAGGGTTAGAGTTTGTAGCACCTGATGTGTGAGAAATGCATGCAGATTGTTCAGTTAGAAGCATGTGGAAGTAAACAGTTAATGTGTGCTATTTTGCTTTCAAATGTGTCTTCCTTCAAATAGGTATTGATTCATGCTCTCACAACACAGAATCAGTACTAGATACCTGACCACAGCTAATTTTTTCCTAGTTTTGGATAATGAAGCTATATATAAAAAAATAATTTCATTATATATAAAATTTTGATTATATATATATAATAATTTCATTTTTGACAGCTATATCAATCTTGTATATACTGTATACATATAACTTTGTTTTATCTATTAAAAAAAATAGGAAGCAATTATGACCATCAGTGCTTTGGGTAGATGGCATTGCTGAATTGCCTGATTTACCTCCTGCGGCAGTCAAGCCTCTGAAGTGTTACTTTGTATTAGACCTGACAAAAGCAATTTCCCCCTCTTCCTTTCCTTTCCTTTCCTTTCCTTTCCTTTCCTTTCCTTTCCTTTCCTTTCCTTCCTTTCCTTCCTTTCTTTCCTTCCTTTCCTTTCCTTTCCTTTCCTTTCTTCCTTCCTTCCTTCCCTTCCCTTCCTTCCTTCCCTTCCCTTCCCTCCCTTCCTTCCCTTCCTTCCCTTCCCTTCCCTTCCTTCCCTTCCCTTCCCTTCATCAGTAGATCTCTTAAGTGAATGAGGATATGAAACTATTGAACATGGCGAGTTTTCTTGATTCTCTCCACTTCTCCAGTACCAGTAATGGTTTATTAGAGAGGATAAGTAGTGTGATGTACTACTTTTAAGTCCTTCCTTTGTATCTCTTGCTGTGCTCATCAGTTTGCCTCAGATGGCAAGGCTTATTTTAACTGCTAGGCTGAAATAATGAATTTATGTCATACAGTTCTGAAGGAGCAGTGTTATTTATGTATAAAAATCTGCTGCCCAAGTGATAATATAGTTGCTGCAGGGGGAGAGGAAATGTTTTGATATGGACTTCCTTTATTGCCTCTAACTCACTTGGGGAGAAAAATTGCACCTGGAAGCATGGTGTTCCACAAGTAGTCCAGAAGAGAGATCAGTGAGACCTTGGATACTGGAGGGGTCTTACACAGTAGCATTGAGTTTATCACTGGCCAAATTATTCTTGTAAGAAGTAGGGTGAAATAAGCCATGTGTGGAGTCTGCTTCCAAAGATAAACTCCTTTTAGTACCTCAGCAGACTACTTAAAGCTAACGAGGTTTGTGCTACTGTGCAAGAAGCATTAATCAGTTGGGAACATATTTGGTAAGATTATTCCACAGAAAATGAGCAATTATTTAGCAAGGCAAGCATTTCTCAGTCTTATTCCTGAAGGCATCTTCCGGTTATTCCTAATAGGAATATGCCTGTTCATGCAAATACAATTGAGAAAACTTTGAAATATGTATAAACAAAGCTAACAGCTATGGATGTGGTTCTTCATGCAGTTGAAAGACAGGTGCACTAATTCTTGGAATCTAATTATAGTGAGGATTTTTCTGTAAAATGGAGTGCATAGCTTTATGTTACATAAAAATCCTGAAGTTTGCTGACCAAAATGTTTGTTGAAAGTTGCAGTATAGAGTGTTAAAACATTTCATGAAGTGTATATATATAAATATTCACTGATGAATTAGTGAAATAGAATCTGTTATGTTTTAGACATTAAGACTGCAATTCTAGTTGGAGGCATGGCTGCCAGAAGCAAGAACGTGTACTGAATCGAAAGCCAGAAATTGTAATTGCAACCCCAGGCCGTCTGTGGAGTTAGTTAAGGAGAGACACCCACATCTTTCAAATCTTCGTCAGCTCAGGTAAACTTGCCTTTTCAAAAAACTGCTGAATAATGAACTGGGCAGCCCTGCATACTAATTAGGTTTACTAACAGATTAAATAATTTAGATTCCATAAGATCCCCTATTTCTGTGTCAGTGTTTTATTGAAATGCTGATTGGTAATCATTGATGGAGGGAAATGTCAGTTAAAGACAGCTGTAAAAACCTGATTTTTCAAAAAGAATGCAGAATGCTATTGTAGCTGCTCCAGCATACCTGGTTCTTTTTGGTTTTTTATGCATGACATCCTTTATGTGTTTAGCAGGAAAAGTTGTTCTTAAATGTATCTGGTTTGTTTTTAGCTGAATGTATTTTTACTGTGTGTTTTCCACTTGACAGGTGCCTTGTGATTGATGAAGCAGACCGAATGGTTGAGAAAGGTCACTTTGTAGAGCTGTCTCAATTGCTGGAAATCTTAAATGATTCACAGTATAACCCTCGACGACAGACTTTTGTTTTTTCTGCCACTTTGACTTTAGTCCATCAGATTCCCACAAGAGTTTTACAGAAAAAGAATGCCAAAAAGATGGACAAGAAGACTAAACTAGAATTGTTAATGGAAAAAGTAGGAATAAGGGGCAAACCCAAAGTAATAGACTTAACAAGGAAAGAGGCTACTGTTGAGACTCTGACAGAAACCAGAATCCACTGTAACACAAATGAAAAAGACTATTACCTCTATTACTTTCTTCTCCAGTATCCAGGAAGGACCATGGTCTTTGCAAACAGCATAGACTGTGTAAAACGCCTCAGTTCTCTCCTCACAATCTTACATTGTGATCCTCTTCCGTTGCATGCCAACATGCACCAAAAGCAAAGGCTGAAAAACCTGGAGCGGTTTGCTGAGCGAGAGAGGTGAGTTGATTTTCAACTTCCTAGTAGAGAAGAAAAGAAATTGCGTAAAGGGTAGTGAGGTGGGGAAACAACTCTGTTAGAGTAGGAGCAGGTTTGGGAAGTTAGCTGAGAATGTGAGTCCCAAGATGTTAACAATTAAGGATGAGGTTAATTAAGGTGATGAACTGGAGCAAGTTCAGTGGAAGGCCACCAAGATGTTCAAGAAGCATTGTCTCTGCAAGAGGAGAGGCTGAAGGCGCAGAGTGTTTGTACTACCTGGGAAGAATATTTTGTGGGGACCTGATGGCAGCCCACTGATATCATAAAAGGAGGTTATCAAGAAGATGGAGCCAGGCTTTTTAAAGTGGTGCATGATGGGAGGATGAGGGGTAATGGGTGCAATTTAAAATACAAGGTTCAGGCTGAATATGAGAAAGGCATTTTCTCTATAAGGACAGTTGAGCATGGAAATGGGGTTGCTTGTTCTTGGAGTTTTTTAAGGCTCAGTTGGATAAAGCCCTGAGCAACCTGGTCCAGTCTTGCAACTCATCCAGCTTTGAAGAGGAGGTTTCACCAGAGACCTCCTGAGGTCCACTGGAGCCTGCATTATCCCGTGGTCTGGCAGCTCTTTGCTGCGGAGCTGTCTCTTGGCCTGCTTTCAGACATGTTTTTGGAACTGTCCTGCTCACCTCATGCCCATGTCCTGGCTGTGCAGCTCATTTGATCTTCTGTAAGTTATTCAGTCTCCCTAAACCATCAGAAAACTAACCACTCCTTAGTCATTTGCTGGTTTAATTACAGAAATTTGCAACCTGAGCATCAAAGTATCTTTGAGTAATGCAAAAGAAAAGAGAGTTGTGCCTTTCAGCAGTAGTAGGCAGCCAGGGCTTACCCAGGCAGACCTGATCTACCATTTTAGGAAACATTTCAGGGTGTCTGGGGTGGCCTTTGGGAGGAGGTGTTTGGTCTCAATACATCCGTAATTCCAGAAGCCTCCCATTCTAGTCCTGCTGTGAACTGCTGCATGCTTTCTGAGAATTTATACCTTGTTAATAGATTCTGGCAGGGAGAACAGACATTGAATTGCAGTGATGGAGCTGCAGTATCCCTTGACAAACATATTGATAGCATTTATGTAGGTCTGATGAGGTGTTTTCAAAGACTGCAGGTTTTCAAGGCAAGAAAGAAATCAATCACATCATCTCTCCTTCTGTAGATTGCAAGCTGTAGAATTTTCTTTTGTTATTTCTGCATTGAACCTTGTAGCAATAGAGGATGCAGTCAGGTGCCATAAAATTGTAACAAATTTCCATTACGTTAAAGTAATTAATTTCCGTTGCTGAGAGATGTTTTTAAAACTAATTGTTCCATATCCTAGGGAGACTTTTGTCCCTGTAGTAGACTGTTAATATAAAAGAACATCTTGAGTAGTTCATCTTGTCTAGGGATAAGGAGAAACAGTAATTTTTAAAGCAGATCTCCTTTATATTTCTAGCTTTTAATTTACTGAGAGAGCTTATTTGAGTGCAAGTTGGTAGCAGACATTTCTCCCCTAAAGAACTGCCATTTAAATAGATAATGTCAATAATGTGATTATTTTCAGCTTGTAAAACTTTTAATAATATGTCTGTACTGCCAGAGATCAACTGTGTTATTAATGGTGTGGTCATATCAAGCTAAAGAAATTCTTTAAAACCTGGACAGTGCACTGAAAAATATAATGCAGGGGTGCATAACCCCCTTCCTTATTGAGTAGCTATTTGTTCCAGCATTCTTGTGAACTGAGAGAGAAGAAAAATACAGGAAAACAGGATCCAGCAAGATAGTGAATTTGTTTATTGGAAACAAAATACACCTGCTGAAGACAACATTTTCATTTTTTAACTTTAAGAATTACTGTTTCAGGACTGCCCTTGGGGTAAATTTGGTATAATTCCTGAAAGGGCAAACAGAATGCGTATTTCCAGCAGAGAACATAGTATAAATCTGTTTCTTAAACTGCTGTGGTATAATTCTAGGTTGCTGTATTTTATGTTCCTTGGCAGATAATTTACTTTTCAATTTTGTGTTCATTAAATTTTGTCACTTTCTCAGCTGTGTCCTTCTGACAACAGATGTGGCAGCTCGTGGTCTTGATATTCCCAATGTGCAGCATGTCATCCACTACCAGGTAAAGTATTTTTTAATATTTTTACTTTTACTGTTTTGGTTTTGAAACAAGTTTTTGCTGATCCAAATCCTGAACACTGTAAAGCCGTAGTTCTTTGTCCTGTGTATAGTATAGTCCTAAGCATAGAGATTAAATAATTTAACTCTCCTTAGTGCTTTGTGCTTGAAGATCTAATTCCTGCAGTGACTGGCTGCAGTAGGTAGCACTTTGAGAATGTGTGATTATATATCAGAAATTACATAATAGATATGATCCTCCTTGCTTTTTGCTTAACTTTGATATCTAAAGGTGTCAAATGACTCAGCCTTATAACTCTTTCCTGAGGACACATAAAATATTTTTCTGCTTTGCAAATGACGTAACAGAGGGTCAGAAGATAGGAGAGACTCAAAAGATTGCGCTGGAAAAATGCTGGATCAGAGAGCAAAAACTGTGTCAAGACATTGTCTTCTATATTACTTTTGTCTGTGTTACATGCAAATGTACCATGTGTGTATTTAAAACATGGTATTCTTTGGCGACCTCTTGTCCAAAGCAGGCCAGGCTGCTGGAAGCTGTCCATGGTCGGCTTCATGGCTTCTCTCAATTCTTGCAGGTCCCTCGTACTTCGGAGCTGTACGTGCACAGAAGCGGCCGAACAGCCCGAGCTGCCAATGAAGGCCTCAGCCTGTTGCTGATTGGCCCTGAGGATTTGATCAATTTTCGGAAAATCTATAAAACGTTGGAGAAAAGTGAAGAGCTGCCAATTTTCCCAATTGATACCAAGTGCATGACTTCTATCAAGGTAAAGAAACAACAGTCTTTTTGCAGCCTGAGTAGTTGCTTGCTTACTTATATTACTGATATGATATTGACTGTCATGTTCTTTCCAGATTTGAGATGAAATTTACTCTTGAGGATCTGGATTTAAAAATTAAGCTGATCACACTTTATATATTTTTGATCAATATTTATGATTACTCCTCAGTAACTGGCCCAAGAAAGGTGTTCAAACATAAACATCAGTTATATTTTTCCAAAAACCGTATAGCAAAGCGAGTATGTTTTGTGGCCGTGGAGCTGGGATGGCTCTGCTAAGTAGGTCGTTTAAAGGCTCTTCTGTTAGGAACAGACTGGAGAACAGTGGCAGGTCCAGGGATGTTCAGTGGCCTTCACCTGCCTCTTCTCATCTGAAGTAGAGAGTTGTCTGCTTTTCTAGAAGTTCCTGTACTATGACACCACAGCTGCCACTGAAAACCCTGTCAAACGGAGTTTGTTTCCCTTTCTTAGGTTATTGCCCATTTTAAGGAGGATTCTTCACTAACTCACAATATAGACCACAGTTAGGATTTGCAAAACAATGTGTTTTAGTAAGCATCTAGTCACTGCAGATTTTCTACTTCTTGAATAAGAGACTATTTCATGTCTCAGCATTCTCTTAACAGTTTGGATTATGTCAGTCATGTACAAATGGGACATATTAAATATTGGATTTTAAAGGAATCCAGCTGGAGTTGAAATGTGTGAATATTGCACAGTCATTGAGAGCAGGGAAGAATGCAAGCAGTCAGATAACACCGCGGGTGTCTTCCTTATGGTATTCTGATTCACGGTTACCTAATTGGCTTGGACTGAGCCCAGGGTCTCCCCCAGTGGCAACAGCAATGTCCTCACCTTGGGAATAATGTCTGCAAGTTTTAAAACCCAGCCTTCCTGCAAGTAGGGTATTTCTTTCAGGAGATGCAGTTTCCTGGAAGAGCAAAGGAAAGAAAAGAAAATAATGCTTCCACAGATTTTTTTTCTCCTCTTGGTAGTAGCAAAGAGAATCTGATTTCCACCCTTATCTCCCGCACTGCCCTCTTCCACCCACTGAATGTTTCTAGTTACTGAAAGAAATCTGTTGTTTCAAAGAGTGTTTCTTCAGAGGTTCCTTCTGTGTTTCTTGATGAGTAGTTCTTGGCTCTTATCATGCTCTGTCAATTAACTTTCTACACATTCATTTTCCTGTCACCATTTCAATGATCTCTCCTATCTGTAACAGTGCTCCTCTTCCCAGAAGAAATATATTTGTAACTGTAGTTGCAGGAGTCTAGCCTCATAAGCCCTTGGAACAGTCAGGTCTTATTTAGGCTTTGTTCTGGATTTAATCACAGAGTCACTGTAGTTGGGACTAATAGTGCTGCTGGTTCTTTATGTCTGTCACTTTGGCACTCTCCTTCCCTCCTTTTGCATGCCTTCATTCAAGTTCAGGTAAAGCCTGAAGGGGTTTCACACTTGAGAGGAATAGAATTGTTGAATCAGGATAGATTTAATGAGGACTGAAGTTTTACAGAGATGGAAAAACTTACTTGAAATTTCTTGTAATGACCTAAGAAGTGCCTGGCTAAGTAGTCCACTACAAATGTAATATCTTCTCTCTGTGCAGTAATTATCCAGGCTGTCCTGGCTGGTGCTGTTAATGTGTAGCAGCAGACTATTCAGTTTCCTGCACAAAGTTTGGTTTATGCAACAGCGGGCACATTCCAAAGAGCAGAACTTGGTTCTGGTTGGTTCATATTTACTTTTAGTGCAGATTTTCTTTCCACAGTGAATTAGTTATTTGTTTGGCCTAGCTGGAAGCCTGCAGGTCCGGTTAAGTTTGCTGGACATCTTTGTTCCAACTGTGTGCAGTTGGGAAGAAGGGCAGGACATTCTGTCCTGCATCTTAAAAGATTCAGGTGCATTCCTGAAAACATGAGCTGTTTCCTCTACAGCCTCAGCAGTTTACTTTGTTCAGAGTGCAATGAAAGTAGTGGCTGCCATAGCTCTGAGATCAAGCTGTACTATATGAATATGTAACTTGGAAATGATTGCTATCTGAATCATGATTTGTTCTTGATGTCTCTCAAGTGTTTATAATGATTCGTTCACAGAAGGTTGACATTAAGGTATGTTTCGTAGTTGCGATGTTTTAGAAGTCAGATTTTATCATGGGTCTGAAGAAGGGAAGCATTAGTGAATGATGATGGTGTTATTATTAGGTGGGACATCTTCTGGGACATGGATGGGGAACTGTGCCCCAGTTGCATTGTAGTGCATGCTCTCAAACACTTGTTCTCCTAAAGTGCCTCACATTTGCACTGGATCATGATGTGTAAATGTGCTTTTGTTGCAGGAACGGATGAATTTGGCGAGGCAGATTGAGAAGGCAGAATTTTTCAACAGTAAGGCAAAACAACACAACTCCTGGCTCCAGCAAGCTGCAGAGGCTCTGGAGATGGATCTCGATGATGACATGTTGATGGGCAAGTAGAAAGTGTTTTTTCATGGTTATGCTCAGTAGGTCCCATAGTGCTGGTGTCCAGAAGCCTCACCATGGCAGAGAAGCTTCAAAAGCTGCAGGGCGGAAGTGGGGGGCGAAGGAAAGGAGTGTGGTTGATGCGTGGTGTTAGTGGTGTTTTCAGGATGATCATGCAGCAGACAGTGCTAGAGCTGAGGGAGTGAGGTGTGACAGTTCTGGCAAGTCACAGACAAGTCTACATGTTATAGGACAAAAACTGTTGAGCTGGCAAGGCTTTCAGAGTAATCTAAGCAGCCCAGCATGTCCTGATTGAGTCTTGTCCGCTCTTGTCATAGAGAAGGCTGTTTCCACACTTCTGCTTCTCTCTCCCACTCCCTTGTAATCAGGCATCAGGACAGGAGCATGACAGCTCTGTGTAGGAACACCAGGAAGTGCTAGGAAACACCAGATATGTGAGCTTGAATAGTTTAGTTGTTGGGCTAAATGGCCAACACATACATTCAAGTTTATAAGGCTTTTATGTTTTAAAAGTAAATAATTTCTTTATATTTTAAAATAAAATATTATGCATGCTGTAAATTGAGAGAATGTGTAGGTTAATACAACTGCAAGTGGCTATTAGTTCAATGCCATGAAGTTTTGCAAAGCTTAGATGCACTGTAAAATGCCACCTTCTGTTCATATTTTAGGAGCTTGAAGGTGTGATTTCCTACCAGTTCTTTGAAGGCAGGCTGAATAGGCTTGCTGCAGGAATCACTTCAAATTAATCTGCCTCTAACCTGTTAGCTGCTAAATATGCCAATGCCTTAATCTTGAAACATGTTTAGATTAATGTCTTTCTTTATGGACTAGTTGGTCCATGGCTGGACTAGTTGGTTCTCAAACACTTTGCAAGCAAGCACTAACCATCTCTGTCTATCAGGAGTGCTTTCAGATAATTAGCACTCTCCTGTCTTGTTTTGACATAATCTGAGTACGCTGTGCTTTGGAAAGAGTTTCCAAACAGCACATCCAGTCCAAGTAAGTTGTGACTCTCAAGTGAAACACTTTTTAATTGCCATACACTAAGTTGCCAGATCTATGTTTTAAAATGTACTCGGTAATTCTTTGTGTAGCTTGTTGGAGACCAATTAAACTCTCAGTCATTCCTCCTATAAATGAAGTGCCTCTTAGACAGTTACAAAGGATTTAGTAATGTGCTTTCAATTTTACCTTACAGCAAGCCTGATTTCATTTTTCTCTTCAGTCCAGGCCTTAACTATAGTTACTCAGTAGTCAGGATTTGTCTCGATCTCGTTATCTTTTGAATAGCCTGGGTGATCAGAAAATGCCAGAGGTAACTGGAAAACTGGGAGTTGTGTGACCTTGTTAGAGAAAGCTGGGGTTAGCATCTGCCCCTATCTCTACAAACGTCTGCAATGGAAGTTTTTCTCTTGTTATAACATTCCGTATCTTTCATTTCTGCCTCAAGGAAGAAAAGCTGATGAGCAAGAAGAAAGCCAGAAGCAAAAGATGCTGAAGGGAATGAAAAAACAACTGAAACATATGTTGTCCCAGCCACTGTTTAAAGTGCTTATGAAAACCAAGTACCCAACACAGTCTGGAAAACTACTCCTGCCTCAGACATCAGTGGGCATTTCAGCTCTAGGTGCCATGTCCAAAAAGCAAGCCAAGAAGAAGAAATCAATAAAATCAAATTAGATAACAGCAAGATTATTCAATGTGACCAAAGAGAGGATTATCCTCATCAAGGCTGTCAATACTCATGGAGGAACCCAGACAAAAGACAGATTGTACAAGGATGTTGCCTGTGTATTGGTTGTGCAGGGACAAAAAAAAAAAAAGAGTTGATTTAAAGGACTCTGGTTAGTTACTGTTGAATCTTGTCTGGGATCTTGCTTTTTTATGTTCTTACTTACTTTTTTCTTAAACCTCTATATAATAGAAGTTAATTTGCTTTCACATAGTTCTGATAATTACTCTATTTTGTGAAATGGGTAAAAGCTACTGGGTAGAACTCATTGTGGGCATATTTCAATGATCAAAGTTGATTTGAATTTTAATGTCTTTGAAGGACAGGGGAAGGTCAGCTATATACAGCATGAGTACAATCTGAGCTATAGTGGGAGGTTTGGTTTTTACTGTCTCCAGCTCAGTGTGAAAGGCAGCAAATACAGATAACTTTACCAGCAAGTCTACAAGTCTGGTTATGGAAATGTCCCAATTTTCTTTCTCCTCTGATAATACTTCTCTGTTCTGTTCTCCACCAGGTTTCATTCCTTAGTTCTATGTTAATGTATTTTGAATGTGCAAAAAAAAAAAAAAAAAACAGTTAAAGTGACAATGGGCCAGGGAGATGTGTAAATTTTTGAGGAGTATGTGCTGCTACTCAGTGTTTTCTTAATTAATATTTGAAGTTAAACCTGTATTTGAAAACATGTTAGAATCTTTGCTGTAGTTGAAAAGATTATGTTTTGAAAAGTCACTTTTGAAGATTGCTCCACAACAATTATGCTTTTAAATAATTTTAACTTGATCTGGGCAAATATTTTTTACAACTATTTTTAAAAATGACAGAAAAATATATTTTGAATTTTTGTTAAATTATATCTGCCATAAACTCCAAAGCCTGTGTCTGTTTTCAGTTACTTGAGATTTCTAAATCCCTCATAGCTGATGCTGTTTGCACTTAGCAGGCAAGGAGATGGGAAAAGCACCCTAAAGATAAGACAGTGGAATCTGTACTGGTGGGAGGACAGGTGACCTTCACCTGCCAGCTCTGGATGAAGCTTAGTTTGTATGTCTCATACAATATGAAATCAACCACTGTCACTGCCATGATAGGAAGCACCAATTTACTCATCTGCTCAGAGAAATTTGTGGAGTTATGTGCCCCCTCTTGCCACTTGCTAGTTATGTGAGAATAACAAACTCTTTATTCTTTCATCTGTGTAAATAATTGAAGCCCCCCATCTCTGGAGGGCTCTTCTCTTATTTTCATGCATTACTGAATAAGAGCTGTGACAAATGTAATCATAAGCATACAGAGCTTATCAATTATGTATGAGGCTTTCCTTGCAATGCATCATTTGCCTCATGCCCTTGGGAGCAGAGGGGGAAGTTTTGTGGGAGAAGAGATGGCAAGGTTCTTTTTCCTCACTCATGTGAGGAGGCACATCTTTGGAATTAATGTGAAATCTGAAAAATAAAAACAATTTTATGACGGTTCCTTGTAAGGAATGCTGGAGAAAGGAGCTGAGCAAAGATAAGCATGCCCTCACTTCTGTGCCATTTTAATCAGGACTTTTATATTATATAAATATTACTCATATCTATCTATCTAATATTATTCCATATAAAGGAAACTTGCATTGTATTTTGTGATGTATTTCTATTTCCATTTAATCAGCAAAATCAAGGTTGGATCCTGACAGTAGAGCTCAGCATCATCTGGTCTGAATCTGTATGAGGTAGGAATTCTGGCAATTTCTAATTCCACGAGATCACAAGGAGAACTGAATTGGGGGAGAGCAAGAGTATTGTTATTTCATTTCCATCATTGCTATAAAGTTTTTTCAGCTGCTTCTATTTCCCTGTGTTTAACAACCCAGTTCTCACAGTCACAGCCCTCTGCCTTGCAGAGTCTTCCCAAGATGGAGTATGGCATTTGTGCCCTCCTTGCTGCCTTCACAGAATCATAAAACCTAATGCCACCATGCCCACTAAACCATGTAGCAGTGTGTCACATCCACTCCTTTTTGAGACACCCCAGGGATGGTGAATCCACCACTTCCCTGGAGAGCCTGTTCCAGTGCTTTATGGTTCATGTTTGCCCATGGTTGGTTCATGGTTTTCTTCTGCAGCCTCTGCTGTGCTCTGCATGAACTCTCAATGCTTAAATCTACACATGCTGCACCCCCACAGGAGCTCAAGCAGAGCTTGGACCCTAAAAATATCTCAGTGTCTTAGAAAGAATACTTGTCTAGAGCTCAGAAGGCTCTCTTGTGGCTGCCTGTTTTGCCTTGTCATTGTCTTTCCAGGATACCCTCAGTCCTCTAGCTGGAGGAAAAACTATATTTGCTTTAGCTAATTTTTAAAAAATCGTTAAAGCAGTTACTGAAAGATACTACCATTGAGCCGCCCCACACCTATGTGAACAAAGTTACTGCAGAAAGAGGGGATGGTAAAGCAGAATGTTTTCTCTGGCTCTGATTTGCATGTGTACTACTGGTGCAAATTAGACATGAAGGATTTTACATCAAGTCCATATCGGCAGTGTATTCTTAGTATTTATCAAATATATAATATCAAATGCTTTATGTGATGCTGTGCTGGCACAGCAGTTGCACTGAGGCCTCGAACAAGTAATCTTGTGTTTTGTGGCAGCTTATGTCTGCTGAAATACCCATTAATTAAAGGACTTACTAATCAGAGTCTATTTAAGATGTCAAAGCAACTTCCAAGTAGATTAATAAAAGTATGGCTTCCAACAGAGTGGTGGTAGGGTAGAGGCACCCAGTACTACCTAACACAAAACTGAAACAATAGCTTATGAACCTGCATTTTTAATTTCTGAAAGCATGGGGCCAGTTGACCTCATCCCTGTCACAGAGTTCCTGGTCTGTCATACTCTGTAAAAAGAAGGAAGAGTCCCTGCAGTTTAAGGCATCTGCTGAGAAGATAGTTTGGACAGGATCTCATGTATTAGACAAGAGAATTTCCTGACATTTCCCTTCCGTCTTTCTCTCCTCCCCTGTATGTTAATAAAGCAGCAAGTTAGAGCAGAAGCTGGAGTGGTGCCTTGCCATATGCCAGCAGCCCAGGCACACGGCTGGCCATGTGGCACAGGGGAGGTAATTCACACCTTCCTGGGAGAGGGCCGGGTACCACTCACTGCAATCAGTCTCTGTAGGGACAGAGGAGAGAGGAAACGGACAATTCTTGACAGCTTCACCTCACACAGCCTGACTCAAATAAGAAACGCTGTGCTTTCCTGGGTGTTACAACACCCACTGCTTTGTCCTGTGCTAGCAGGATGTGTTTTTTGGGTGCCTGAGCTTTTCCAGACTGTTTGATGAATGGCTCGGTGAGGGAAGGAGCTCAGAAGATCATGGAGTGACTAGTAACAGACTAATAATGCAGCAAGCAGCAATTTGTAATACCCAATGGTCATTGCAGTAGTCACAGGTTTGGGTCATAGGAGGGGGACACAAGTAAGAAGGGCTCTCCTTAGGAAAATGGTCCTGGTACTGTTACCCTCTATAGATCCCCTCTATAGTCCCCTTCTGACACTCAGGCAGATGTTACCTGATAATATTCTGGCCTGTGGGAGATTTTCAGTTTGTGAAAGATATTTCAAGGCTTCCATGTTTTCTTAAATCAGTCACAAGCTCCTCCTGGGTTTGGCCTCGCAGAGTAAAAAACAGAAAAACAATCTGTCACTCCTGTGGTGAGTTCATTGGCCTAGGGAAGCAAGTGAATAGAGCTGCTACACTTGTTTGCCTTGAAGTTCAGCAGCTCTTGCTGTGAAACTAGAAGAAATTGTAGCCAGTTTCCAAAGCAACCAATTTTAGATGGTACAAATTGCCAATTTCTGTAGGTGAGAGCTGCAGTTACAAAACACAAACAGAAAACCTGACTTGGAAAAGCAGAACAGGCACTACTAAGTACCCATGGGCTTTAGTATCACTAGGCTAATTAAAGGTCTGATTATTTTTTAATATTGATGTAGATGTTATTGTGTCCAGAGTATAAATTTGACAACCCATGTAAGAGGCTGGTCATAGCAGGGAAAGAGGTGGCACATACAGCCTGCCAAAAACTTTTTCCTAGTGGCACAAAGTATTTCTAATATCCCATAACTCTGTTCCTAAAGGCCATTTCAAACCTACCTGACTACAAATGCAAGCAATTTTATTTTTGAGTCCTATTGGTTCTTTCTCCCTCTTATGAGGACTGTAAATAATACTGAATGTGTAGTTGTCACAGTGTTCCTTAAGTTTTATAGATGTTGTTTAGTATTCCAGCTGGAAAGTGAGAGCTCTAGCAGGTTCTATATTTTCAGGTATTCTGTATCTGGTAGGATGCTTTAACCACTCCTACAGCAGCAGTTTCCCTGGTGGTAAAAGCTATCCATTCTGACAGCTGATCCATGATTACCAGTGCTCATAAGAGGCATGTCAGCATAACTACTTAGCAGTCTTTGAAAATGGGAAAGATGATTATGATCATCCTTCAACCTCTTGTTTGTGTTTTTCATTGGAAAACTTCCAACGTGTGGGACAGGAACTCACAATCCTTTTTATTGCCAGATATATTCCAGGGACTGCCCACATTTTTCAATCTGCTTAACAATTGCTGTCATCTCTCCATGTATTTTATCATGAATCCATCTAGCCAAGTCATTAAATACTTTCTTGGTAGAATAGGTTATCTGCCAATAGTCCAAATTCCAGTTTCATCTTTCACAGCCTCACAGCTCTCCCACTGAGCCCATTCTTCCTGAGTAACGTCTGCATTTATTTGGGCTGGATTATTGATCTCCAGTCAACCATCAGCAGAGGGTGTGGTTATGGTGGCACACTCATTATAGGTTTTTGGAGAGCAGCTTTAGAATTTATCTGTCAATTCAGTATTTGTTCTGCTTTTGCTCCATCCGTTGATTCGAGCTGCACAGTGCACTAAAGTGATTTCCCTTGGAAGCTGAAGAGCTTCCAACAGCATTCAGATTTCAGTTCCATTAGAAATATACTTTCTTCATTCTTTCCGTAGTATCCCCATTGCATGACACCAAAAACTTAGAATAGGAAGAAACGCTGCTGCTGTCCCCACCAGGCTGTTCTTGCTAACACAGTTAATTCATCAAGGCTTGCCGAAATTCTGCTTCAAGTACCTCCAGGTTTCTCACCACTGCATTTAAGGTCATGAAATTCTCTTAAATCATAGTGCTGAGCCGTTTGCGGGGACAATGTTTGGGTAGCGTGTTGCTTCAAAATCAGTTTTTCTTCACGGGGACATTCAGGGCTGTAGGGTGCCCCAGGGGTGATATTCCGCTGCTCTCTGTGCCGGTCGCCGCTCCCGCTGCGGCGTTAACCCGGAATTATCCCGGAATTATCCCGGAATTATCCCTGGATCCAGCTTCGCTCAGTGCGAGCCACGGGGCGGCGATGTGGCCACGCTTTGGAGGGAGGACGGCGCCCGCTACTGCCTTGCTCTCACTCACAGTTCG
>VKON01000181.1:14247-47758 GCA_009741485.1 Malurus cyaneus samueli | reverse complement strand
ATATAAAAAGAAATGAAATAGCTAATTATGTTTTGGAGGCATACCTTCTTCTATTACCTTTCCTTTTAAAGTTTCTGCACTAAAAAAGTCTGTTCTAAACATAATCATAGAAGTTTAGCTTGCTGCATTGCTTGGAACTGAGATACAATTTATTTTTTGCACTTCTGAGCCTCTCAGTTTTCTCAGTCCTTGTTTGTTCAAGGTTTGATCTAAATGCACGTTCTAGGGAAGGTATCTTGACCAGAAAGTTTCTGGTGTTTAACAAGGCTCAGAGCAGAGCAGATTGTCAGGAGTCTCTCTGATTTCAAAGTATTCTCTGTAGCTGTTTGAGACACATGGAAGGCCCCTATAGTCTTGGTAGGGTGGAAATATTCATTAAAAATGCGCACATTGGAACGCCTATAACTTCGGTTTTGCCTCCTATGCAGTCAGAGTGTCAGTGCTTTTGACTGCACCAAAATTGTTTTAACTCCTTTCTTCAGGACTGCCAGACACATTAGTCATCATCACAAATTTAACATATCTAATAATAAAAAGGGATCATTTCAACTGGTAAATTAGGTTGTAAAGAGTTTTATCACACAATATCACAAGGTCTGAAGCTCTTGAGATAAACTTCAGATGCTTGTCTCACTCCAAACAAATGTTTATGTGCCCCAGAGAGCTCCTCCAGCTGGGGCTAGGAGTAATTTTTGACAGCTACTTTTCTTTTAACAAATATCCATTTTCCTATCCAGCTTCAGATAAAAGCATTCCTGAGTGTGGCAAAGGCTCTTCACAAAAGCTGATCTTGACAGGTGATTTGTGATGATTTGATTTCAGCTGCTTTTTGAGTTGGACTTTTCTCCATGACCTTTCCTATAAATATAATAGCCTCAAAATTCTTTATGAATGCCCAATAAAACTTGCAAAAGATTTTGGCTTGTGCTCTTAGAGTGGCCAACTACTCAGAAAAACCATCTAGGGTGTGGCAACGTGCCATTTCTGTGTCATTCTCCTGTTTCAGACATCTATGCTTCAGCCCTGCTGGAATGTGGAATACTCCATTCTTGGTTGTTCCAGACACATCAGAGTTTCTGCTTTATCCTAGCCAGAGGGGAATTTTGAAATATTCACCACCCTGCACTCAACATCTTGATATGGTCTAAACGAGTACAAATTTGGTAAACAATTTCATAACAGAAACCAGAGCTGTACATAACCTAATTTCAATAGGTTCTGAATCAGACGCACACAGATGGGTTAGTGTGCATTATTCCCCAGTCATTTATCCTCCAAAAATGCCCATTTTTCCAGAACAAAGACCTCATTCTTTCAAAAAGGGCACTTCACCTGCATTTTACCAACATTTGAGAGAAATGCAAATTGTGAAACAGAAAACCAGACAACTCAACATCTATTAATAATGCCACAGGACTATTTATATCTAACCTGAATGCTGCACTTCTGTAGCAATTTATTTTCATTTGAATCCAGCTTACTGCACTTGGCAAGTTTCTGAGAATTTGCAACACAGACATATAGATATGGATACAAATAACAATTTTGGAGTAGTAAATGGTACTGACCATATGAGATGAAAAATTTTCTTTAGACCATTAACACATATAGAGAGGGTTACCCTTCCCACCTCAAAAAACCACACAGAAGTTTCTCAGTCTTCATATTCATCTCTCTCCCAGAGAAAGATTCGTTCATTAAATTTCTCTGTCCTTTCGACGAGCAGTTCTATCAGGTTCAGTGTTTATTTTCATTTATTGGTTTTATACCAACTCAAAACTCAAAGTTAAATACTCCAATAAATTGCGGGAAGGTCTAACTAACCTATCCTAAATACTTTTACACTGTCAATAACTGTACTTGCATTTCGTTTGCACCCTATTTAGGAAACATAGGCTCGAATTCTCTGCATGCAATACTATCAGCACATCAAGGACTTAAACTTCCTATTCCTTAACCCCTTTTCAAATTCTAAGCTAATTCAACACTCCAGCAATTTTCAGGCTAGTATTAACTATTACGCCCTCCTGTCCTTTCAAAAATTTATTCGAATCAAAATCATTAAATACAACCTCATCGATTTTCCTATAATTTCTCTTCCAGCTCAAATAATCACTATATTAATTTTCTTTTTGTACTACAATAATTTAATTTCTCCGTCTCTCTGACAAATCATTCACCCACTCTCGTAAGACACCGCTATTGTTTAGAAGCTCTGGTTAAGTCATACCTTCCAACCTCTTTCTCTCCATTTCAGACACTGGATTCTGGTACTTACACCTACTTCAGTAGGAAATGGAGATTTTCTTTTCCCCCAGAGCATCTGCACAGCTACAACCTACTAGTACCAGAAAATGAAATTGAACCCCATTTATGAACAAAGACACCCACCAAATGCTGCAACCAGCACCATCACAATACAACAGGATCCCTGAAGCATCTAAACAACTCTATCTAGATCTGCCCCCGAAAAATTATTTCCTTTATACTCATCAAGCTTAAGATCCCCATGTTTCACTTTCCAGGACCAGAAGCAATCCGCCCTAATCACCCAAATTAGCACTTGGAACAATCTTCCACAATTTTTCTGCCTTAATCCCTGACTAGTACCATACATATATAGTGAAGTATACACTTCCAATTAGAATAAAATTGGCTGTGTGGTTTTTTTATATTTGTTTTTTTTTTGTTTTTCAATACCTTCCTCCCAAACCACCCTTCTAAAATGCATTCTTGGAAAATAGCCAATCTCCCAAACATGCTATGTAAATGCATTTACAATGTAAATCCTTTATTCCTTTCCTTAAATGCTGATGCTCTATATTTTTCCATTATATAAGTCGTATTTTTTATAATTACAAATTCTCTCGCAAACAAACAATATTGAAGATTCTCTACTTGTCTGATTCAAAGAACGTAAAAACTGCTGCGTTCTACCATTAGGAGAAAAAATATTGGCAACCTTTGGCTGGTCTGACAACAATTAATACCCCATGACCTGCCAGCCCAAGTTCCATGTTGATGCCATTGCATGACAAAGTCTAAATTCAAAAATGAAAAATCTGATAAATCAAACTTTCGGAAAATGTCACAAGCATATCCCATTCCATTTTTTCCTCAAAAAATTCTAAAAGGAAAGAAAAAAAAAAAAAAAAAAAATGCTTCAGTCTGGACACTTGTTTGAGACCCGTAATATTTCTAACAGTTTGTTTGTCAAAAAGTTTCCACCCTCGCTTGGAAGCACACTGCAAAATTTGATATTCAAATGTTTGCATCCTATGGGTAAATGAAGCTAGTAATTGAAATGTAAACCTTTTGTCATGTAGGACTTTCCAGGTTTTTAGGCAAGACGCTGTTCTATTATTCCACTATAATAACCCTGAGGAGAAAACCACAACAGTGTCTGAAAATCTGCGGGTTCCTTAATGCTCTAAAATGTACCTGGTACTTGAGACTGCCACAACATCTCTCAGGGCTAATTTTTCCTAATAAAAATAAGCCACTGTGAATGTTAGTGGAGTTTAAAACACAATAACATGTGGAGGGAATGTTTAAGATTTCATAACCTGTGGTCCTGCTGCCTTTGTAAGTGAATAATGACATTCCCACATATGAAGGCTTAAGGTTAAGAGGGATCTTTTCAGCACTTCTTCCTGAAATCCAGGTGGGTGTTTGGGCCATTCATTCCTTGCTGATGATTATTTCTGTAGTTAGGAAATTGGGTCCATAAACTGCTATTCAATCAGACTCCTAGCCAGATAATTCTGCTGGTGCAAGGTGATGTGAACTCCTGGAGCCACTGGAATTGCAGCATCCACGAGAGCAGCTCTCACTCTCTCATCCTGCAGTGAAGGTTCACTCGGTGTCACCAACAGCTCAATGGGTGCTGAGCAACCAGGACATATCATGGCTTTGGTGAATTTATTCTTCACCCAAATTGTCTGTGATTCATGTGTGGCCAGGTTCATCATTAGCAGAAATGTTCTTTAGTGGGGTCTTACTGATATAATAATAAAAGTAAAAATCTTTATTTTTCTAACGTTCTGCTAAAAATAATATCAACATTTTGGGGGAAGAGAAATTATATACACTCTCATTAGAATCTGTCAACAATTGTCACAATAAAATATTGGTTTTATATAATGAGGAATACCATTTTAAAGTAGTTCAGATAGATTCAATGTGTTCAATAAAGGGTCTTTCTCTATTTTTCCCTATTACATATGTAAGAAATTAGTTGGATCATATTTGCAGTGGTCTCTCTATGAAACACCTGACAGTAACACATTTCTTTGATTATTATTGACGCGTTAGGTTTTAAATATTGCTATATAATAAAATATTCATGTCAATTCTTCTTTCTTATACCCTAACTACCTTTTTAAACCCAAAGCCATACTGTAAATGGCTCTCCTTACTATATCTTCCTCTTCCTTTCCAAAATTCACAACATCTCGACATTTATTCTGTCCTTATCCCTGAGATTATTTCTTTCATTACAGACTATATTTATACAGACTAATATATATAACAATATATGTTCTAATATAAAATAATGAAGAAAATAATAAAAATTCTAAGGACAATAATAAATCTCTAGAGAAGTGCCTAGGTTTCCATGGTCTATGTAGCATCTTGACCCCCTGTGTCGAAGCTCACCTTCACAGATCCTTTTTCAGCCTGTAAACAAATCATTTCATAAAATCAAAGGAAATGGATTTTGCCAGAAAGAATAAGGTGTCTCCGGCAAATGGGAAGTAAGCTATGACCAATAGAAAAACTTACTGTCATTGATTTTAGTGCTTGTACATGCTGATAACAGACTGAATTTCTTCTTCGACAATTGTTCATCTTCCTTCCTGATGTCACTCCCTACTCAGTGTAAGATGTCATACGTAACTAGGAAGGAAAAATGAGTAAAACGCAAACTGCTTCTCACCCAAAAGATTATTGCCGCGACCGAGACCATCTCCCTGATCACTTCATCTTTACACTATGATCTATTCACATAGCCTCCGACTTCTTCCTTTTTGTTCAGTTTGGTTTTTTTTTTGGTTTCTTTGTTTTTGTTTTGTCTTTTATTTCTTTTAGTGATGAATTTCAGCTAAAGAAAGCATGACGAACATAGATTAGGCTCGTGGCCATGTTGGCCAGGATCATCAGGCTTCTGGATAAGGGCTCGTGTTTCCAACTGTAGAACTGGTCTGGGAATTGTGCATGACAAATTCTGCCAAATTTTCTCTGAATCTTTACTCATTTTTATAAGCTGTGCACAGAAAATGAAAAGAAGCAAAAGCTCATCCATTTAAAAAAAAGATGTATTTTGCTGAAATTTCTCCAGGAAGAAAAGAAAAAATTGGTCCTCTTACGATTTTTTTTTAAATCGCTGTGGTCGTATTTATTAGTCTGTAATATATATGACAACATATTTGTAATCCCGTCATCACATCTAGAAATGGTCTTTTCCACTTTTCTAGAACATAGGTCATCAATTATTCTTATTTCTCCATTTGCTTGTCATGCACATGCTTCCTCTAGGCTCTCTCTCATACCATTTCTACAAATATCTTTTAGAGGAAACATTGTTTCTTCACCCATGGCAAATTTTAATTGTGAATTACAATAAAACCCACTTCCTATCCTATTAAAAATAGAAACTTATTTTACAACTAATCATATTTTAAAATTAACAACTATTTCCAAAAGTTTTTAAGCTTTAGAAAGACCTTTGTCCGTTCCTCACCATCCAGTCCACTTTTTTCCACACACCAGACAATTTCATGGTTGAAATTATGTCCAATGAGAGGAAAAAGGATATTTAACAACGTCAGCTGTTACATCTCTAATTCAGTAATTCATATACATTGACAACATATGTGATGTCCCACAGAACAAAAAAGTAGTGGAAAAATCTCACTGAGGGTGGTAAAGAGACTTTGGAGTTATTGAGGTTATAAAGAAACTTATGTGAATTGTTTTTCTCATCTCTTCATTGTTGAAATATTTTCTTTTGTCAGGCAAAAGACATTCTAGTGGACGGAAGAGACCACTAGAGACCAAGGAAATATTTTGCAGGATCTGTTAGAACGGAGTCCAGAAGTGGGAGCAATATCACAGGTACGTGCTGAGAAAGATTTCAGCAAAAAATTCTCCTATTTATACCCAAGTGCCTGACCTTCTGATCACAGATAATAATAAATAAAAACACAATAAACAGACCAAAAAAAAAAAAAAAAAGAAAAAAAAGGGAACAGTGTTAGAAAACTGCAGAATTATTTTCTTTTCCCTGTTCCACATTATGTCTTCCAAAACACAGCCAACATTTTTCTTTTTTCTTTGACAGGTAAAGATAGTCACTATCCCTTTTTACAAGACCATATTTTCTCCCTTTCCCTTTTCCTGCTGCTGCCAAAGGATACAGGCCCCCTTGAGAAAAAACAATTTCTGAAATAGGAAAAACCCTTACGCATATTCCCACGCTTTCGCAGTGAATTTGCCACGGATCTGAATTACTACTGCAACTTTAACAAACATTAATATTTAACATTTAGATGCTGATATTATCGTTTTCCAGCAGACTGAACCGTTTAGCTATAAATCCTAGATGTTGTTCTTCCCACAGAGAATCATCCCTACATCAGAGTTTTTGAAACGCACGAAGTGCAGACAGTTTTGTGATATATTCGTGCACAAAGCAAAGAGCCACAGGTGATCAGGGGGATCCAGGTCTCAGCTCCTCACATTGACCTGGCAGTACCACAGAAAGCCCTGAAAGAAAGGGCAGGGAGAAGGGCAAAGAGCTGGAGCTGGTGGTTTTCCAGGAAATGCCTGCTCTCCTGGGGTTTGCCATGGCTCTTCTCTGGCAGCCAGGACTGCCCAGAGCACAGGTACACAGGCACCTTGCTGCTTTCCTGGCTGCTCTTGGGATGTTGGGACATATCCAGTGAGGCATATTGGGGGAGGCTGCAATGACCAGTTTATGGAAAGAGCTTTCCATGATGGTGTATTAAAATGTGAACAGGTATGATAGAATAATAATAGCATTAATTAATAACCTAACAACAAAATAAATTAATTAATTAATAATAATAATAAATAAATATAATAATAATAAATAATATATTAATCAATTAATATATATATATATACATAGTCATTTTCATGTTGTTAGTCCTAGTATTTCTCCTGCTCTGCAGACTGCTGATCTGCAAACTTATGCCAACCTAGCTAGCGCTGTCCTTAGGATATAAAGACCTATCTCCAAAAACAGACTGAGAAAAATTATCAACCATTACTCTTATTCCTGTACTTCCCACCCCTTCTAGACATGCCAGTGCCTTAGAAAACTAAATTTGCTCCTGTATATAGCTAACCTTAGTGCTGTTTATTCTGCAACCTCTTGACTTTACATAAACTTGCTCTGTTGCCACCAAAAAGTATGAGAGACCATGCTTAACACTTTATTTGTTTTCCAGTATTAAAAATTTCCCAAAGTCTGTATGGGAAGAAAAGAATTGTTTACAGACAGATTCTGAGCAGTGCGGTCTTTGTAAACAGCATCCAAAGAACCTTACAACATATTATTTGCTTAGCTAGAATGTTTTGGGTTTGCCCAGGGAAAATGCACTGATGGATGGAGTGAAATTTCCAGTGTGTGGGACTAGGGTATGCACAAATGAGATCCAGGCTTGGTACAAGGTACTTATAATGAGGTAATTAATTCTTATTGTCTTTAACTACAGCACTTCTAGATTGCTCTTGCAAAGAGCAAAACTGAGTGATATTTGACCTGTTATTTTGTATGCCGTGAATAATTATGGTCCTCACCCACCATTGCATGAGCAATCAAAGCTGGAACCTAGCTGTGACGCAGTGATTGTGATAATTTCCAGCATCTGTGTTTGTCTATTCAAATTTTGATGCAAAATATATCAAAGAGCATTTATATCAGTACTAATCAAAAGTTTCACTTATAATTTATGCTGCTTTTTCTATGAGGTGTATTTATTTCAAAGCCTTTAATTAATATCCATGCCATTAGGAATGATAAAGGTAATGGACATCAGTGTTATTTAAACTGTTGTATTTTCCTCTGCTGTGTCTCTGTGGGAATGTTGAGTGCCACACAAGAGCTATAATTGAGAAATCCCTTGCTCTCTGTGACTCTGATTGCTATTATGATTGGAATAATTTGCATTTTTATGAAGATACTATTCTGTCTTCAGGCACCCATGACTGTGCTTGATGTTTTGAAGATCATTTGAAAAGACACACAAATAATTGGCTTTAGTAGATGGCTCTTACTGCCAAGCAAAACAAATCATTTGTTCAAAAAAAAAAAAAACAAAAAAAGCTACAAGATTGAAAGACTCTTGTAAACAAAATCTCCAAAAATTATTCCTCCTCAATGCCTGGCAATACATCTTTACTAAAAATCCTTGTCTTCAAAAAGGTTAGATGCTTTCAGGTCTTACCAAGGCAATAAAATCATAAGTTATACCTTCTGAGGTTCTCTTCACCCCTCTGCTCCCCCTTTGAACCTTATAAAGACCGGTATTTTCACTTTGGACCTGATCTCTGACCTTTGCCTCCACCTCTCAAGCACAGGTTAGACTCTTAATGAATTATTTTCGCACATTTAATTTCTATCCTTTAGAACCCCACTTTTTAAAATAAAAAAAACAAAACATCAGCATCTTGGTACCCCTTTCACCCCACTAAATTCACAGTTAGCAATATTTTGTTCTGCACTTAGGCTATGTGAGAAAAGAGTGATTAAACCTGAGAGTTTTATCATAGTCTGTGACTAAGTGCTAAAATAGAGCTCTTCATTACCCTCATGTGTGGACTGCATAGTAAGCAGTTTCATGAATGAACACCTGACAAATGAAATTATTTACAGAATTTTCAATTTTTCACGATGATACCACCTCTGACCTCTATAACAGAGTCAAAAAACAGCCAACTTATCTTGTTCTTAAGCGATATTATTAGTTTTAAAATTCCCAGGTAATTTCGGTCTATGATCTATTTAAAAACGCACTAACAATTCTGTTCCTTCTTTTCTTTTCATATAAGAAAGAAACTAAGACCTCACCCACGTAGAAAGACCTCTTCTAATACTGACTGAACTTTCTTAATGTAACACACAATCCCAAGTGAATGTCTCAATATTGCTTTAACCAAGTTAACTTGTGAATTGAGTGGATTACAGAGAATTAGTTAATTTAACTGCAGGGTCCAAATGCAGTGCCCATTCCAAGCTTTAACTGCATTACCAAAACAGCCTGCATAGGTGGGAACTGGCAACATTCACTAGCTTTAGCTCTCTCACAGAGGAACCCCAAACCATGATTAATCAACATTAATGTATGAATTTAAGGCACAAAGCACTCTCAGCATTAAAGGCTCTAAGATAACTAATTTCTGAGCATCTATAACCAAGCACATTGGTTCATCCATAGTGAAGTCTTCAGTTTCATAATAGACTCAATGACACTTTTTTCCCCCCACTAATTAAACAGCCGATTTTCTCACCCTATGAAATAAATCTACTCATCACTCCATAAACCCATTGATTATAACCTGTCCAATTCACGACTCTAACGAATCACACATCAGCCCGCAACTAAAAAAAAAACAAGCAAAATAACAACAACCAAAACTGAAAGAGAACCAAGCAAAATCGTCTCCCTGCAACCGTAAGGCGTCAGCTTCTATCCCAAGTTTAAATTGGGCTTTGCTCCAAACATCAGATGGGCCGTCCGTAAAAACCCCACACTCAAGCTCTATAATCATCGCCCACATGATATTGTGTCAGCATATCTCACCCCTTGGCATAATTATCTCACAAAGACCCTCGAACAATCATCACACCCAAAAAGCCAAGCACCAACTAAAAAACACGGACACATCCATAATAAAGAAAACGCAACTCGCACAAATAAACAATCAATCTTGGGGGCTGTCGATGGTTTTGTAACTTTTGGGAGCATCCCTTTTCCGATGGCTTTTGCTGCGCTCTTTGTGGCTGGACTTGAGCTCCCGCTCCTTCCTGGATTTCTCCTTGTGCGCTGTGCGCGGCAGCGCACGCCTTGTGCTGTCTTGGAGGAGAGCGCCTTGGGGTGCTCCTCGCTCTCCAGGAGCCTCTTGGAGGATCCCGATATCCTCTCCTTGGTAGACCTGCTGGAAGCATCCAGGCTCTTTTCCAACTTCCTGTCTTTCTCCGCCTGTTTGCTCTTCATCAGCTCCCGGAGTCGTTTGTGCTGGTGGTGCCGGTGCTTCTGGGACCTCTCGCTCCTCTCCGCCCTCCTCTCCTCGTTGTCCCTCCTGTCCAGCTTGAGGGCCACATCGTCGGAGAAGGTGTCCGAGTCCGAGCTGATGTCATCGTACTCCACCAGCGGCTTGATCACCGCTCCCAGGGGCGCCGCCGCTTCCTGGGCCGCCAGCGGGGACTCCTTGGAGTGCCTGGACTTGTGCCTCTTGTGCCTGGAGCCCGCCCGGTGCCTCTCCTTGCTGTTGGAGCTCCCGCTGCCCGGCTGCGAGGACCCCCCGCCGCCGTCCTTCTTGCCCCCATGTCTCTCCGGATTTGGCATTCCTCCCCCGCTGCGCTCGGGAACGGCGAGGGGGAGACTCCGCGAAACCCCGAACTTCAAACTCCCTCCGCGCCCGCCCCTCGCACCATCCACCCCGGCCTCGGTCCTCCCTCCTACATGGGGAGCGGGGCCCGAGGCCCGGAGGAGGCGGGAGGGACGGAGGGGAGGGAAGGATCCGGGAGGAGGGAGCGCGCGGCCTCACCGCCTCATCCGCAGGGGCCCGGGCGGGCAGCGGCGGCCGCGGGGGCGCCCGGGAAGGCGGGGCCCGGCCGGAGCCGCCCGCGGCCTCAGCGGCGGTGCGGGGCCTGGGCGCGATCTCCGCGACAGGGCCCCGAGGCCGCCGCCGCCGCCCCCGCCCGGCCCGGCCGCCGCGCTCTGCCCGAACCGGAGCGGCGCCGACCGGGGCACCACCAACTCTCGCGAGACCCCCGCAATCTCGCGAATACTCCGACTCCCGCCCACCCTCCTGCTCCTCCCTCGCGCGAGTCCTTCCTGGCGCGAGTCCTGCTCGGAAGAGGCGGGGGCGCGCGCTCGTTCCTCTCCGAGAGCGCGAAGATCGCGCGCCGGCGGCTTCCCAGCGAACTTTATTTGGGGCGGGCGGGGACAGCGCCCCCTAACGCCCGGCCCGCAACAAAGCTCCATGGCGGAGTCGCCGCCGCGCCGGCCCGGCCTCCCGCGCGCTCTTCGCCGCTCCGCCGCGCTGCGCTCTAAAGCCGCCGGCGGGTCGCTTTGGGGCCCGCCCCGGCGCACGGGCGGGTAACGGGCGGTAAACGCTCCGTAGAGCTCCACAGCGACCGCCCGCCGCGCTTCTAGGAGGCTGAGGGGCGGGGCGTGCTGTCTCTCGAGCCACGCCCACCCCTGCGCGCCCGCGTGGCGCGGCGGAGTGCTTCGCGAGAGCGCGGGAGCGCAGCCGCGGGCGCAGCGATGGCGGCGGCCGCCGCCGTGTGAGGCGCAGGGCGGCCCGGCCGCCGCCGCGCCGCGCTCCCGCCGCGGCGGCTCCGAGCCCCCCGCGTGCGCTCCTGGGCGCCGCCATTGCCGCGTGACGTCACCCGCCGCCGCCGCGTGACGTCAGTGCGCGGCGCCGGCCTGCGGGGCGGTGTGGGTTCCAAGAGGAATGCGGGGAAGGCCGCTGGAATCCAACCCCTGAATTAGCAGCTAAGGCTGGCTATCACCGGCATTGCTCATTCAGGAAAAAGAATTGTTACATACCCTCGGTTGTGTGCTCATCTGGTCCTGTTTTAAAGAGCTCAATTAGTAGACAAGTAGCAAATACTTAGAGAAAATGAACAAACACCGCCGAGGTCGCAGCCAGGTATTTTTTTCCTCCTGTGTTACCATATGCTCTTTGCAGCCGCATCTTGCCATAGGAAGAGGACGTCATAAATTATATGATAATGGAAGATTTTTGTTTCTCCTAAACTGACTGATGTTCAGAGGAGCCTCTTGCTATGAGTGACTTAAAATCAGGAGGTTTCTAGGTGATAAACACCTGTGATAGAGACAGTAGGTTCAAGCGTAGTTGCGACAACAATTATAATTATTTCTTCTCTTTGGTATTTGTAGGTCTTCCCTGGATCTGTGAGAAGACTGGGAAATGGAGGGCTGTTTTCTCTACCTTTTTTTTTTCAATTTTTACTCAGTAACTCTGCTCCAGAAGGAAACAATTCTTTCAAGGTAGCTCCGTGTGTTTTATTTCAGGTGTTCATTAATCATCCTGTGACACGGTCTAATGTTGATCCTTTCTTTTTGTAGCTTTGGCTCGCATTCAGTGAGTTTCCAGTTGTCACCATGGATGCTGTGGAGCTTTGCTTGGAGCTCCATGGCAATTCAGATGTGACCTGGAATGTAATGGCTATAGGAATGCTCAGCTCCCTGGTTGCTGTGCTGCATCCTCCAGCTCAGCAGTTCCCCAAGCACACGGGGCTTGTGGAATTTGGTCTTTGTTACTAAAACTCTGAACTTCAGGAATGCTATCTTCCATGGAGAACTTGTCCTTGCTGGGAGTTCTGTGTTGGTTTCAGCCCTCTGGAAGCTCTGACGTAAAATCTTCCTATTCCACTGTGATTTTACAATGTGAAAATTTCCTCCAGGCTGCTGCTCCTCTGCCCTGTTTTCTCTCTGTACACCTGGGATGTTCTCAGAGATAAGCCTGAATGATCTTCTCCTCTTTCCCCTCAATCTTTTTTGCTTTTACTAATCCTTTGGGAGAGTGAGGATGGTAGGTTCACTGTGTTCACTGACACAACCCTGAGTTATGGCTCTGGGTAAGTGTCTGTCCAGTCTAAACAGGGAAAAGCTTTTGGGAACTGCAGTGGTGTCCTAAGAGCTGTGTTTCCCCCAGGTTACTCCACTTCCCAGGAGAACCTCTCTGTGTCAATGTCTGGTTGCTTCTGAGTTGGGAAATCCAACAGTTTCATTTTCCTGAGTTATGGGAGCAGCTTCAGAGCACTTTATGCTGCTTCCCTAAACATTCAGACCTACTTTTTAAGGACCCCAAACCTGATAAGTTCCAAAGGTTACTCACTGTTTACGCTCAGCTTGTACCAAACTGTCTGAATCTCTGAGCTGATAACTTACTCTCCTCTCTTTCCTGGGCAGATAACTCACTGACTGTGTGAGGTGTTCCAACCCCTCTGGAAAGCGTCTTCAGTGGTTGTAGGAAAGGGACAGAGGGAATTCCATGTGTTTTCCATGTCAGGTGAATTGTCAGTTGTAATTCACATATTAATTTTGCTTTGTGGAGCCTCCCAGGCTGCGAGGTGAGATGGGAAGGGGGGATTTGTGGTCAGGTGTGTCTGGGAGGGGGCTCAGGACTCACCTGAGGGGGCTCAGGTCACACCTGAAGTAGTAGGTGGGCTGAGCCCTCCTCACCTTGGCATGCTGCAGATGAGTGTGAAAGGAGGCAGCTGATTTTAGGCAGTGGCTGATGCCTTCTGTGGCTCCTGCGGAGGGACAGGAATATTTTTGGGAGAGAAAACCTCTTTAACTGGCACACTCAGCCAGGGAACACCTGACCGTGGCTTACGTTCCTCAGGCTTTTCTGGGACACTCAGTTATTTCCACTGACTGATAATGTGGGGTGATTTTTAGTGCATTCTGTGTTTTCTTTCATCTCCACGTCTAAAATGCAGCATTAGGGAGCTTCATCCATTTGCTGATTGGAGAAAATCCAGAGTTGTTTGCATTTCCAGTGCTGTGGAAAACAGCTCCCTTCCCATCGAGGAGGAAACGAGCATGAGTTGGTCAGTAGGGAAAATAACAGATGTGCTTTGCCATTCCGTGTAGCAACTGTTGGCACTGCAGCTCAAACGAGGAGATGGAATTCCAGAGTCCCTCAGATTGCAGGAGGTGGGAAGTGCTGTGTATTAATGTAGTAGTGAGGTGTGAGTATGCACGTGCTGGAGTAGTGGCTGTTGTAACGCACGTCCTTGCTGTGGTGAAGGTTTCTGGGCATTCAAAAATGAGAAATAAAGCTTGTTTTTTGAGAAATTGGAGCAGTCAGGCTTCACAGATACTGGTTTCTGCTGTATGGTTTAGAGCAGATAAAATTAAATATTTGTAGGTGTTTCTAGAAGGTGGATGATACGGAATTATGTGGATCTGGGGTTTTGCTGGCCTCCTCTGTGATACCTGTTAACCATTTCAGCATGGAAGTTTCTGGCATTCCCTTTTCCAAAGACCATCTCAATCTTCTCTTTGTGCAACTTAAATGAATCCCATAATGCTTTTTAATTTGGATTTTTAGGCGAAGCCATCATTTCTGACTTTGTCAATTCACAGTTGTCGTGGTTGGTATCTTTTATGTCTATTTTCTATCTTTGATGTCTATTTTCCAGTTCTGGAGGGACAGCAGGGTGGGTTATAATCCCTAAACATCTTTATCCAGAAGGAGGAAGGCATTTGAGGCTGAATTGCTCATTTTCTATCCTGGATAACCTTGGCAAAGCGAGGAAGATGTGGAATGTTCCAGCAAGGCTTAATAAATTAAGGATGAAAGGGGTAAAAGTTGTAATTAGTGACTACAGGTAAAGCCACAAATTTCCATTCCAGAGGATGGAAATGGTTCTTTTCCAGAAGCATTCTCTGTACTTTTTGCCTGTTTTTTGAGATATGCAGTGATCAAATGCCCCTCACTCAGGTCTCAGGATGGGAGGTGAGGTTTGCCGTGGTGTTGGTGGAGCTGGGAGAGCAGGAAAGTCTCTGGATGTGGGGCCTTTTTCGGGTCTCACAGAGCAGCTGTAAACACCAGCCTGGAAAACGGGCTTGGGAACTGCAGTTGTTTGTTGGAGCTAATTGTTGGTAGTGAGGAGAAAAAGGGTGAGTGGAGTGAAGAGGGCTGGGAGGGAATGGGTAGGTTTATTCCTGGTGGAACTGGAGTGTGGATATTTGCTGCTGGAAGGTCAGGGGGTCATTCCAGCCCTGGGAAATGTGGTGCAGCTCATACAGAAACCCCTGTAAGAGGGTCTGACCATTCCACCACGTGCCCAGCCTCACCTGTCCTGGTCTGGGCAGGTGTCCCTGGTGGTTAAATTTCTGGTTTCTAAATTAGCACCATTAAATAAGGTGAAATTGGGGTTTTGGAGGAGTTTACTTGGGATCTGCTGGGTGATTTGGTTTGATTCCTCTGCATCCAGCTGCATTAAATTCCTGTGAGGTTGGGGAGCTCCTGGCACAGGGTACCCAGGGAAGCTGTGGCTGCTCCTGGATCCCTGAAAGTACCCAAGGTCAGGTTGGACAGGGCTTGGAGCACCCTGGGGTGGTGGAAGATGTCCCTGCCTGTGACAAGGATAGGACTATATGAGCTTTAAGCTCTCTTCTAACCCAAACCATTCCATGATTCCATGAATTTTGGGGATTAATCATGAGGGAGGATGGAAAAGGAGTATTGCAGCAGTCTTGAACAATCCATCCTGACTAAATTGCAATAGGGAAAGTTAACCCCAAAACTATTTGTGGTTGCAATAAACGACATCCTACAGGATCCATTAGGGATTTTTTCATAGCCTGAAAATAACTTGGAGCTGGTGAGAAGCTCACTGCTCTCCCAGCTCATTGTGACAGGCAAACTGCAGCCCAGACCGTTGGTTCTCTGAGCAGAAAACTTGGAAAAAGCTGATCCCGAGGCAGCATTACAGTTTTGAGGAGGGAAACAGCAGAGCCCATTTTTTTTCTCCTTCTGGTTGTATATTTATTTTGCAAGTCTAAAGGTAAGGACTCGCCTCCAGCCATGGTGTTCTTTGACCACTGCCAGCACGAGGGTTGGGGTTGTACTTGAAGGCAGAGAGAGGAATGCTGATCCTTGGAGTAGGGAGGGAACCCCCTACACACCTTGTAGGGAAATCCTTCACCTCCTCCAGTCACAGCTGCCCCTCCTGGAAGGTGCTGCTGGTGTCAAGCCAGGAACTTTGTGTTGTCTCAGCTCTCCAGTTTATTTTCCAAATGTTTATTGTCCTGGGATAATGCTAATTGGTGGTGTTAATTATGTTCTGAGTATTTGAACTGCTGATATCAGGTGTGTTTTATGATTACTGTGGGGTTGTTTTGAGGGAATTCCATGTTTTCCAAATCAGATGTGTCCTGAGTGATAAATCATGGAGTGCCATTTCTGTTAAGGTATATGTGGGGTCTGCTCTCAAAATTTTTGCGTTTCCTGCACACTGTTAAAGCCTCCTGCCTCACCCTTCTCAATCCTAATTCCTCCTGGAGTGGAGGAAACACTTCTGGCTTATCAGGAATTTGATATGGACACTGGAAATATCAGTTTCCACTTCTATTTTCGTTTTTATCTGGTTTCCCATCAGTCTTCCCTCTCTCCTGAGCAGGTTCATGCAGTGTGAACCCTGATGGTGTGAGTTGTTTCCTGCCCTGCACAGATTTTCCATTAGTATTTCTGCACACTCACTTGATTCAGAGCCCATTTTTTGTAGGGGAAGACCAAGACCAATAGAAGTAAAAATTTCTGGGTATTTTTTTTCTCTTCTCCCAAATCTACTATGTAAGTTTGAGTTCTAATGGCAATAAAAAAAACAGGGAGGGAAAATGAGCTTGAAATGCACAATTTCCTGAGGCAGCACTCCCGTGAGGGCAGTCATGTTTTATCCATGGTTTACTTTAAAGTTCCACATAATTCCTGTGAAAGATTCCTAAACTGCCAGCTCATCCTCTTGCCTGAAGTCTCCTGTTGGGTGTGTGAGTTGTGATCTCCTCTTTACTTTTGGACTTGTCCAGCCTCAATCCTTTTTCTCTTCCCGGTGAAACAGTGGGTCTGGCACAGGGAGAATGGATGATGGTGATGGTATAAAACAGCTGATTAACTCATAAACCCTTTTCAGTAGTTTTAGTCTCTCCTGACAGCCCTGATGGACTCTCTGAGCTGACCAACAATGGATTCAGCTGGTGGTGAGTAGCTCAGAGGGTGAAAGAAGCTCCGTTTCATTTCTCTCCCCGCTGTTCTCTCCCCAGGAAATCCGTGAAGTCCCGGAGCCGCAGTCCTGGATATTCGAGACACTCATCTCACAGCAAAAAGCAGAGGTCTGGCTCCCGTAGTCGCCATTCCAGCATCTCCCCGACCAGGCTCCCGCTCAACTCCAGCCTTGGAGCAGAGCTCAGCAGGAAGAAGAAGGAGCGAGCGGCCGCGGCAGCCGCTGCGGCCAAGGTGGACGGGAAAGAGGCGAAGGGCTCCCCTGTTTTCCTGGCTAGGAAGGAAAACAGCTTGGCTGAACTCAAGGAGGCTGGGACGGAGTCTAAAAAAGTCACCAAAACTGTTAAATCTGAGAAAGCTCCGGACACGGACTCGGTTAATTTACTGTACACCAACGCAGAGCCTAAAGCCCCTGCGGAGACGACGAAATCCAAGGCAGAGGAGAACTCGGAGAGGAAACATCCTGTTCCAGTTCGGGATTCCAAACCCACGGGAACAAAGGACTCGAAGCCCGTAGCAGTGGTAGAGGACCTGGTATCTCCAAAGGAGACAGAAACGGTGGAGAAGGAGATCCCACCCCCTCTCCCCGCAATCAAATCCCCTCCTCCACCTCTGCCCACCACCACCCCTCCGCCTCCCACGCCGCCGCTGCCGCCGCTGCCTCCGTCACCCGCTGTCCCACCGCTGCCTCCGGCCCCAGTGACTCCTGTTCAGGTCCCTACTTCAGCCCCAACGTCTTTGCCATCTTCTTCCCACCCAAGGACGTCTACTTTATCCTCTCAGGTGAACTCCCAGTCCTCTGTCCAGGTGGCTCCAAAAACCCAAGTGTCTGTGACGGCTGCTATCCCACACCTGAAAACTTCCACCTTGCCTCCGCTTCCGCTCCCCCCTATTTTAGTTGGGGAAGATGACTTGGATAGGTAAGGTCACATCAGAGCATCCCCTTTGCCTTTAAGAGCAAAGCCTTGAATAAAGAGGGGTTTTGGGGTTGGTTTTATGGTTATGAGCTTATCCTGCAGAGTACAACTGTGGCATTGGTATAAAGGAGTTATCCCGGGGCTATTCCGGGTGTTGGGACTGCCAGGTTTGTGTTCAGTTTGATGATCTCGTGCAGGTTGTTTCCCTCTTTTCTCTGTGGGAAATGAGAGGTTTGGCTGCTGCTTTAGTGATCTCAGTAAAGGTTTCACATCCCTCCTTTGCTCGTGTTTGTTACAGGGATGGAACATGGATCTGGGATTATGCCTCATGTTGTGTTGGAGCTGTTTGCACACTTGAAAATTGTTTTGGTTTTTTTTTTTTTTTTGTTAGTTTGCTTAATTCTCAAAAACTTGTACTCTAAGAACAGGAAAAAGTTTAACAATTCCAATGCAAGAACACAAACCAGAGCTTTTTGTGTTCCAAATTCACCAGCACACAGGCCATGTGTAAATCCAGCACTGGTTTAACTTGAATATTGTTTTGATTCTTTGAGTGATTGATACAATCCTTTATTGCTTGAGAAGCAGGTATTTTTTGTTTGAAAAAGTTTTTAAATGAGTGAAACTGCACCTACTTCAACTTTATTTCCTGATAATTTCTGATGAAAACTCACAGCCTTGGCTCTGTCCTCTAATTGTAGCTCTGGCTGGGCTGGGGGTGGTTGTGGCTTCTGTGATGAACAGGTCGTTGAAAACCCCGATGTGGGGGTTTCTTTTGGCAGGAAGAAAGTAACAGAATATCCAGAATGGAGTGGAGAAGGATAAAACCCAAATATTTATGATTTTTCTCTCCTTTTCTAGCTGTTAGTGTGTTGTAGTTCTGTTAATTTAAGGTCATCAATGATATTTTTTTTTTTGCCGTAGTTCTCTAAAAGCTCCTGTATCCTCCCAACCATCATTGAAGATGTGCTGGGGGTTGGGTAGTAAAACATATTTTTAGTGCCTAGTGTGTTACCCCACAGTCCTGACTCGATACAATCACCCTGTGGTGAAGTGTTACACATTCTAAACAATTGAATCGATTTTCACGGATGATTCTGGTATTGATGCCAATCAGGAAAATGTTTCACTGCCTCCAACCTAAAAGTGTGGCTGGTGTGTGTTTGTTGCCCTCTCTGAGCTGAGTGATGTTGTTCAGCAAATATTACTGAGTTTAAATGTCTGTGATGAGCAGGAGCTCTGAGCTTGTTTTCCCAACCCAAACACCAGGCAAAGCAAATCCTGCTGCAGCGTTCCCTTCTCTCCAACCCCTGAAGTTATCCTGAAAATCTTTATTTTTTTCAATCACTTGTAGAAAAATCATCCTGAAAATCTCTATTTTGACCACTCAGGTGTAGCTTAGCTCTGTAAAAGTATTTTATCCCTGACCTCAGGGCTAGGGTGATGCTGGAGCTCAGTAAATGGTTCCATGTGCCTTTTTCCCGATAAAAGGATGGGAAATCCCACTCGTTTTGCTGAGTCTGGCAGCAGTTCTGTGTGGCCCTGACTGTGCAGAATCTCCCCCTTCACCAACTGCCTTCGTTTCTGTGAGCAAAACTCTTTGAGCTGGACTTTTGTCCTTGCTGAGCCTGGGGAATGTTCCAGCCCCAAGCCTGTGGCGAGGACAGCTTGGAAATTGGGCTTTGAAGTGTCCAAGGACAGAACACGCCTCAATCAAGTAGAGACTCTGTAACCTCTCTAGAGTTATCACCTTTTGAAACGCTTTTAGGCCTGAATGGTTTACCAGGAGAGGAGGAAAAGCTGTTTGGAAGAAATTGGTACAAATTTCTCCTGGTTTGAAACTGCACTTCAAAGGTGCAGCTTTGTGAGAATGCAGCACTCACCTGGCTGCCATTCCTGTGAGTTTGGGGGTGCCATTCCTGTGAGTTTGGGGGTGCCATTCCTGTGAGTTTGGGGGTGCCATTCCTGCAGCTTTGGGGGTGCTGTTCCTGCGAGTTTAGGGGTGCCATCCCTGCAGGTTTAGGGGTGCTATTCCCATGAGTTTAGGAGTGCCATCCCTGCAGCTTTGGAGGTGCCATTCCTGCTGTTTTAGGGGCGCCATTCCTGTGAGTTTAGGGGTGCCATTCCCGCTGCTTTAGGACAGAGGAGGAAAAGAGCTCCAGGGAGCCTTTGTTGTGCTGGTGGTGGTCACGCTTGGTCTTTTCTCTGCTCGGGCAGCTCTGAAGGCTCTGTTTGGCTTCCTCCCCCTGGTGACCTGCCCAGGTGTCCTGGAGGAACTGAATTTACAGGAACTGAGTACAAATAGAGAATTGAACAGATAAAAAGCAAGAAAATGGGAATTTTTGGCAAAAGGGAAGGAGGCTGGGCACTGCAGGTTCACTCTCCAGACACAGCTTCACCCTTCCTACTCTGTTCTTGTAAAGAAGTTGCTTTTGAGGGTGTCTGGAAAAAGGCTGAACTTTTTTGTGGTTTAGTGGTGAAAGTGTTCGTGGTTGGATTTGATCTTTTCCAGCTTTAACAATTCCATGATTCTCTGTAGATGTTTGAACACTATTATTCTGCTTCTAAGGAGTTTTGCTGTCAATGTGGGGAGAGTTTCAGGCCATCCAGCTCTCCCATGTCTGGCATTTCTTGTCTTCCTCCTTCCCTAAGCAGATTTCACAAGCGATTGTCGTGCAGATTAGGCAGTGTCTAATAAAATAATTGGGAAAATGACCTACTTCCATCAGTTCATTTATTCTGAAGGGTTAGACCTGATGGTGCAAACACCAAACCTGCTCCCTGCCCTAAAAACAGACTTGGGAAGGCTGTGAGGATCTCTTAATGTTCTTCTTTTCCTGGTGAAGCAGAGATTTGCATAGAAAATTCGTGACTATTCAAACCTAGGAATTCTCCTTGCTGAATACATGAAAGAGAAAGGAGGTTCTCCTCATGCAACTCCTGCCATTATAAACCAAACTCCTCATGCTGTTGGTAATTGGATTTTAAAAATCAACTTTTGATTCCTCAGGAATTAAAAGCACATTTCAGTCCTTGCTAAGAGGTTAAAAGTTGCTTGTGGAGAGAGGTTTAACCCTGGCTGTGTATTTATAGTGGTCTTTACCAAGTCAAGCATTTAATTTCATGATGGTAAACGGAGCAAATAGAGGAAGTAAAGGTCAGACAGTGGGTGCTGGCTGATCCCTGAGCTGCCTCACAGGAAACTCTGAATTTCTGGTACTGATTTGTGCAAATGGAGCAAGTTCTAGTGCAGACCTGTGTGTTCATTTAATGCTGTGTTCCACTCTGACACTTTTCTCTCCTGGTGCATTAGCATTGTAACTTTTAAGGCTGTTTTATTTTATACTTGGCTGTTCCGATTTTGACACTTAAACCTCATGTTGTCAACCAGAGCTGTTGTCCTACAGTAGATTTTATTTTTTTGTTTGTTTCCCTGGCTGTCGAGTCTGACTTTTGTGTTGTATTAACTTTTCGGAGTTTAGTCCAAAAGAGATTCTTCCTCCAAAACCTGTGAAGAAAGACAGAGAGCAGAGACCACGACACTTACTCACGGACCTCCCGCTCCCCCCAGAGCTCCCTGGGGGGGACCCATCTCCTCCTGACTCCCCGGAACCAAAGGCAGCCACACCACCTCAGCAACCCTTCAAAAAGAGACCAAAGTAAGGCTGACTTTATTATTTTTTTTTTTTAATAATGTTTGCATCTCTTAAGTCCCCAGACTCGTTTGAGGGAAGTGAGATGGAGGACAAACCAGTTCCTATTTCTGTATTATTCAGTATAGTGACTGTTTCCTGTGGTTGTTTCACATTTGGACCCTCAGCTAAAGACAACTCACCCCATTATTTATATGTTCAATCTCCAGCCACATCTACCCCAAAAGCTCTTTTCTCTTTGATTTTGCCATGCCTGTATTCCAAAGAAACCTCTGGATGAGCATCTCTGCATAAAGCTCTTGTTGCTTTCAAAAATTCCAAGTGGGAGATTTGTGTGAAGAAAACATGGACACTTCATGGAACTGCACTGGCACGGGGTGTCCAGAGAAGCTCTGGACTTCCTGAGAAATGTCCAAGGCCAGGTTGGACAGGGCTTAGAGCACCCTGGGATAGGGGAAGGTGTCCCTGCCCATGGCAGGGGGTGGGATTGGGTCATATTTAATGTCCCTTCCAGCCCAAACCATTCTGGGATTCCTCGTTCAAGGCATGGAGAATTCCCCTGATAACAAATCTAAGCAGCTGTTGAGGGAGCAAAATCCCTTGATGCTTTGCACAGAGTGTCTGAAATAAAAATCAAACATCCAGCGTCCTGCAAAATACCCCAAACATTCATTTTTATGTGAAACTGCTATCCAGGATAATATTTCTGTCCCACAGTGCTTATATCAGGGGTAGATTTTACAGCAAAACTCAATTAAATTCCCCCAAACATTCCAAATTTTGGAAAGCAAAGCCAACCTGCCTGAGCTTTGTATTTGGTTTTTAGGGATTAACTCAGCTGAAATTTTTTTTTTTTTTTGTGGATGACTCTGGGGTGTCTGACAGAGCTTTTCTTCCCTCCTGCAGAATCTGTTGTCCTCGGTATGGGGAGAGGAGACAGACAGAAAGCGACTGGGGCAAGCGTTGTGTGGACAAGTTTGACATCATCGGGATAATCGGAGAAGGGACCTACGGGCAGGTGTACAAAGCCAAGGACAAGGACACAGGTGAGGGTGGCTCCAGGTGAATTCCAGTCCAAGCTCTGTGGGTGTGCTCAGCCTTTTAGTGCTGCTCCTCAGTGACAAATACCTGCAGAACGAGAGAAGTGGCTCCAGCCCTGGGATAAGCACTTCCATCAGGAGTTTCCAAAAGGGGCAGAAAAGCAGGATAGGAGCTCTGGAATCCTGAGTTTAGTGCCCAGGTTTTTGTGCTCTCCTAGTGAGATCCTGTGCCCTGAGGTGTGGTTTGTGGTGAAACTCTGCTTTTTAAATTGGCCTTTGTCAGATTTTATTGTAACAGAGCTTGGGGAATTCCAGGGTGAATTTCTGTTCCCCCTTCTGCTGGAGCAGGGTAGGAAAAGCACAGGAGAATGTGAGAACTCCTGGCAGAACAATTTAACTAAAACAGCAGGGTCAAAACTAATGCTGGTTTGAAAGCCCTGCTTTGGAGGGCATTTTCCATGCATGGGGCTGCTCCCAACTTCCCTGGGAGTGAAATGACCCCATTGTGACCCCATTGTGACCCCACTGTGCCCTGGCAGGTGAGCTGGTGGCTCTGAAGAAGGTGCGCCTGGACAATGAGAAGGAAGGATTCCCCATCACGGCCATCCGGGAGATCAAAATCCTGCGGCAGCTCATCCACCGCAGCGTCGTCAACATGAAGGAGATTGTCACAGACAAACAAGATGCACTGGATTTCAAGAAGGACAAAGGTAGGGTTGGCTGCAGGGGTGGTTTCCACTCGCCACAGTGGAACACAACACCATTGGGTTGGTGTAAAATAGCTCTGGGAGAGATTTGGTTCTTCATGTTCCTTCTGGGGACAAAGTCCATGAGTTGAGATCTTAGCAGATTCCTGCCCGAGTGAGTTGATCAAGGGATGGTTGCATTCTTGCAGAGTCACAAAACAACAAAAAAAGGCCTTTACAGGGGTCACTTCTAACACTGATTAGTGGCAACAAATCATTAATTATTAATAGTGTGAAAGGTTCTTTGTCCTCAGTCACTGTGGAAGAAGTGTTTGAGCATCCCACTGGTTCTGGTTTGGGACTTTCAGATCCTAAACATGAGTTCAAACCATGCATGGCAGCGATCCCTTCACCAAACTCTGTTGAAAGAGAATAACCAAACTCTCTTGAGAGAAAATAACCAAATTTTCTTGAGAAAGTAACCAAATTCTCTTGAAACAGAATAACCAAACTCTGAGAGGGAATAACCAAACTCTCTTAAGAGAAAATAACCAAACTCTCTGGAGAGAGAATAGTGAAACTCTCTGGAGGGAAAATAACCAAACTTTGTCAAGAGAGAATAACCAAACTGTTGAGAGACAATAACCAACCTCTCTTAAAAGAGAATAACCAAAAGCATGTAGGTAAACGTGGCCAGAACTTCAGAGGAATTTGAGTGTATATTTAATTTCAGATTTCGTCTTGTAGGGGCTACTTTAGTTGTTTTGGGGCTTTTTAACCCCCTGAGGGAAAAGGACACCCAGTAAGCCCAAACATTCACAGGGCTGTGTTTAAAAAAAAGTTATCCAGCAGAGCAGTGCACAAAAACCACTCTTTTCAATAATTGAATCTCTTTTCATTCCTCCTTTTTTTGTCTTTTTTCATTTTCAACCATTTTTCTGTCTATTACAGGTGCCTTTTACCTTGTGTTTGAGTACATGGACCATGACCTAATGGGGCTGCTAGAATCTGGCTTGGTACATTTCTCAGAGGACCATATCAAGTCTTTCATGAAACAGTTAATGGAGGGTCTGGATTACTGTCACAAAAAGAATTTCCTTCATCGAGACATCAAGTGCTCCAACATTTTACTGAACAACAGGTAACCTAACAGTGGATCCTCTTCTTTTTTCCTGGTGTTTTCCCTGGGTTCAGCTGAGAGCAACCCAGTATTTTCCTCACTTTGGGTGTGCTCAGGAGCAGGAGGTGTGAGGAAAATCCTGTCCATAATAACCACACGTCTGGATATCAATCTAAAAAAATTCTCAAGGACATTGGCTTTTTGGGAAGGGTTTGTGATGCAGATGACACTGAATTATTGATGCTTTTTTACTTTTTTTACTCTTTATTTCTTTGAAGAATTAAATTAGAGGTGGAGAACTAAGCCTGGCATATCCAGCAGGAATTCCTGCAAACGTGGTTTTGGGAGGTTTTTCTCTGCAGTGGGGTTCCTTCATCTTTTAATTGGGGTTTAAGGAGGAGTTGGGCTTTGATGGGTCATTTATAGCTCAGTACACTCTATAATTCTCTGATTTAACTGTGATTCAAACCAGGGACTGGATTTTTTTTTTTTGTCTTTCAGCGGGCAGATCAAACTTGCAGATTTTGGGCTCGCCCGACTCTACAGCTCGGAGGAGAGGTGAGGAAGGAGAAGGGCCTTACCTGGGAGGGATGAGCTTCTTTCTTCTTAATATCCTCATAATCCCTCAATTGCAAATCCTGAGAAATTATTTCCAGTGGTATCATCCAGCTCCAGCTGGTGGAAAATCCACTCCTGGCTGATAATTAATAACTTTTCATTAGAAAGGAGGCAAAACATCATCTCTGCTTGCTTTTGACCTGCCCTGGAGCAGGTTTTACTCCAAGATCAGTCACCATTCATTGCTGGGGTCAGGGATTTTCAGTTTTGGGTGCCTACAACAGTTCTGATTGCTGTAAAATCTGCATTACCTCCTCAGCTGTATTTTTAACTCATCCTGGTGCTCTGGAAGTTCAGCCCTTGAAACCCCCCCTGCTGCCCCTGGGAAGTAAAACCAAGCAGTTTTTCAGGGTTTTGTGCCTCTTGGGATGAGTTTTTTTATGGTGCTTTTGTGTTTTTTTCTTTGCAGCCGTCCCTACACCAACAAAGTCATTACGTTGTGGTACCGACCCCCGGAGCTGCTGCTCGGGGAGGAGCGTTACACCCCTGCCATCGACGTGTGGAGCTGTGGGTGAGTCCTGCTGGGCTTTCCCTGCCTCTGGGAACAGCTCCTGAGTGTTCCCAGGAGAGCTGCTCCTTAGTTTGTGCCAATTCCTGCAGCTGGATGCCTGCAGAGCATTAGGGTGAGACAGGAACAGTTCACAAGGCTGCTGTGAGGGAATAGGAGGGTGTCATCCCATTGAAAATATTGAGTGGAAACTCCCAGATTGAAGTTTTTCTTGGTTTTGAAATGAGAAAAAGGGAAAAATACAATTTTCTGCTGCTCCTTAATTGGGCCAATTCTTGCAGCTGGATCTGTCCTAACCCTTCAGAGTGTTCAGGTGAGACAGGAACATGGCACAGTGCTGTGCTGTGAGGGGATAAGGGGCTGTCAGCTCATTAAAAAAACTCCTAGAATGAGGTTTTTCTTGATTTTGAAATGACAAAAGGTAAAAAATACAATTTTCACTCTTTAAAATGCAAACCAACCTGATATTGCTGTGCCCTTGAGGTCAAGAGGGGTGACACAACCAAGGAGGGGTGATACATTTGCCCTGTGCTGCTCACTCCTTCCATGTGTTTTTTGGAGAATTTTTCTCTAAACTCTTTAAGCTCCAATTTGTCACTGATTTTTTGTTCAGCTATAACATTTTAAAGTAGGGATTTCAGGTGTCAGGAAGTTTCAGTAGTAGAAACAGGGATCTGAGCAGTTCAACCACAAAAGTGGAACATTTTTCCGAATGATTCAGAAGCAGAGACTGAAGTCTGGATTCCCCAAAGCGTGCACTTCCCATTGGGATATTCTCAGCTAAACTCCAGCAGGGTTTATAACACAAACAGAGGTTGGTAAAATCAGTAATTAATGTTAATTACTGACTGTGAGGCCCAGTTGCTGCTCAGCACCACGTGCGTGGGTTATTCCCATTCCATCAGACACGAGTCTGTATCTCCCAGCTCCTTCTGGCACCAATTCCTGGTGGCTTGAGGGGAGATACTGAGGATTTCAGGAGGCAGAGATGCTCCCTCATTCCCTCCCAGCTGTTACAAGAGCTGTGTGTGCACAAACCCAGCTCCTCTGCTGGCCCTGACACCCACGAGCAAAGCTAAAAATCCCAAATTATTGCACCCAGAGGAAACGAGGAGCTCTTTCTCTTATCACATTGACACTTCCTCCTTTCCCTGCAAAGAGTTAACATGCCAGGGGCCTCCTGCATGCAGCAGCTCTTGCAGGGAGGTGCTTCCCAGGAGCCCAGGGCTGGGGACTGGGTACACACAGGTCAGTTTGTCACTACAAGCCCCGATGCAAATCGCTCTCCTCAGGCAAAGCCGCTCCCCAGCACAAACACTGCTGTGTTGCGATGCTCATCCCCAGGGTTTGCTGTCGTGACCTCTTGCTTTTCCTCCTTGCAGCTGTATCCTCGGGGAACTGTTTACAAAGAAGCCTATTTTTCAAGCCAATCTGGAGCTGGCTCAGCTTGAATTAATCAGGTAAAGCTTTGCGCACGCATGTCTGCGAGGGGAGGTGCTGCGGGAGCTCACAGGCGGCGAGTTAGGAGAGCTCTTGTTCTCCAACCTGCCTGGAAAATAAGGGCTAGGAATGCAAATGGGAATGGTCAGGTGTCCATACCTGTGTCAGCTGGGTCGTTGCTGATTTATGTTTGTTTGCTGAGTCCAAAAATCAGGAACCTGAATTGCTTCTGGCAGTGGAAGTTTTAATCCTGGAATGGTTTGGGATGGACCTTAAATCCCATCCCATGCCACCCCCTGCCATGGGCAGGGACACCTCACACTGTCCAAGGGTGCTCCACACCCTGTCCAGCTTGGCCTTGGACACTTCCAGGGTTGGGGCAAGGCCATAAGCTCTCTGGGCAACCTATTCTCTAACCTGCCTGGAAAATAAGGGCTGGGAATGCAAATGGGAATGGTCAGGTGTCCATACCTGTGTCAGCTGGGTGGTTGCTGATTTATGTACCCTCAGTAAACTTTGCTTTTTGCTGAGTCCAAAAATCAGGAACCTGAATTACTTCTCGCAGTGGTGTTTTAATCCTGGAATGGTTTGGGATGGAAGGGAATTTAAAGATCGCCCAGTGCTGCGCCCTGCCATGGGAAGGGACACTTCACACTGTCCCAGGGTGCTCCAAGCCCTGTCCTACTTGTCCTGGGACACTTCCAGGGATGGGGCAGCCACAGCTTCTCTGGGCACCCTGTTCCAGGGCCTCACCACTCTTTTTGTAAGAATAATAAAACTCGGCAAATTTGCAAAATTCCACGTAAGAAACATTAAGTTTTTAAAACTTGTAGTAAGCAAACTACAATTCCATCATGTTGGGTGGTTTACAAACTCCAGCTCAGCATTTTCTTCTTCCTCATCCCTCTTCTTTTAACACCTCATCTGAGCTGTGCCCACACCTGGGTTATTCCTTCAGTGAGTTGCATAGAGAGGTGTTTTCCCTGGGGATGGTGGCTGAGTTCCTCATGGCTGAGTTCCTCCTGGCTGACTGTGTTTCCCTGCTCCCCAGCCGGCTCTGTGGGAGCCCCTGCCCGGCCGTGTGGCCCGATGTCATCAAGCTGCCCTACTTCAACACCATGAAGCCCAAGAAGCAATACCGGCGGCGCCTGCGCGAGGAGTTCTCCTTGTGAGTCGGGATGGGCTGGGATGGGCTTCCTGTCCCTTTCTAAACACCTCATCTGCCTCCAGAGAGGTTCCCTGGCACTGGGAAGGAAGGTTCCTTGGCACTGGGAGCTCTCCTGGGAGTATGGTATCCTCAGGGTGCTGGTGCTGCCTGATTTCAGGGAGGCGTTCTCAGGGGTGGGGTCTGCTTGTGGGATGATCTCATGGGAGTTGTGGTAGAGGTGCTGTTCATAAATGGCAAAAATGAGAGTGGAAATATTGTGGAATATCCTCAGCTGGAAGGGATCCACAGGGATCATCCAGTCCAGCTCCTGGCCTTGCACAGACACCCCAACAATCTCATCCTGGGCATGCCTGGGAGCGATGTCCAAACTCTCCTGGAGCTCTGTCAGTCTTGGGGCTGTGCCCATTCCCTGGGGATCCTTTTCCTGTGCCCAGCCACCCTCTGCGGGGGGGGGAAGATTCCCAAAATCTACCCTAAAACTCCCAGCACAGCTCCAGCCCCTCTCCACACCTGCTGCCTTTGAGCAGTGAGCTCTGGCTGTTTGGATTCCTCTTAGACCTGAACTCCCTCTCTGAGTTTCTCCCCGTGTTCCCCCTGAACTCATCCGTGTTTCCCACTCTCCCCACAGCATTCCCTCGTCTGCCCTGGACCTGCTGGACCACATGCTGACGCTGGACCCTGGCAAACGCTGCACAGCAGAGCAGGCCCTGCACAGTGACTTCCTGAAGGACGTTGATCTCAGCAAAATGGCACCTCCAGAGTAAGTCCCAGCTGCCACCCCCCACCATGAACTTAGGGAAGGAGACCTGGCAGTTTTTTTTGTCAAAATCACGATTTCTGTGTTTTTTTCTCGACTTTACCCTTGTATTTTGTTATTTGGTTGAGCAAATGGCTTTTCCTATGCTGGTTGTGTTCTGCCTGGTAACAGGCTGGGTTTGTAAAGCCCAGTTTAATGTTTGTAAGATGCTCTAAAGCTGTGCAGGAGTAGATGTAGCACATCCCTATCCCTGCCATGGGGCAAAGGCCAGACCTCATTAAGGCTGTGTATTAATTGACTGCAAGGGCTGAGCAGTGTCACAGCAGGAATTTGTTCCCACTCCAGTCAAGATGATAAAACTGACTGGTTTGTGTGAAAGTGCAGCCCTGTTTCCTTCAGAGATCCTCAAGAAAGGGCTTTTCCTAAAGCTCCCAGAACTTGGTGGACTTGCACTCTCTGGACTTTGTGTGTCCTGCAAGGAGATCCCAGCAGGAATGGGGATTCAGGGCTGAGATCCTGGTGCACTCAGGGCTCAAATCCCAGTGCAAAGTCAATTATTTCTCTATAATTATCCTGCCTTTCCTGTTTCTAGCACCTGCCCCTTCCTGTGATAGTCTGGCTGCAGTCAGGGATTGTGGAATCACAGCCTGGTTTGATTGGGAGGGCCCTCAAAGCTCATCCAGTGCCACCCCTGCCATGGGCAGGGTCACCTCCCACCATCCCAGGGTGTTCTGAGCTCCATCCAGCCTGGCCTTGGACACTTGCAGGGATGGGGCAGCCACAGCTTCTCTGGAAAATCCATTCCAGCCCCCCAGCACCCTCACGGGGAGGAATTCCTTCCCAAAATCCCCTGCTGAGTCCATTTCTCCATCTGTAAAAGTGGAGCAGCATTACATGGATCTATCAATTGTATCATGGAATGATTTGGGTGCTCCAAGCTCCATCCAGCCTGGCCTTGGGCACTGCCAGGGATGTGGCAGCCCCAAATTTTCTGTGTGCCACCAACTGCACTAAAAACTCCCTGTGGGTTTTGAGGGTTCACCTGCATTCCCTGCCATGTTTTCCCCTCGTTTCTCTCTTCCAGCCTCCCCCACTGGCAGGATTGCCACGAGCTGTGGAGCAAGAAGCGCCGGCGGCAGCGGCAGAGCGGGATGGCCGTGGAGGAGCCTCCAGTATCAAAAGTTTCTCGGAAGGAAACTACCTCTGTTCCAAGCACAGACACTGTGAAAAACAACAGCAGTCCTGTGCCCCCCCAGCCTGCCCAGCTCAAAGCAGAGCCTGGCGCTGCAGATGCAGTAGGTCAGTGCCCAATTGGGTTTGGGAAAGGCTCCTGGGTGTGTTCCCTCCCTGGGTTTTGTGTCTTGTTTCTAAGCCAGTCTGGTTCTTTCACCTCTAATTCTGCAGAAAGGGCATTCCAGGCTCTTCCTGTCCTCATTTCTTTTATTCTTTTTTTTTCTTTTTTCTCCTCCCTCTGCTGTGAAGACACAGAAGGTTCTGTCTGGTCTTCAGAAGTCACTGATGAGCTGACTGTGAATTTGTTCTGAGCTGTGTTATTAGTTCTAAAAGAGGGCGAGTGATGAAAGGAGTCGTTGAGTCACTTCAGCCAGTGGAGAAACAAATCACAGGAATCATAGGCTGGAAGGTGGAGCTACGTCCAAATGAGCTGAAGTTTGATCTTGTTGATAAATTATATAAAGATGAGGTGTGGGATGTGTCAGGCTGGTGGGCAAAAATGTAAATTATTGCACTTTGTTGCACAAAAGGTCATCCAGACTGGCAGGACCCGGCCTTGTGCGCTGTTCCAAGCAATGACCAACCCCCCTGTGCCTAGAAAATAGTTGGAGGGGAAGAATGTGGATTTCCACAAAGCTGCCCTGATTGTTGTGTAGCAGCCTTACAAAAACCCCAGATATGGGCTGAGGCTTCCTTTGTGTCCGATGCTGTGCTGACAAGTAACGAGGAAGACAGTTCTTGCTCCAGGGAATGCACGATCCATGTGTTCAGTGAAACATGGCAGATGGACAAAAGGTGGTGCTTGGATTAACAAACAGCTGGGAAAAGAATGTCCCGTTCTCCGGTGCCTACCGGCGAGAGGAGCTCCATTTTGAGCTGCTGAAGCCAAACCCTTGCACCCTTATTCCCAAAAAGTTCCGGCCTCGTTGTGGGTGTGAAGGGACACCCTTGGCACTTGTCACTGGGAAGGGAGGCAGTGCCACTCCCAGGATGTATTTTAGGATAACCTGGATCCTTGCAGGTCAGGACAGAGTCCTGTGATCCCAGGCCAGCTCCCAGCAAGGAATTGCCTTCTGCCTGACCTAATTCCTTGTGCTGCGTCAGGGAACACGCCCTTCCTCCCTCCCTCCATCCCAAAGAGCAGCTCAGCTCCATCCTGGGAACCTGGTAACAGCCCAGGAGGGGGTTTTCCTGCCCTGGGCCCAGGGGTTCCATTGCCATCGTGCCCCTGACACCCCCAGCCATAGCCTGGCACCCTTGAGATACCCCCACTTCCCAAACCCGGGAATGGGGCAGCTTGGCTGGGCTGGGCTGAGCCAGTTGTGAGCAGCAGCAGCGTGTGCTGTGGTTTTTGGGGAGGTTTGAGGGGCGGTGAGGCAGCAGCAGCAGCAGTGGGTGCAGTGTGTGTGCAGTGCCACGGGGTGCTGCTGCCGTGCTGCCGATCCCGAAATCCTCCCTGAGCATCCCTGCCTTCCCCAGCCCGGGGTGTTTGGGTGCTGTGGAATTAGGGAAAGGGTGTTCCTGGCTATGGGGTGTAGGAAAGGAGTTTTCAGGTGCTGTGGAATGTAGGGAAGGAGTGTTTTTGGATATGGGGTGTAGAAAAAGAGTGTTCGGATGCTGTTGAATGTAGGGAAGGGGCTTTCCTGGGTATGGGGTGTAGAAAACGGGTGTTCAGATGCTGTGAGATATAGCAAAGGGGTGTTTTTGGATATGGGGTGTAGAAAAGGGTGTTCAGGTGCTGTTGGGGTGTTCCTGCCTATGGAGTGTAGAAAAAGAATTTTCAGGTGCTGTGGGATGTAAGGAAGGGGTGGTTTTGGATATGGGATATAGGAAAGGGGTTTTTCAGTCGAGTGTACACACCATCCTGAGCATGAGAAAAACCTTCTCCTTCCTCCCCCCTGCCCCTCCACCCCAATCCCCCCCGAAAATCAGGATTTGTTTCCCTCCTGGAAGAACAAAGCTCTGCCAGCCCCGGCCCACCCTGCTCTGTCCCAGCACGAAGGAGCCTGGCTGGGAGGAGGGAGAGGGGAGCAGAGCACTGAGCCACCCCTAAGACAGTGCCACAGCCATGGGTGACACCACGGCAGGGAGGGGACATGGCTACAGGTGACACCACGGCGGGGAGGGGACAGCACCCGCTCCCAAAACCAGCCCTGCCTCCTCTGGAGCAACACACCTGAGCTGCCTCCTGTCCCTCGCCCACGGGGAAGGAATTACTGGCGATGGCAGAGCCCACGTTGGAATCAGATCCTCAAATCATTGGCAAAACTGGTTATTAAAAAGGTCAAACTTTATTGTGAAAACCAGTAGTCTTCCAGGACCACCCCTCCACCCGTATCCGTCAGTCCACTTTGAAAACTAGATTGTATTGAAATCCAGAAAAATAAAACAACAACAAAACGGGGAAAAAAAGGAAAAAAAAAAAACCAACAATCTTCAGGTAAATTTGTAAAGCCAAGCTGATCTGGGGGACAGCAAATCATTCCAAAGAATTATCAACAGAGAACAACGGCATCGAATTCCATCTGCTCTACAGTAACCTAGTTATCTTCCAGGACTAGGGCAACAACAACGAAAAAAAAAAAGAGGGAAAAAAAAAAGGAAAAAAATAAAAATAAAAAAAAGCACGATCACAACTGGCTCGTGGTGGGCGGGTGTTGAAGGCACGAGAACACAGCACGTTCAGCTACATTGCAGGAGGTGGGATCGGGCCAAAACAGGCTCCCCGGAGAGTCTGAGACATACTCAGGAGGCGCTTCTACAATTTGGTGAGGTCGTCACAGGCTGTTGCTAATAAATTCAAAAAATCAACAGAACAAAAAAAAAAAAAAAAAGACATGGAGACATTTACACTCACCTTTGGAAAGGAAATCCGAGAGTTCACTGACACAAGCAGGGTTTTTTAAACTCTCACTATTGAGAAGCAGCAGTTTGGTTCGGCTTCAGGAGCTGCTGAGTTTTGGGGCTCAAAAATTAGCTCCGGGTAGAAGCAGGCACTTGGGGATGCCCAGGTTTTACCTACACAGCTGCCACTATCCCTCCCTTCAGCACTCACCACTAGTTCAGCTCTTTTTAAAGTCATCTCTGCAGGTTTATTTATTTTTTTTTTTTTTTAGGAGAGCCGGGAAGGGATGGAGAAAAAGAGCTGAGAAAAAACGCAGAGATGCAGCAGCATTCTGTGCAAAAAAACTCCCTGGATGTGCAAACTGATTGCTGGGGGATTTGAGGAAAAACTGACCCTCCAAATTTCCTTTCGTTTTTGGGCAAACCCCAAAATCTCTGAAGTGCAGCACTAATTTGAGGGTAAATATTTGCCTGTTTTGGCTGTTTGCAGCTGTTCCAACCTCCTGAGCAC
>VKON01000181.1:0-14222 GCA_009741485.1 Malurus cyaneus samueli | reverse complement strand
GCACATTGAATCCTGGCTGCAAACTAGTTTCCAACAGTTAACAGATGTGAACATGTATTTTCTGGCATAAAATATTCTACTGTGACCCTTAACTTTCTCAAGGTGCTCCCCTGCTGCTTTCAGTCACCAAAGGAGAGTCTGAGTGCAGATCTTCAGCTTGTGTAAACCATCACAGCTCCACTGCAGTCAGGAAAACTGCACCACATTACTGCCACTGGGATCAGCTATTTAACCTCTGTTTGGGCTTTATACTGAAACACATCTGCAAAACAGCACAATTCAAGTCAGCTGCAGCTACAGCTGAGCTGGCAGACCAAGGAATGTTTCTGATCCCAGACAAATCTCTTATCCACATGCCAATGTACCAGCCAGGCACAGCCCCAAAATGATTCTCAAAGTGTCTGTCACTTCCTGAGCATTCAAGCACTACCTTTGTCTCTGAGTGCTGAAAACCTTCACACTCTGTGCCTGACAGCTGAGACTGCTGAGCCAACAGGGCTCTGAGGGATGGGCACAGCTTCTTTTTCTGCTTAGTATTAAAATCATTAAGAGGCTCAACCTCTCCCTTCATTCACCCCGATATAAACCCACCAAGGCCAGAGATGCCTCTTCATTCCCAGATAATAAAAAGGGTAAGAGCAGGAGCAAAGCACCAAACTGAAGCCTCCCTTACCTGGGTGACAGGCGGATTGTTCACCGTCCCTTTACAGTTTCCCATGCCAGCCAACATATTCCCTGTGGTATCCTGCACCTGAGACTCCAGACAGTTTCCTCCTTGTCTAATTATTCCTGGAATCAACTCTTTTTCAGGAATCCTTGAAGTAAATGACAGTTGCATGGTACTTCATACACAGAAATGTTCAAAGTACTTTAACATTTATAAGGCTGTAACTGGCCCCTGACTGAAACACAGTCCCCTATATTTCACAGAGAATTAACAATATCATGATATCCACCAGAAATATCTGGAGGAGGCAAAAACGGGCAGAGAATAAGTCAAAACTGGGAGTGGGGCAGTGCTCTGGCACTTGTCTACACCCCACACCTCTAAAAACACCACTGTTGTGTATTTTCAAAGGACAGCTGTGTGGGGCAGAACAGAAGGCAGACCTTTTGCAGAGATGTGATAATGCAAGCCAGGTAAACATGGGAGGTTTTCACCAAAAGAAGAACAGAGGGAAATCTTATCCAAGTGTAAGTCTCTGTTTTACTTACTGCTGTCAAGGCTCATCTTCTCATTGTGACCCACCTCCCAAATCCCTCAGAGATTTCTACAAGCAAAGAACTGACTCACTTGAGCTCAGGGTAGACACTCTCCAGATACCACTGGAAGGATTTACAGTTCAGTTTGCGCCGCAGCTCCACTCGGTCTGCAACACTGGAAACAAAGGCAGTTTGTTGAGAATAAGGCAGTAAACATGAGGGAGGGGAACAATGAAAATTGGCCAGGAGGTTTGCGGGAAATTATGTGACTTTTTGTCATTACTCATCCTCCTGTGTAATTGTTGCTGGGTTCAGAGCACTACAGTGACCTGAGGTGAAAAGGAGGAGAGAGGAAAGTGGCAGGAAACTGAAATGGAAGACAAACACCTTCAGAGAGCTGTTCTTGCACTTCCTTTGGCTCAGAGTGATGGCAGTATCCAGGTCTTACCTTGTTAAATAATACATTGCAGTAAAACTGCCGTAAGATCATGAAAGCATTTCTGCCTCTGGGTGCCCCTGTAGAGGCTTACCATGAAACCTGCACAAGTCAGCTGCTGAAAAGGCCTGGAAAGTGTTTGTGCTCAGGTACATACAGATGAATAACCTGCGTGTGCTAAAGCATGTGTCTAGCTCATGGCAGATGCTCTAGGCTCAGCTTGGAGAACTCAGACTCTGTGAACTTAATTATTTGTTCTTAAGCAGTTTGGGGCAAGGATGGGACTATAAGGGGAGATGACCTCAACATCTCAGTAGTGTTTGCTGTGGCAGTCCTCCCATTGCTGATTTCTTTGGCTTTATCTGGCTGAAGAAGAGGATTTTCCTCCAGCAGTCCTACTGAGCAGCAAAACCAGGAACTCTTGTCTTTATGCTATAACACTACATTTGTGTCTTGGGAAAGAATTTCAACTGTACCAGTGTGCCTTTCCAACCTCAGCACACAGAGGCCACTGTATGTACGTATACATGAGGCCACATCCCTCAGGAATATTCCTGGATTTTATATCCATATGAGAATTGTGGGGAAGGAGGGTCCATTTTAGGCCCAGTTGTCAGTGATGGTATCAAAGGCATTTGCACCCTAAAATCTAGATTTAATGCAGGTTCACTAATCTGTTACTACAGGAAATTGCCTGAAATCAAAGCCTTATGCTCTGCTTCAGCTTTTATTCAGCTAATGATGCCAGTAAAGTTACTAGGAAATCTGTGTGAGCAAGAACCACAGGTTTTGCTGCTAAAACACATGAGCAATATATCCACATACAATATGCAATAGTCTGTTTTCCTTCACAAGCAGCAGTGTTACTTGCTATTTGGTCCCAGCCCAGCTGCTGCAGTCAGCTCAAGGGCTGATAAATTAGGCAGGCAAAGCTATTTTCATGAAGATTTGTAATGCATCATGATAATAAAGCACAGTGTAGTGTACAGAGAAAAGTGAACGCCGTGTGTCATAAAGTAAGTATGGGAGAAGGAGAGACTGCATTCATTTATCTGTGCACACCAGCTACACATTGATACACAGCCACATTTGCCAAAGTTCCTTACACTGATTCCTCCAACCATAAATACAAAGTGACAGATAATCCGCCCTCAGGCTTTTTCGTTTCACTAGGTTCAGTAGTCAAGCCCCACAGAAGAGAACTACAGGCACTCCTGCGGAGGGATTTTTTACACGGTTCTCCTTCGGGCTTGCCTCATCTGGAGATACCAATAAGAAGGAAGATTTAAGAGAAACCATTGAGAGCGATGCATACCACTAAACAACCCCTACATTCAAAGGTCTAGGTATGGATAAGATTGCATGGTCCATTCCCACTCCATTCTGATGGTAAGTGCTACAGCAGGAAGGGATCCAAACAGCCATGGTAGGTCCCAGCCAGCACTTCCAGCCTAAAAATATCAAGAGTGTACTAAGGCTGCTGCCACAGGGGACAGGACTGGCCCCAGAGCAGAGGGAAAAAGACGATGCTCTTCTTATGGGAGAAACAGGGATCCACCAATCAACGACAAGAATTGTGAGCCTGAAAAACAAGCTTCTTGGCAAAAGGCGAACAACCATGCTCTCGGTTAGGGAGCACATCCCAGAGACTCCCACGCTCCCTTGCTTGGGTGTATTGGAAGACATTACTTACCATTGGCCCACACCGCTTCATTCCCTGCCAGGGCCTCCTCTTGCAGCAAACCTGAATTCCCTTTTTCACACAATTCCTGAGCCAAATCTATCTCTTTCTATCTTCTTTCTTTACGTGTGGTATTAAGAGTTGAGTTTTTTTTTTTTTTTTGTGTTCAGTCCCTCCAGCGTTACAGGGCTAGCGGCTTGCCTGGGAGGGATCCTGCAAATTTCCAACAGAGAACAAAGGAACTTCAGATGCAGCAAAACAGCAATACTCAAAGTAACTGCCAAAACAGCTATGTATTCCAGAACAAGTGCTGTCATGCGGGAAGGCCATGCTTCCCCCCAGGGACTCCGCTGACCACGCAGAGTTCCGGTGGCCCTAGGCTTAGGGAAGATGCTGCTTTTGTGTCGTTAGGAAATATTAATTTTTTTATTTCTTCCACTATATACCCAATTTTTTCTACAATGTTCTTTTTCCTCCCCTTAGCTAGTCTTTTAATTTCCATTACATTGATCACCTCTGCCCTCTTGTCTTAACAACCAATGATCTTTATGCAGGTCCCCCCCGTTGCTTTCTATCTGGGTGAGGTTTGCCCGTGAACAAAAAAAAATAAAGTGAATTAGAAGCAAACCTCATTAGCCAGACACTCCAGCTACGATCTCCCTGGCAAGCCAGCCATTGAGAGCACCTCTGTTTCTCACACTTAACCTCAGAGAAGACCTCAAAACTGTTCCTTGCTACCAAGGGGTTAACCAGAGCCCTGATTATCTTTTTTGTCACTCCTACCAACCCAGGTCTTGCGGAGGACAGCCCTTACCTTTCAAAAGGAGCTTGGCCAAGGAGAAGTAAGCAGCACCCCTGGCTCCGGCGACCCCCCTGGAACAAGGGAGGGGCGGCATCCGGGTCACAGGAGTGAAGCTCATGCAGTAGTTACTGCTAGTGTACCCATGTCATCGCCTGGATCACACACCAATTCCTGCCACTGGCACGAGATCTGTGCTCTTGGGGCGCCCACAAATATTAAAAAAGGATTAATTATGTTCCATGACTATAAAATAAAAAATTAAGTAAGAAAAGGCAAATCATCAGTTGTTGCCAATTAGAGAGCGGAGGCTGGATGTAGACCGGCCTGGAGGAGAGGGGGGAAGGAATCCCGAAAATGGCATTATTGTGCGAGTTGATGGGAACCTCCCTGCGCAGGCACCAGCTGGGTTGCCCACTCCGGCGCCGTCACCAGCCGCGCACCGCCTTCTGCCTAGGGCGCATCGGCTCCTGTCCTTTTGGTGGGCTGTAACGCCTGCTTCCCGCTCCAAGGGAGAGGAATAGCGTGGGCGGGACCTGGGCTGGGGGACGAGGCCCAAAGCGGACAAAACCAGAGTGGGCACCCCAGCCGTGCCGGGCTGCCCCACGGAATCCGCGCCGGCGCCACTGCCGGGCCAAGCGTATCCGCCGGGGGCGCTTAGCTGCTTGTGCTGCTGCTCCCCACAGGAAAAGGGAATGTGATGCCCCCAGCAGGTGGGTGATGGCAAATATGGAGATGGACATGGACACTGAGCATGCTAAGAGGGTCTACACAGCGGGCGACTAAGAAACTTCAGTGGTAGGAAGTTACAACAAATTAACAGCCATAAGAACCAAGACTTCACACATACTTCCTTCTGCGTAGAACTGGGTGCGTATCGCCGCCTCACACTCAAACGACGCTGGTCCCGCCCAGTCCCAGGATTAGTAAAAACGCAACGCGCCATGGGATAATTCAGCTTGGAAAGCACCTCTATCTAACCTCTAACCTCCTGCCCAAAGCAGACTAGCTACAGATTAGGTCATGTTGTTCAGGGTCTTGACTGGTTGAGTTTTGAAATCTCCAACGATGGAGATCTCACCATCTCTCTGGGACCCTGCATCAGTGCTTCCTCATCCCCCAGCACCCTCCCGACGTGCTGGCCACGCCAGCGCGCCACAAAGAAGTCGTCATAAGACTGCTCCCAGGGGTTGGGCAGAAAGCAAGGGTTCTAGCAGGAGTTGGCCCGGGCTGTCATACTCGGCTACCGATCCCCCCTCGGAGCTGTTTGGCTGCTAAGTCACTAGGAGGTGCTCTGTCGTACGCGGCACGTAGTACGCAGAGGGCTCTCGAGGTGTCCGGCCTCCGGGTCCGGGCTGGGCAAGGAGTGCATGCTGAGCCGTACGCCGTCACGCATGCCGCGAGGTTCAACTCCTGGGCTGCACCGGAGACTCCCTTCGGGGCGGGAGGAGGCGGCGGCGGTCCGGGGGGCTCGGGTCTCTTCTCTGGTGGGACAATGCCGGGAGGAACAGCTGTGGAAGGGTGACGCCTTTTAAACACCGTTTCAAACACACAAAGACATTTTCTAAGCAAACCAAACCAAGCCCTTTTGCCGAGGCCGCCCCGCTCCGGATGGCTCTGGGAAGAGCGGAGGAGAGGACGACTGTGCTGGAATACGTTCATTAACAATGTTCATTAAGGCTTTCGGCCGGCCCCGCGCCAACCCACGCAGGCAACAGCTGTCCTAACACCTGGGCACCCGCGCTGGGAATTGGCGCTGCCGTCAACAGGCTAATTCGACAGGGGCAGATGTGGAGGCACAGCCAGCCCCGCGCCTCCCTCGGGCCACGGGGACGCGGTTCCGCCCGGCTCCGGCTCCAGAGGCGGCTCTGGGATGCGCAGGGTGAGATAAACACAAACCCGGGTGAGACAAACTCAAACCCGAGCCCACCCCGGGGTGGGTGACAGATCCTGACTGCCCCCACGGCACCCCGAGGGCAGCGGGACACGGCTCCTGCCACCCCATCCCACCCACCTTGATAAAGAGAATCCACAACCATCTCACCCCCCGAATATTTGCACGAGTGTACACACCATCCTGAGCATGAGAAAAACCTTCTCCTTCCTCCCCCCTGCCCCTCCACCCCAATCCCCCCGAAAATCAGGATTTGTTTCCCTCTGGAAGACAAAAGCTCTGCCAGCCCCGGCCCACCCTGCTCTGTCCCAGCACGAAGGAGCCTGGCTGGGAGGAGGGAGAGGGGAGCAGAGCACTGAGCCACCCCTAAGACAGTGCCACAGCCATGGGTGACACCACGGCAGGGAGGGGACATGGCTACAGGTGACACCACGGCGGGGAGGGGACAGCACCCGCTCCCAAAACCAGCCCTGCCTCCTCTGGAGCAACACACCTGAGCTGCCTCCTGTCCCTCGCCCACGGGGAAGGAATTACTGGCGATGGCAGAGCCCACGTTGGAATCAGATCCTCAAATCATTGGCAAAACTGGTTATTAAAAAGGTCAAACTTTATTGTGAAAACCAGTAGTCTTCCAGGACCACCCCTCCACCCGTATCGTCAGTCCACTTTGAACAGATTGTATTGAAATCCAGAAAAATAAAACAACAACAAAAGGGGAAAAAAAGGAAAAAAAAAAAACAACCAAATTCAGGTATATTGTAAAGCCAAGCTGATCTGGGGGACAGCAAATCATTCCAAAGAATTATCAACAGAGAACAACGGCATCGAATTCCATCTGCTCTACAGTAACCTAGTTATCTTCCAGGACTAGGGCAACAACAACGAAAAAAAAAAGAGGGGAAAAAAAAGAAGAAGAAAAAAAAAAAAAAAAAAAAAAGCACGTCACAACTGGCTGTGGTGGGGGTGTGAAGGCACGAGAACACAGCACGTTCAGCTACATTGCAGGAGGTGGGATCGGGCCAAAACAGGCTCCCCGGAGAGTCTGAGACATACTCAGGAGGCGCTTCTACAATTTGGTGAGGTCGTCACAGGCTGTTGCTAATAAATTCAAAAAATCAACAGAAACAAAAAAAAAAAAAAAAAAAGAAATGGAGACATTTACACTCCCTTTGGAAAGGAAATCCGGAGTTCACTGACACAAGCAGGGGTTTAAACTCTCACTATTGAGAAGCAGCAGTGTTGGCTTCAGGAGCTGCTGAGTTTTGGGGCTCAAAAATTAGCTCCGGGTAGAAGCAGGCACTTGGGGATGCCCAGGTTTTCCTACACAGCTGCCATATCCCTCCCTTCAGCACTCACCTAGTTCAGCTCTTTTTAAAGTCATCTCTGCAGGTTTATTTATTTTTTTTTTTTTTTAGGGAGACGGGAAGGTGGAGAAAAAGAGCTGAGAAAAAACGCAGAGATGCAGCAGCATTCTGTGCAAAAAAACTCCCTGGATGTGCAAACTGATTGCTGGGGGATTTGAGGAAAAACTGACCCTCCAAATTTCCCTTTCGTTTTTGGGCAAACCCCAAAATCTCTGAAGTGCAGCACTAATTTGAGGGTAAATATTTGCCTGTTTTGGCTGTTTGCAGCTGTTCCAACCTCCTGAGCAGTCCAGCACTTACCGCAGGGAGGGGGTTAGGGGCTTTTCTCAGCGTTGAAACCTGAGCTCCGAGCACATCCTACCCCCTTCCCTCCTCCCCTCTCCCTCACTCCAAACTCCAGTCTCATCCTTGCAGGCTGCAGCTCCCCCAGCAGCACTGGCTGGGATTTTCTCTCCTCTCCCGTCACAGGCGTTGCGTTTATTTACCTGTGCTCTCCTCGGGATGCCTCGTCGGGGTTTTCCTGGGCCCCCGCTCGCTGCTCTTCTCCCCGTTGCTCTCCTCCAGGCTTATCCCAGGCTCCTGGCTCTTCATCAGCTGACTCAGCAGAACGGCCAGCACGTTCTGCATGTCTCCCTGAGCGCTGGCTGCGTCTGGAGTCCGCTGCTCCTCCGTGGGCACCTCCGCGGGCGGCTCCTCCACGGCTTCCTCGGGCGCAGCCGCCGGGGGCTCGTGGTGCTGCGCCGTGGCCTCGGTCAGCGCCGTGATGGACTGGTTGAGAGCCTCCAGCTGCTGCTGCATCTCGGGGTTGGAGTGGACGTTGAGCAGCTGGGCCATCTGCGGCACGCTCAGGTCGGTCTGGCTCTGCAGCAGGTTCAGGAGCACGGCCAGCTCGCTCTGGTTCAGCTGCTGCGTGATGTCGCCCAGGCCTGCGGGACACGCACGGGAGGGGAGGGGAGCAACGCCGGGGGGGTGAGGGCATTGAATGGGGTGATGAACGGCCCTTCCCCACATCCCAGAGCCATAACCCACACCCCACAGCAATGAACAGCCCTTCCCCATATCCAGAGCCATAACCCACACCCCACAGCAATGAACAGCCCTTCCCCATATCCCAGAGCCATAACCCACACCCCACAGCAATGAACAGTTCTTACCCACATCCTAGAGCAATGAACGGCCCTTCCCTACGTCCCAGAGTTGAGAACAGCCCTTACCAACATCCCAGAGCCATAACCCACACCCCACAGTAATGAACAGCTCTTACCCACATCCCAGAGCCGTGAACGGCCTTCCCTACATCCCAGAGTTGGGAACATCCTTACCCACATCCCAGAGCCATAACCCACACCACAGCAATGAATGGCCCTCCCCCACGTCCCAGAGCCATGACCCACACCCCACAGCAATGAACACCCCTTTTCCACGCCCCCACAGCACTGAACATCCTGTCATCACATGCCGACGGTGCAAATATTCGGGGGGTGAGATGGTTGTGGATTCTCTTTATCAAGGTGGGTGGGATGGGGTGGCAGGAGCCGTGTCCCGCTGCCCTCGGGGTGCCGTGGGGGCAGTCAGGATCTGTCACCCACCCCGGGGTGGGCTCGGGTTTGAGTTTGTCTCACCCGGGTTTGTGTTTATCTCACCCTGCGCATCCCAGAGCCGCCTCTGGAGCCGGAGCCGGGCGGAACCGCGTCCCCGTGGCCCCGAGGGGAGCGCGGGGCTGGCTGTGCCTCCACATCTGCCTCCTGCTCGGAATTAGCCTTTGATCCGGCAGCGCCAATTCCCAGCGCGGGTGCCCAGGTGTTAGGACAGCTGTTGCCGGCGTTGGGTGCGCGGGGCCGGGCCGAAAGCCTTAATGAACATTGTTAATGAACGTTGATCTCCCAGCCAGCGTTCGCACTCTCCCTCCGCCTCTTCCCAGAGCCATCCCCGGAGCGGGGCGGCCTCGGCAAAAGGGCTTGGTTTGGTTTGCTTAGAAAATGTCTTTGTGTGTGTTTGAAACGGTGTTTAAAAGGCGTCACCCTTCCACAGCGTGTCCTCCCGGCATTGTCCCACCAGAGAAGAGACCCCCCGAGCCCCCCGGACCGCCGCCGCCTCCTCCCGCTCCCGAAGGGGATCTCTCCGGTGCAGCCCAGGAGTTGAACCCGGCCGTGACGGCTGCGCTGCTGCAGCTCCTTGCCCAGCCGGACCCGGAGCCGCCGGCCCCGAGAGCCCCGGACTACGGCCGCTCGCAGCCCTCCAGGACTTACAGCACCGACAGCTCCGAGGGGGGATTCGGTGCCGAGGAGCTGAACCCGGGCCAGACTCTGCTAGAACCTTCTGCCCAACCCCTGGGGAAAAGCAGGACCTTCTTGGGCTCCGTGAGCCACCTCGGGGAGAGCAGCAGCTACCAGGGCACGGGCTCGGTGCAGTTCCCTGGGGATCAGGACCTGCGCTTCGCCAGAGTCCCCGTCACCATCCACTCGCTGGGGCAATCCTTCACCAAATCCGAGGGGAGCAGCAGCAGCAGCAGCAGCAGCAACAACAACAACGTGCTGGTGCATCCAGAGGCCAAAATGCAGAGTTACGGCGAGTTGGGGCCGGGAACGGCCGGTTCCAGTGGGGCAGCACCAGGGCACGGCTGGGGTGCCCCAACCCAGGCACCGGCTTCCTACGGGAAGGCGTTCCGAGGGCCTGGCAGAGTGCCTCCGCGGGGTGGCCGGGGCCGGGGGGTTCCCTACTGACATTCTGGATTCCCCCTCGCCTCTCCTCCTTTAGCCACAGGACTTGATATTTTTTTTTTAATTTTTTTTTATTATTTTTTTAATTTTTTTTTTTTTTGGCCAGAGCAAGGTCTCGTCAGCATTTCAGCTGCTGCAGAGCTCCCTGTGCGTCCCTCCCTTGTTCAGGAGGTGCCAGAGGGTCTCCCGTGATGGGTTAGTGACAAAAATAATCCTGACCCGCAGCAAACTGAGCCAGGAGAGGGGGGAATTGATGGAAAAAGTAGGAAGGGAGGAAGAAGGAATTAAAAAAAAAAAAAGCAGTTTCCTTAAGCTGGGCACCGGACTCTGCCGGTGGGTCAGGGAGGTCTGGGGGGAAGCTGCTTCCCAAAGCATTTTTTTTGTTGTTTTGTTTGTTTTCCCCGTTCCTTAACAGAACAAAAAAAAAAAAAAAAAAAAAAAAGAAAAAAAATAAATGAAAAAGGGGAATTTATTGCTGCAGAGGCACCTGGATGGGTTATCCCAGCGGTGGGAGTCTGGGATGTGACACTGGTTGTGTTCAGTTTATCTGATGTTGTGTTCTTTCCATAAAGCATCCGCTTTTCCCTCTGCTCTGGGGCCAGTCCTGTCCCCTGTGGCAGCAGCCTTAGTACATTGATTTTTGGGAAGGGTCTCTGGCTGTTGGATCCTTCCTGCTGTAACTTTGCCATGGGAATCATCTTCTTTTTTTTTGTTTTTAATTTTTTTTTAAGAGCCGAGGAGAACACCTCCCTGAAAAAAAACAGGGATTTCTGTCATTTGTAACTTCCAGAACATTCAGGAATTAAAAAAAAAAAAAACCAAAAACAAAAATCCCAACATCTGGTGGGATTTGCCACCAGATGGGAGTGATTTGTCCCCGGAATCCTGGGCTGGTGCTGCCCATCCTGCCAAGGTCGGTTGCATCTCAGCCCTTTGAGGTTTTCCAGGTGTTCCTGTGTCATTTCCATGAACATATTTCTATTTTTGTTGTTGTCAAGGAAGTATTTACGCTGGATTTTCTCCTCCCACAGACCCTTGCGCTGTTCATTTCAATGAGATTTTAAAAAAAAAAAAAGGTGAATAAAACAAAGGTACCTATTTATCAGCTTTTTTTTTTTTTTTTCCTGAGTAGGCCTTTCTATGGAAAACTATTAATTTTAGAGCCGACATCTGGAGTGTTAAAGGGAGGGGAATTTTTGGGAAGGACAAGAGACCTCTTGCTACTAACAGGATTTAATTTCTTTTTATAAGGAGAGATAAATTTAAATAAATGCACCTGAATTGGTGATGCTTCTCCACCCGGAGGGAGATCCTGCCTTACCCAGCTTTCATGGGAGGAAGGAAGGGGGAGAAATTAATAATATATATTTTTTAATTCATTATTTTATTTGCTGGTGATTGCAGGACCGGCGGCTCCCGGACAACTGAGGAGCGACGCTGTTTGCAGAATCTCCCACTGGAAAGTTTGTACGGGTTTGGGATTTTTTTTTTCTTTGTTTTTTTTTTTTTTTTTGCTTTTTTTTAGTTTTATTTTTAACTAATTCATAGCCTTGATTTGCAGAGAGAAAAAAAAAAAGATAATTTGTAGACACAGATGCACTGAACCCACCAGGCACCTCTCGAGGGGCTTTAGAGGGGTTTTTAATTTTTATTTTCCCCTTTCCTGCACTTGCATGGAGCTGCTGCTGCTGCTGTTATTTTCTTCCCAATCCCGTTCTCTTTGCAAGGAAAAATCTCATTCCTGTGCTGAATCCTCTTAGGAAGCCGATGCCTGTTTATTACTGTCTTTCCAAATTGGCACATTCCCAGAAAAACTGCCGGGAACGAGCCGTCCTCACCCTCCTCGTGTCATCCTGGCTTTGGGGTCCCAGTTTAGGGGTCGCTGGTCCCAGTTTCACGGGGTCAGCTGGCCCATGTTGGGGTCATTTGGGGGTTCCCCACGTTTGGGGGTCATTGGTCCCAGTTTGGGGGTCATTAGTCACAGTTTGGTGTCATTAGTCCCAGTTTAGGGGTCATGGTCCCAGTTTAAGGCTCATTGGTCCCAGTTTTGGGGTCATTGGTCCCAGTTTAAGGGTCCTTAGTCCCATTTTAAGGGGCATTAGTCACAGTTTGGGGGTTAGCCGTTAGTATGGTCCCCCAGTTTAGGGGTCATTGGATCCCAGTGTCTGGGGGTCATTGGTCCCAGTTTAAGGATCATTGTCCCAAGTTAGGTCACGGCAGTTTGGGGTCATTGGTGCCATTTGGTCACTGTTTTCCGTTAGAGTGGCTCTCCCGCTGGGTCCCCCCCGGTCCCCAGGGATGCTCTGGCCCAGCTCCATCTCTCCCGGCAGGGCTGGGAAGGGCCCGAGGACCCGGCAGTTCCTGTCCCCTGTCCCCACTCCGGCCAGGGTGGACATTCCAGGCATCTGTTCCCTGCTCTGGCACGGCCAGTGGCATCTGCCAGCTGTCCCCAGCTGTCCCCTCGGGGCTCCTGGGGACGGTGGCTCTGCCATTCCCTTCTCCAAACCCCCGACCACCCCAGGAGTAACCCCTTATCCCATTCCCAGTGAATTTTCCCAACTGGTCCCATCACAAACCTTTCTGTGCCAGGCCCAGGGGAACACACAGGGTTTGGGGGCACCAGCCTGGCCTGGCCATGGGGGACTGTGGGGCCACTCCTGCCTTCCAGCATCTCATTTTCTTTGATTCCCCTTTTTCCTTTTTTTTATTTTAACCTTTTTTTTTTTTTTTTTTTTTTTTTCCAATGCTCTTCACAAAGAAGACAAAAGGATTCACGGTGCTGGGTGGGATTTGTGCTTTTGGAAGGATTTCAGCCGGTGCAGATACAAACAAGGGGGTGAGGGCAGCTCCCCCCTCCTTCCCCCCCATTTCAGCTCTGGGTTCAATCCCACATTTCTCCCGCTGTAGCAGTTCCCAGCAGAGAAGCCTCTGGTCAGACTCTTCCTGTACCTCTCCCGAGTTTCCTTTGGAGACCGAGCGCGCCTTTTTTCGGTTGTACCTTTGTCTCTGTACAGATATTTTGTAATATATTAATATTTTTTTCTTTTCAGTTTATAAAAATGGAGAAGTGGAGATTGGAAAATTAAATATTTCCTGTTACTGTATCTTGGTTGCCTTTTGCTCCGTCGCTTCCCGTAGCCTTTGGAATCGCACGGTAACTTGCGTTTTCCTTGGAAATCCTTTTATTCCTGCCCTCCTGGTGAGGGGGGGTGGGATTTGGCATTGCCAAGCCCCCAAATTCCGTTCTCTAATTAAGCTCCAAGCCCTCATTATCCCTGGAGGGACTTGGAGGGGTGTTGGTGGAACATGGAATGGTTTGGTTAAGGTGGGAGTGGGAAACCTGGAGCTGATGGAAGGGCAGAGAGGGGACGGTGCTGCAGGAATGGGAGAGGGAAGGATTGAGGTGGAGGTTTGGCTCAAACTCTCCCAGCTCCTGGCAGCACTTTGGGTGCTGGAGAGGACCCTGGTGTGCCTGGAGGGGATGGAGCCATGAGGAGGGCTCAGGGAGGGGAACTATGCCTGTGTCATCCATCCCTCCCTCCATCTCCCTCTTCCACAGAAATCTCTCCATGGCAATTCTCTGCTGCTCCCACCCCCATCCTGGCTCCTGAAGGACCCAGCAGGGTTTGTCCCAGCCCTCCTGTACCCGGCAGGAATTTGGGATGGTGGGAGCTGCTCTAGGAGCTGCGTCTCCTCCCAGCATCGACTCCTTCGTGCTCGGGTGAGGCTCGGGCAGACCCTCCCTGCGGTGAGGGGCAGCTGGAGGGGCTGGGGGTCTCCACACCCTGTCCGTGCCTCCATCCCAGCAGCGCCCGGCCGCCGTCTCCCGTTCCAGCCCCGGCTTTCTCGCTCTCCTTTCGCCTGGTTCCGATCTCTGCGCTGACACGTCTTAAAATACATCCCTGTGCAGATGGTGGGGGGGTGGCGGCGGCGCCGGGCGCTTCCCCGCGCCGAGGAAAGCGGGAGCGAGCCCCCAGCGCCCACCCGGCCTCCCCTGATTTATGGAGGGGGCAGCTGGGCCCCGTGCACTCGGCTGGATCCCTAATCCAGCCTCCTGGTCCCTGCCCGCGGCTCCGCCGGGCTCCGGGGCCTCGCTCGGTGCGGCAGAAGGGCCGCGATGCCATC
>VKON01000180.1:207202-221700 GCA_009741485.1 Malurus cyaneus samueli | reverse complement strand
GGGGGGAGCCCGCCTCGAGGGCGGCGGGGGTGGGGCGTCTCTGGTGGGAGGGGGCCGCACAGGGGAAAGCCCCCTCACAACCCCCGAAGGGAAAAGCCACTCACGATGAATGTCTATCTGGGGTCGAGGCTGGAGCCCTGACACGTTCTGTGCCTCCGCGGATGTCCAAGGACACCTGACCCAAATCTGGGGAAGTGGGGCGAGATTAACGGGGAGGGAGGCGATTTATGGGGTGAGTGGTGGCTTTGCAAGTGTGGGTTGTAATGGTGGTTATACATGGGGTGCGTCTTACGGTAGGACCCGGTTGACCTAAACGGGGTGGGGGGGCGCCGGCGGGTACCTGAGGCGATCCCCCTTCTTGGCGAGCTCTTCGCGGCCTGGGAAAGATCACGGGTGTCAGGAGGGGGGGTCGAGGGCGGGGGCCCAGCAACCGGTAGGGGGCACCCGGCGACCAATCCCCACAGCCCCCATGGGGGGTACACCGAATCCACGGACCGCGCCCAGCCCCCGGCTTTCTGTGCCACCGGCCACTATCCGTTGCTTCCACACATCCCACGGGGCTACTGGGGGGGCCCTTGAACGCCCCCCCTCCCGTGACCCCCTGCCCCGGTTGACCCTCCCGGCGCGGAGGGGTGCCGGGAGGGCGCGAGGGCGCCTCTCCATCCCCGCCCGGGGCGGAAGCCTGGGGGGGCGCGGCAGGGCGCGCGGTGCCCAGCCACCCTGCGGCAATCCTCCTGCTCTCGCGCGACGGAGGGAACAGCACAGAAAGTAAGGATCCCACTGTTCTTATGTCTTGGCTCCCGCCACATCAGTGGTGGAAGAAGTTAGCCCTAACTGTGCCGGCTGGATTAAAAAGCGCGGTCGCGGACGGGTGCTGGGAGGCCCCCCACAAGGGCCGCACGCACGCGGCGTCGAGCCCGGGCCGCTCCGCCGGCGCTCCCAAGCACCCCGTGGCTCGACCCCAGCCGGGGACACCGTCCGAGCAGCGGGGATGGGGGGACGAGGGATTGGCTGCACCCCTGGGATGCACGGAGAACCCCGGCCCCCGGGCCTTGAAACAAGGGGTTGCGACCAGGAGCTCCCCACGACACCCTCTGAGGATGGGAGCGTACGCCTGCGGCGAGCCTCCTTTCAGGAAAACTGAGTGCACCCGGCAGCGCAATGCCCAGATAACCAGCGCCGCGGGTTGCACTGACCGCTCGGGTTCGGGGGGCTCGGGAGAAGGGCTGGGTGCCCCTCCGCCACAGCTTACAGGCCGTGAGCTGGGCTTTGGCCTGGAAGCGGTAACCTGTTAAAGAGCTCGGGGGGGACTGCAGCGAAATGTTGATAAGTTTCCTATGTGCAGGAACGTGAGGGCGCAGCGGTTATGAATCTTCCAAGTATAAAGGAAAGGTAGCTTGGCAGGGATCCAGGGCCTTGGCGCTGTGCCCCCCCGACAAGGGCATGCGGCGGCCCCTACTGCGCGCCTAGCCGGGGAACCACGGCGCCGGAGTTTAAGCCCCCAGCCTCTCCCGGGTGCTGGACACGTACAGTTCCGTAGCAGGGGACGCCGGCAGAGAGGCCCCCGAACGACTCGACTCGGTGACATGTTGTAAGGAGACCTCCGGGTGACGAGTCGACGTATTTTATTGTGGCGGACTACTGGGCGATGTCCCCACCAAAGGCCGGGTGGAGGTGTGCGACACGGGTGTCCCCCACAAGCCAAGTGCTGACGAGGAGTGATGTACCCCGGCGCCCCTGACCTTACAGTTTCTACCGCTGAGTAGGCGGCCCTTGGGTGGGTGTAGAAGGCCCCATAACGGGAGTAGGGCTCGGGGCTAAAGCCGGGGGGCAGCGGCGTTAGAGTCAGGGTTTTCGCATCCACCTGACCAGCGAGAGACCCTCCAGTCAAGTCCCTCTGAACCCCAGGATTCAACCCGGCACCTGCTAACACTGGATTCAACAACCTCGGTCGGAAGCCCCCAGCGGTGCCATGGTCCAAGAACCAGGAACCGTACTTCCTGTATTCTTCTCGTGAGCGGAATCCCGGGCGCGCTTGGGCGGCCCAAACAGACAGACACGACACGTCGGGAGGAGGCGTCTCTTTCTCCTCCTACCTCCTCCTCCCTTCCTCGCTCATCTCAGCGGCACGTGTATGAGCGCAGTCGAGTACTCAGGCCCACCCAGCGCCGCCGGCACCCAAACCTGCGCGTCCCACCTGCAGCACCAGGTGCAGGGTGGACCTGCAGGAGGGAGCCGGGTGTGCAGCCGCGCGGAGCCCCCCCGGCGCCCCCCAGACACAGGCCACCACTGCGCCATGGAGGCGTTTCTGCTGAGTCGAGGTGGTTGCAGGCGGCTGAAAACAACCCGGGGGCAAAGTCCGGGGCTGGGCCGACGGCAGGAGCCACCTCGCCCCAGCGGGGGCACCCAGCACCCCGCTCCCTGCAGACCCCACCCCATGGGACCCCCAGAACGGGGACCCCGGCCCGTGGGACGCCCCTCCCCGAAGGAGCTGACCGCCTCCGTGCAGCCGGACATGGGTGCCACACAGCGGGGCCGCCCCATGGGGCCACTGTCGCGTCCCTGCCCCCCAGCACAGATGGGCTCCGGGGGTCCCAGCACCCCCCCTCGCCCAGCTGCCAGCCGGGTCAGGGAGGTGAGGGCCTAAGCGCTTTAGCCACGGTGCCAATTAGTGTGATTAACGCGGGCTGGGGGCAGGGCAGACCCGCGGCCACCGGCCAGCGATGCCCGGCCATGCGGGCACCGGGGCAGTGTCACCCGCGAGCGCTGCGGCATCCCGGTGGACATCAGGACAGCGTCTTGGTGGGCACTGGGGCAGTGTCACAGCGGGCACTGGGGCAGCATCATGGTGGGCACCATGGAGGCACAGATCTGGCCCTGCCAGAGGAACCCTGGCCGCACTGGCTGGCAGGACCGTGCCATGGGAGTGTGGCCAGGCACAGGGCACCTGCGGTGGCACGGCTGGCAGCGCCCGGCACGCGCCGATGCCCGTGTGCGAGGCCGTGCCAAGTGCCCACACGCGTGTCTGCGTCCGGTGCCGTGCGCTCATCGCACACCTGTGCCAGTGCCCGGTGCACTGTGCCCGGCGCCACGCGGTGCCCGGTGCCGTTGGCACGTGTGGCAGTGGGGACAGCGTGCCATGCCGTGCCGTGCCGTGTCGTGCCGTGTCGGGAGGCTGCAGGAATCCCAGGCATGCACAGCAGCTGGGCAGCCCGAGCAAAGGGGATGCCACGGGCCTGACATCAGGGCAGCCCACCCAGTGCCAGGGGAGCCCTGCAGGGTGCCCCCTCCCCATTCATGTGGGGTCTGGGCTTGTGCTGATGAGCTATAGGAATGAGCTGAGCCATGGGCTCGTGTCCCCTCTGGCGGCCTTGTGAGCTCAGGAAAGCCAACCAATTCCGTAACGATGCGCTGGTGGCTGCAGGGCCGGTGACCTGCCCCGACACTGAGGTGGGCACTCAGGTTGTGGCCTCAAGCCCGTGACGGGTCCTGTGTCTGACGGGTCCTGCATTGCCATGGCGGGGACCTGCACCTGACCCACACCCAGCCCAGCAGCCCCCACAAACCCCACAGGACTCCCAATAACATTACACCCAACCAAGGCCACACCGGCCGCTCCTTCCCGCAGTGTCCGAGCATTGAGCTGTGCCTGTTTCCCCATCCCACCTCAGTTTCCCATCCCACCAGAGCTGCCCGGCAGAGGAGGCCAACATCTACCCCGTGTTCCCCGACCATTAGTCCCCTGATTGCAGCGCACAGGATGTGGCTCAGCCCTAGGTCACAGCTTCTCCAGGCCACAAAGGTCACCCAACGGGGACCCTTGGGCACCTGGTGTGTGCTGAGTGTGCCGTCTCATTTTTTTGGGTTGGCTGGGGGCCCCGAGCCCCGCGGGGTGCCCCTAGCCCCGGGAGGTGTGCCGGGACGCTGAGAGCTATTCTCAGCCCTTGGCACGGCATGGGACGTTTCTAAATCGGGGGCTCCAGTTCACGTGCACAGGGACGGGGACGGGCTCCTGGTTCCCCTTCCCGGGGGGCCCTGCTTGAAGGGGGGAGGCGGGCGCCACTAGGTGCCCAGCGTGGGCACTGACGAGGGGACACGGGGACAGGCACCAGGACATGGCAACGGGCACCAAGACGCGGCACCGAGACCACCCGGGGGAGCCTGTCCTCCCCGAGAAGGGGACACGGGGGACAGTCCTCGCAGTGTTCCCGCAGTCAACTCCGATCCCTGCCCGAGGTCTGCGCGCCGGGGTCATCCCGAACGGCACCCCCGGGAGGCCCGACCCACGCTGCGCCCCCGCCGCACCCACCCTGAGCGGGCCCTGGGTAGCGTCAGCGCCCGCCCCGGCCTTTCTAGCACTACACCGCATCCCTCCGTCCTCCCTCTCCCACCCAGTCCAAGGGGGACACAGGCGTCCGGCCGCCCCCCACGCACCGGCGGTGCGCGGGGCCGAGCGGGCCGGGGGTCCGCGGGGATTGTGGACCCCAATCGGGCGGCCCGCCGCGTTTCGGTCTCCGCTGACCGGGAATGCGCTCGCGGGGTGAGCAACGGAGCCGGGGGGGTCCCCTTCCTGCAGCCGTCGCCTGGTCAGGAAGGGGTCCCAGGGGTGCGCCCCCAGCCCCCGTCCCTGCTTTGCAGGGTGCGGGACACCGGGCGTGTACGGCCCGCGCTCCCCGCGCCGGGAACCCGCCCGAGGAGCGACCACGCCGCGGCCCCTCGAAGGTCACGGCCGCGGGAGGGTGCGGGGTGCCGGGGGGAGCCCCCAGCGAGGATCCCTCTCCGCCGGCCCGCGGGGTCCGCACTATTGCGGGGGGCACCCGCAGCCGCACGGCACTGCCGTGGGGAGGGGGAGACGCACCGCGCCCCCACCCTGCGCCAAGACCCCCGGGCGGGGGAGCCCCCCCAAACCGGTTCCACCGGGGTTTGCCCGCGCCCCATGGCGGCCCCGGCCCCTCTCGCGCTCCAGCGGAGCAGCGGGGGTCCCCGGTGCCGTCGGGGGTCAACCGGGGTGAGGCGCAGCCCGGCCCTCCCGGTGCTGCTCCCGGTGTCGGTGCCGGTTGCATCCCCTGGCGGGGGGGTTCCACGGCTGAAGGTCGCGGTCCCGGGGTGACCTTGGCCGTGGCGCCCCCCCAGCCCCTGCTCAGTTCCCGCTCGCACCCACGGTTGGGGCCGCGCCGCGAGGTCTCGGCTCGGGACGCATCGCCGCCCCCGCGACCAACTCGGATCGTGGGGCAGAATCCGCCCCCGCGTGGGGGGGTGCAAAGGAACACCGCATGGGACTGCGGGGCAACACAGTGGGAAGGGATCCGCCCGCCACGCCCGCGCCCCGCTCAGGGCGAAGCCAGTGGTGCGAGGCTCGAACCCCCTCCGCCCCGCGACACCGGGGACGCCCCCCCGTGCCTCCGCCCTAACCGGGAGCGGCCGAACCGCCCCCCCCGCCCCCCCCTGCGCTCTGCTCCCGCGCAATAAAAAAAATAATTAAAAAATAACAATTTTAAATTTTTAAAACAAAAAAAAATCGCAGCATTCCTGCCGGCCCCTGGAAGGTGGTGCGAGGGAACGGCCCGCAGGCCCTCTAAAGCCCCCCGGGCACTCCACCGGCACCGACACGGCCTCGGCCGTCCACGGTCCCCCCTCGCCGCGCACAGGCCACGGCTCAACTGCCCACGGCCGCGGCCCAGCGATCCTCCCACCCGCGCGCTCGGCCACCCGTTCGGTCCACAGCAGCGCGGACCGACCCGGCCGGCAACGCCCCACCCAACGCGGCCACGGGGGTGTCCGCGGGCCGGGTGGCGCACGGCCGGGGGGGGGGCTTGTTCCCCGTGGCGTGGGCGTCGGCGGGCGGGGGGCAGCGCCGGCCCGCATGCAGCAGTCGGCGCAGGTGCGGTGGGGGTGGGGGCCGCGGTGCCCCCCCCCGCCCCACGGGGGTAACGCGGCCTCCCCGCCCCACGTCCAACGCCGATTTTCCAATGAAAAAATAAAAAAATCTTTCCACCGTGTTTTTTTCCTCAGCGGCTCGCAGCCCCCCGAGCTCGTCACGCGGTCCCTGAGCCTCCCGCACGATCCGCCCCCAACCCCCATCCACGCACCGACACTGGCCCCTGCTCAGCGGGCCCCGGGGGGGCGGCGCGGTAAACAACGGCGGGGCGGGGGCCGCTCGGGCCGGCGGGCGCGCTGCGCCCGTACCTGGGCGACGCAGGACGCGGAGCGGTGGTGCGCGCGGAGCGCGGGCGCCGGGCGGAGCGGGGCGCGGAGCGGAGCGAGCGGGGCGCAAGCGGGGCGGCGGCGGCGGACGGGACGCGGCGCTTCGCTCTCCCCCCCGGCCCGCCGCCCGCCGCTCCGCTCGCGCGGCCGCAGCCCCCTCGCCGCCTGCAGCCAGCTCCCTGCACCCGACCGCGCCCGCCTCCCGGGGGACCACACGGGGGAGAGAGCGGCGGTTCCGGGCGTAATACACCGGAGGGTGCAACCGGATGGGGAGCGTGCGAACACGGGGATCACGGGGTGTGGACGGTGCCCGTGCAGGTCGTGATGGCGAGCCCTGACGGTGCCCACGGGGATGTGGTTGGACAGCGACAACGAGGAGGGGGTGGTGAGCGCAGTGGGGGGTGCTGTTGCAGGGGAGCTAAGGGAAGGTCCACGGGGGTGGCACACACCCGCGGAAGCTGAGACGGTGCCTCACAGGGTCACACGGGATGGTCCCGTGGTGGGTGAAGCTGGTGTCCCGCAAGATTTGGGACTGTGCCCGTGGGATGTCGTGGGATGGACAATGGGACGGGGGGTGTTGACACAAGCGTGGGGTGTACCCAAGGGGGACGGGAGACGGTGCTAAGGGAGGCCCAGGGGGATGCCCGTGGCAGGGTGGGGATGGTGCCCACAGGAACTGGGAAAGCACCCACGAGGAAAGCTGGACAAGCGACAATCGGTCATGGGGCAGGGACAGCACGGCCAGGAGCTAGGGACGGTGCCCACGGCGATGCTGTGACAGTGACAGTGACAGTGGGGACCCCCACAGGATTTGGGGACAGTACTAGGAGGGGTTAGGGCGATGCCCTTGCGGGGTGGCGGTGGGGGGGAGATGATGCTCATGTAGAGCTGGGACGGTGCCCAGGGGGTTGGGGACAGCGACAAGGGGCAGGGGGCACCTCCACACACTGGGGTGCCAGCCCGCCCTGTGGGGGTGCACACACCAACGGGGGTCCCACCCAGATCCGCCCGACCCCGAGTAGGACCGCCCCGCAGAAACCCATTCGTCGTCGCGGGGCCCTGCCCTGGCCCCCGGGGGAATGTAATGGGACTGAAAGAACGGGGACCGCACCCCGCTATGGGGCGGAAGCCGAACCGCTGTGGGTGGGGGTGGCGGCGTGCACTGGGAGCCCAGCGGGTCACTGGGGAGGGGCCTGAGGTCGCCGGCCCGGAGCCCCCCGACCCGCCCGTGCCACCCCACCCCCTTCCCAGCAGGCCCTGCTCCCAGCCCCCTTTTTCCCCCGCCGGACACACGTCCCGTCATGCCCGGGCTTAAAGCGCCCGCCGCCCCCCACCCCGCCCGGCGCCCGCAGCTCTGCCCTGCGACCCCGGGGGATCAGCCTGGCTGCCCCCCACCCCCAGCCCCGTGGGTACGCCCCTCCCCGGGCTGCACAGGCGGTGCGGTGACACCCAGGGGACGAGGGGGATGGGGGTCTCCCGGGCATGAAGGCTTCCAGGAGAGGAGGGTCCCCAAGGGATGAGGGTTTCCACGGGAGGGGTGCACCCTGGGGATGATTTCCATACTGGGGTGCGCAGGCAATACCCAGGGAATGGGGGGGTCCCCAAGGGCCAGCGGCTCTCAGGGCACGGTGTTGCTCAGAATGGGGACAATAAGGGGACAGTGCTACCCGGGGAATGGGGGTCCTCAGGGGACAGTGATTTCCCGGGATGGTGCTCCCCAGTTAATGGGAGTCTCAGGGGACGGTGATCCCTATAGGGGATAGGGGTAAACATGGGGGAGAGTGACACCCGGGGTGTCCCCACAGACCCCGACGGACCCCTGCACGTCCTGCTGCCCCAGAGCCCTGTGGTCCCCTGAGCTCCTCTGGATCCCCTGGTCCCTGTGTCACCCCGGGGCCCTCATCCGCATGGCTGGCGGTCCCAGAGTGACGGGGCAGCGGCGGCGTGACGGCCCCCCCCGTCCCTCCCCGCCTGTTCCGTACACTTTATCCTCGGCAAACACGGCGCGGCCGCGGCCCCCCGCAACCGTCTGCCCGCGATAAGGCTGTGGCCGAGCTCGCCTGCCCCGGCCAAAGGGGCTCGGCCGCCTCAACACCACGCCATGTCCCCAAATCCCCCCGCTCGAGGCTGCCTGGCACCCCCCATCCAGCGGGGAAACTGAGGCAGGACTCTATGGAGCACGGACGGGCACCCCTCACATTCATCACCAGCCCCTCGTCCCCTGTGAGGAGCCCCCCCAGTGCCACCACAGGTCCCCAGCAGGGTGGGGACCCCATTCCCTGAGGCAGACCCCGATCCGGGGAGATTTGGGATGCAGAGGGGCCACGCCGTTCTCGGGGCGCAGGCAGTCGGCCGGAACACTCTCATTAAAATTCATCCTGCTGCTCTGCGGCGAGACACTAAATATAGCCCCGAGTTAGCAGTGGAGCCCCCCAGACCCCCAGGAAGGGGGTGACACCAGGAACCTCCATCCCCAGCATTGGACACCCCCACAGGACACAACCCACCACCAGCCGGGGTTCCCGACGGCCCCATGGGGGTGACCCCCCGCCCCGGAGCGGATCCTTCACACCCCACCAAACACCAGGAACCAGCCATGTGCCCCCCAGCGGGACGCGGCACCAGAGGTCCCGGCCGTCCGGTGACCCCGTGGGAGGGGAAGCCCCCCACGCCGAGCCCGCTGCCCTCGTTTGCCCCCGGCGCTGGGACGGCCCGGCCCTTCCGGCCCCCCCGGCCCCGGGCCGGAGGCACTGTGCCGGGGCGCCCTGCCAAACGCCGAGGCTCCGCGCCTTCCCCCCCTCCGGCCGCCCCCGCGGAGCCCGCGGGGGCCCTGGCGACCCCCGAGAACACCCTAAGCCCCCAGGGCCAGCACCCCCCGCCCCAAAGTTTGGGGGTGCTGTGCTAGGTGGGTGTCCAGCCGGGCTCCTCCGATCCCCTCCCGCCTGGGGACCCCCGTGGTGTCCGTTCCCCCGCCAGCTGTGGGGAGTGGGCCCCCCTGCACAGGAAATCCCTCCTCAGGGGTTGGGCTCCCCCGGCGGGACCCCCCCGCTGCCGGGCCCCTCGCCGCTGGCAGCCGCTCGCCCGCCTAATCCCGGCCCCGGCATGGGGGGATTTGCTGCGCCCCGGCCCCATGAATGATTAACCGGGGAATTAAGGGGCCGCGGAGCCCCCCCGGGCGGGGCTGGGAGGGTCCGGGGGGGTGGCTAGTGGGTGACTGGGCTCTCACCCGGCACCTGGGGCTGTCACCCTGCTCTTGGCCGCGGGGGCTTCCCCTGGGGCTCTCCCCAGGGAGTTCTGGGGGCACTGAGGGTTTGGAGGGGCTGGGATGTTCTGGGGGTGCTGGGTGTTGGGGGTTCTGGGGGGGCTGGGTGTTCTGGGGGCTGGGGGTTACTGGGGAGCATTCTGGGGTGTGGGGTGTGGGATGCTGGGGTGTTGGGGTTCTGTGGGACTGGGGGTTGGGGGGGGCTGCCCCCCGGCCCCGCTCCCCATCCTCCCGTTGCCATGGCGACGGCTGGCACCATCCCTGGGGATATTTTTAGCTGCTGGTACTGCAGGGAGGGGGTGGGGGGCAGCCCAGACCCATGGCTGTGACACGTGTGTGCACACGCGTGTCTGCGGCACACACGCATGTGCGCCCACCCCGTGCAACAGGTACCTGGTGTGCACACCTGCCCGGGGTGTCAGCATCTACACGCGTGTGCGTGAACATGCGGACACACACACGTGTGCATCCTCACGCGTGCAGACACCTGCCTGTGCACACACGATCTCATGTGTGCGCACACGCTTGCACACCTGCACACGCACACGGCTGTGCTGGGACACCCGTGCTGCCACGCCAGAGCCTTCACACACTCACCCATCCGCACCCTGAACATTTCACTGTTTTTACACTCACCCCGTCTGAACGTCCCCTGTTTTTACAGTCGCCCTATTTTTGCACGACCCTTCATTTTCACACACACACCCCACGTTTGCGCCTTCCCTTTCCCCCCGTGTTTGTACCCCCCACTTTCCACACCCCTGCTATTTGCACACCCGCCCTGATCCATACTCCCGTGTTAGCAACCCCCGATTTCCACACTCCCCCTATGTTTGCACACTCACCCTATTTACACACTCACCCCCGGTTTGTTTGCACAATTAAATCCTGTTTCCACATTCACCACCATGCTTCCACACAAACACACCCCCGTGTTTGCCCACTCTCCTCCACCCCGTGTTTGCTCACCCACACTGTGTTTGCACACTCACCCACACGGTGTTTGCACACTCATCCCGGTGTTTGCACACTCGATCCCCTTCTCCACCCCACCCTTTGCACACTCGCTCCCGCCCGCCACCTCTACCTCCCCTCCGAATCAACCCCATCACCCCCGCGCCCCCGCCCCGCCGCCCATCAGAGCGCGGATGTTGGCAGGTGCCGCCATGGCGGTGCCCAGGCGCTGAGGGCGGCGCCGGGCCGCTGTGAGGGGCGGTGGGACCCGGCAGCACCCGCTGGTACCGGACCTTGGGGTGCTCCGGGGGGTTCCGGGACAGCTCCGAGCTCCCCAAACCCCAGAGAGCGGGCGGACGCTCAGCCGCGCTCCTCCGAGGCGGCTGGGCCGCCTCCCCGCGCTCCCCGGCCCGCTCTGCCCTGATCTGCCCGGCGGGGTCAGGGCTCTGTCCTCCCCGCCCTGAGCTCTCCGTCCGCAGGGTGACCATGAAGGTGGTGAATTTGAAGCAGGCCATCCTGCAGGCCTGGAAGGAGCGCTGGAGCGACTATCAATGGGCCATAAATATGAAGCGGTTCTTCCCCCGCGGAGCTACCTGGGACATCCTCAACCTCGCAGGTCCGGGGGGAGCCGGGGGTTCCCCCTCTTTATTGGGCGCACAGGGGTGTTTTGGGGGCCCCCACGCGGGTATTGGGGTGTTGCCCCCAGTATTCCCCTCTTTGGGGTGCAGACTGGGGTGTTTTGGGGGTCCCTGTTGTATTTTAGGTCCCCCCTTCCCACAGCGCTTTTCACGCCAAAATGCTTTTTCCCATCCGTTTCAGCCCATTCCCGACTGTTCCCCTACCCCTTTCCCACCCCACTGGCTCTGTTTTGGGGTTATTCCTTCCATTTTTTCCCCCTGGGAGGGTTCAGGAGTCAGCACAGCCTGGCTTTTGTAACAGGAGAAGCAGCTTCAAGTTGTGCCAGGAGGGGATTAGGTTGGAAATTAGGGGAAATGTCTTCATGGAAAGGATGGTTAGGTGTTGGAACAGGCTGTGGTGGAATCACCGTGTGGATGTGGCTCTTGGGTCAGTGGTGAGATGTTTTGGAGGTCTTTCCAGCTTTAATGATTCCCCGATTTCCTGATTCTAGAGCTGCACAGGAGCCAGGTGCTGCTCTCAAGGCTGCTTCCCACCCTGGCTTCCCAGCCCAATTCAAGGGCATTTCACACAAATCCTGCCAAAGGCTGGGACTGGTTTAAAGATTTGCCAGGCTCTCCTGCTAATTATAGAAACTTGGTGCTGGGATTTTCCCTGTGCGGCAAGTCCGTGGATAAATAAACAGAGCTGGGGGTTGCTGCTCCAGGGGGGTTTAAAGGAACCAGCCCCACACAGGCAACAGCTCTCACTCCTCTGAGTGTGGGGATCTTTCCCTCATGGATGTTTCCCTCTCCCTCTGTCCTCCCAATGGATTTTTTGTCAGTGTGTCTGTTTTTTGTCACACCCTGTCCCCTCTGCTGAGCTGCCCCAGCTGGGTTTGTCCTCTCCAAGGTGGGGCTGGAGGGCCCAAGTGGAACTTCCCACCCTGGTGGCACCAGCTCCTGCTCCGCTGGCAGCAAGGCCTGCAGGGTGCTTGGCGTGGGCTCGTCTGTGTATCCCCAAAAACAGAGCCAGAGATGATAATTCCCTATTATTTCTGTAGGAACAGGTTCCTCTTGGCCCACACTTAGGCAGGGCTCGGTGGCTTTGCTGGGGGCAACTCCTTTGCCAGGAGGTGAAGGAGCCATGTCCCCTTTTCCTTTTGGGATCCATACAGGCAGGACCCGGCTCCGAGCATTGCATCCACCCCATTCCCGAGCTTCCAAAGGCTGGAACAGCAGCTCCCTTCCTCACCACAGCCGCCAGAGCTGTCCTTTCCCAAGCTCGTGCCTTTCAGCTTGGAAGTACAAAGGAAGGAAAGCTGGCATGAGCTGCCAGGATCACGGCAGGGCCCGGCAGATCGCTGCTGACACGTCTGCAGTGGGGAGCAGCATGTGGCTGGCTCGTGGTGACACTCTGGGATGGGCTGGGGAGGGGACGGCTGCCACCAGCCTTCTGTCCTCATCCCAGACGCTGTTGGCCCAGGATTCAGCCTTGGAGCAAGACCCAGGGAGTCTCCTGCTCCCGCGCTTGGGATCCCGCAGCGGCTCCTCCTCCTCCTCCTCGGCTTTGGGGTGACAGTTTCCCACCGGGCTGCTGCTCCCCCTTTTACATCTGGGTGCTCTGACCTACTTGCAGCCCGCACCACAGCCCGGGGCCTGCTCGGGGAGGTGCTTCCTGCACTCTGCCATGGTTCAAATGGGCAATTAAAGGCTTGGCTGAGCAGATGGGACGGGCAGAGCCCCTCGGGCCACCGAGGGCCAGACAGGCAGGGCTTTGCCCAGTGGAAGGGACTGGTGGCCCCGAGCTCAGCCCCCGGTGCCTGGGCAAAAGCCACTCAGTGGAGACTACCAGGAGCCTCATGGCAAGAAGTGGGAGGGTGGGGAATGTGGAGAGCAGCAGCAGCAGTTTCGGGGCTGGAGTACCGAGGGAGAGCTGTGTTAGCAGGAAGCTGCGTGCTCTGCCTGAATTATTCACTGGGTCCTGCCTGTCAGGGATTAGAAAGTTGCGGGATTTGGTGAATTTAGGGGAAAAGTGGTGTGGAGTTGCTGTGGTTGGCACAGTTAGGCTTTGCCAGTTTCCCTGTGGGATGTGTCTGTGTGTCCCCATGTGCTGATGGCCCCGGCCCCGTCTGCGGTGACAGGCAGCGGGGCCGTGCCCTGACCTTGCCGTTCCTCAGCAACGAGCGCGTGCTGGCACACAGCCCCCGTGACACCGCGCTTGTTTTGGCTTTCTGTGTTGTAGATGGTGTCTTATTCCACGGTGCTGACGGCCATCAGCAAGGTACGGCTCTGGCAGGTGCTCTGGGAGGTTTCGCTTTTTACCACAGCCCCATGAATCCCTTTCCCTCCCCACAACTCCCACCAAATATAGGTCAAGTGGAAAGCGACGTCCTGGGCTGAGTCAGCAGCGGGCAGCCAGCACGGATTAGCGCCCGAGCCTTTCCATGTCCCCCTGGGGATGGGCTGCCCTGGGTCCCGGCGGGTTTTAGGGGTGTGAATGCCTGGTCCCTCTGCCCTGGGGGGCCTGGCAGGCTCCAGCTCTGTGTGTAACCCCATCCCAACCGCCGGAAACCACATCCCGCTGTGGCCGGCGGTGCTGGCAGCGCTGTGGGGATCGGAGCTGACCATGGAGGAGCTGCCAGGGCCTGGGCCACGCGGCTGCAGCCACACACCATGCTCAGCTATGGCTTCCCAGGGTGTTCAATGTCCCTGTGCCGCTCCCATGGGGACAAGCCCTCCATGGCTGCCTCTGCCTGGTGTTGGGAAGCCCCTCACAGGCTGTGACAGACCCCCCCACTCTCTTCCGTGTCAGGGTGATCTCAGGTCCCCTACTCAGGGTGACCAAAGGAGGAATGATTTTAGGGAGAATGATTTCGGGGACAATGATTTCTCTTCCCCCACCTCGTTGTTGATATGGGGATGGGAGGAGAATGCTGCCGGCAGTCAGTGTTGAAAATTTTTGGGGACTGCAGGCTGAGCTCAGAGTTGTGCCATGAAGCCTGGGTGAGGTGGGGACCTTTGTAGCGGGCCCAGTGCCAACCCAGGGTAGAAGGTGCACTCCCAGGGAGGGTAGAGCAGAGCCCAGCCCAGCTCTGCTCTGAAGGGCTCGTTGCTGTTACCCGGTGCAGTGTCGCTGCCCATTCGGAGGGGCGGGCGCAGCGCTGACCTTGACAGCCGAGCCTTCCTCCTTCAGCGCAGCGTGGGCCCAGCGCGGAGCTGCGGGCAAGCTCCGGCCCGGCGGGGCTCCCCATCTGCTCTGGGAGGAGGCGGGGGGGCCGCGCTTCTGCTGCCCCCCGCCCCCAGCCCCGCGGCCAGCCGGGCTGCTGGCACTGCCAGCCCCACCGAGATGGGGGTGGGCAGGGGGCTGGCGTCCGGCCACCACCCCGCGGCGGGGCAGCGCAGCCCCGCCTGAGGCTGCAGAGAACCAGCCCGGCCTGCTGCCGCGATCCCACCGCCTTCGC
>VKON01000180.1:178302-201047 GCA_009741485.1 Malurus cyaneus samueli | reverse complement strand
CACCCCGGGAGGGCACGACCTGGCCGACAGACAGCCCTGACCTACTTCCCATTCAAGTGGCTTCTGGGCAGCTGCCAGGGGGAGTGTCCTGCGGCCGCAGCGCCTGGCCCGGCCCTGGAGGAAGGGCTTAAGCTTGGTTCGGGAGCTGCCGGAGATGGGCAGCCCCCATCTGAAGTCCCTCTGTGTTCCCCTGCTCTAGTTCGATGACTTCTCTCGGGACTTGTGTGTCCAGTCGCTCTTGGAGATCATGGACATGTTCTGTGACCGCCTCAGGTACAGTGTGACGTTCCAGCGCTGCCATCTCTGCCCTGGCTGTGCCATGGACAAAACCAGGAGCCACTGAAGCCTGGGGGTCCTGTCAGATCCCAGCATACTCACCATGACAGAGGAGGGCAAGTTCCCTCTCCAGCTCTGTGTCCATTCCCAAATTGTTGCCTCTTGAGCCCTGATACAGAGACAGCAGAGGGAATCCGGACCCCACCAACTTTGTGGGAAGCTGCAGAAAACCCCCCTATTCTGGGATAAACCTCACCGTGGTTTTCCTGCCCAGATTGGTGTGGGTGTAAGACCCATGGTCCGAGGGTCTCTGTTTCCTTTCCCTCTGGACCTTCCCAGACCCCAGCTGTGTGTCCCAGTCTGGTCCTGCCTGCACTGCCCCAGGCACTGCCTTGTGTTTTTCCTTCATGCTCTTCTGCTGGTGTTGCAGGACCCAGGGGAGTCCAGACAATTCAGGCCACAAAAACTTTTTTAGAAAGCTCAGAAATCTTCCTGTTAACCCCTGACAGCCTCTTCTGGGAGGCGGGAGCGTGCGGCAGGGACAGTGGGAGGGAGGAGGAGGATGAGGAAGGCTCTTCAATGAGATGAAATGAAGCAGCAGCGATGAATATGCATCAGTGGCAGATGTTGACAAGGAGCTGTCGCTGGCCAACTGCAGAGCCGGCCCTTAATCCGCTCCTGCCTGCTCTGATCCTCTGCTTAATTTGATCAAAACTTCTGGCCCCAATGATTTGTGCATCAGGAGGGGAAAGCGTTCACCTCTTGCAGTGCGCTGATCGATGCTGAGCCTCTCTTAGCAAGATAATTTGATTAAAAGCTTGGAAAGTTTCCCTGTAGTGGAGTGGCCAGCGAGGAGGCTGCATGGTGGGGGGTGGGGGTGTCTCCCTCCCTCTGGCACATGGTGGGACGAGCAGGTTGGGATCTGCAGCAGAGGGGTGGGCTGGGAATGCAGGACCTGGATCTGCCTTCCCCAGCCTACCCCTGTGTCTGTGCCTCAGTTTCCCTGCACGCAGCGACCTTATTCCCACTTCTCTCCTGTCCCAGCTGCCACGGCAAGGCCGAGGAGTGCATCAGCCTGTGCCGGGCGCTGCTGAGTGCCCTCACCTGGCTCCTGCGCTGCGCCTCCTTCTACGCCGAGAAGGTGAAGGAGCCGCTGGAGCAGGCGGCGGCGGAGAACCAGCTCAAGATGTGCCTGGAGCGGCTGGAGAAGGTGCTGAGCAGCACCAAGAACCGCGCCCTGATCCACATCGCCAAGCTGGAGGAGACGTGTACGTCCCTGCCCCGCGTGCTGGCCCTGGGGAGATGTCATTGCCACCTCTCCCTTCCCCCTGCCCGGCTCCTGCCGCATTGTCCCTGCGGCTCCAAGCCTATCCATCTTCCAGCCCTGTTGCCGTAACCGTCTTCTCCCTGGCTCCGTGCCACCCTCTGCCCCCTCCTCTCCGTGCTGCCCTTGGAAGAGGAGCAGAATTAATGTGAAGGCTGCGTGAGCTGTTCCTGGGCGCGTGGCGAGCCCTGTGCTCCGGCAGCCTGGCACAGCCCCACGCCTTCGTCTGTGCCTGTGTCTGGCCAGGAGGCAGTGCCAGGCCGGGCTTAGGGCGGGACCTGCTGGGGGCACACAGACCCCTGATTTGGGCTCTCAGTGCCAGGAGGGACCCCCAGCCCCTCTGTGCTGCTCTAGGCCTTGCAGCTGGCCTGCCTGGCTTCCGCCTGTGCTGCTGTCCCCTCACTGATTCCCTGCCCTCCCTCCTCAGCCTCCTGGAGCACTGTGGAGCAGTCCCTTGTCAAGCTGGGCGAGAACCTGAACAACCTCGGCAACTCCCCGCTGCGGAGCCAGGCTGACGACTGCGTGTCCCTCATCAAGAGGTGGCTGTGTGCTGCTGCTCCATGGGCTCTGGGGGTAAAATGGGTCTGAGCCCCACTCTGAGTCCCCCAAACTCGCTACTCTGAGGGCTGAGAGCCTCTTGGCTTCCTGCTTCCCCATCCTTTCCCAGCTCAGATTCCTGCTCTGGGACTGCCCAGAGGAGAGAGGACAGGGCTAGTGGTGGCTTGTGCAGAGGAATCTCACCCAGGGCTTGCTCCTCTGGTGACCTTGGGACCCTTTGCTGTCCCTCAGCTGCTCTGGCCACACCAGAGCTGCTGTCCCTGCTCTGGATCCCCCTGGAATTGCTCCCACGGTCCGAGGGCTTGGCTGTGCCTTGGAGCTCTCAGGTGTTCCAGTCTGTCCTGCCCTGGGCCAGCAAAGGTCAGGGGCTTGGCCGGGGAATGGGAGTGAGACAGGAGGAGCAGGAATCTGCCCCTGCAGGGCTCCAGTGACCCTGGGCTTGTCCTCTGCCACCCAGCATCCCCACCATGCTCTCAGTCCACTCAGAGCAGCTGAACAAGACAGGCTTCCCCACCGTGCACGCCGTGGTGCTGCTGGAGGGCACCATGAACCTGACGGGAGAGACCCAGCCGCTGGTGGAGCAGCTGATGATGGTGAAGAGGATGCAGGTACAGAAGTGACAACGTTTTCTCCTGCTCAGACAGCCTGGGGCTGTGGGGCCCAGCCACAGCTCCATGCCATGTGCCTCCCTGTGCTGGTGCTGGTCCAAGGGAGCAGCGGGAGCCCATCAACAGCTCCGCGGGGGTTCAGGGTTGGTGTGTGATGGGGGGATGTGCTTTGCTGCTAGCCAAGAACTGAGGGAGTTGTGTGTCTGTGTGTGTGTGTGTCCCACAGCGCATCCCCTCCCCTCTCTTCGTGCTGGAGATCTGGAAGGCCTGTTTTGTGGGCCTCATCGAGTGCCCCGAGGGCACAGAGGAGCTCAAGTGGACGGCCTTCACCTTCCTGAAGGTAGGGCCCAGCCCCAGCACCAAACCCCACACCCTGAACACCTGGCTTTTGCTGAGCTCTGGCAGAGCAATCAGTCCTTTTCTCTTGCAGTGTGTCCCTCAAGGTGCCCACACATGCTCCTCGGGGTGCCCACAGCATGCACCTCGGGGTGCCCAAGCCCCACAAAGTGCCCCTCACACCACAGTGTGTCCCTTGGGTGCCTTACACCTCACAGCGTGTCCCCTACCCACTCTGGATGCCCCTTGGGGTGCTCCCACACCCCAAAATGCGTCCCTTAGGGTGTCCCACATCCCACAGTATGCTCCCCACACCTCACGATGTGCTCTTTATTTGGATTAGGGTTAGGGTCTAGGGTTAGGGGTTAGTGTTTAGGGTTTAGGGTTAGGGTTAGTGCCCCCACTCCCCCCAATGTGGCCCTTGGGGTCCATCCCACCTGAGTCCACCCCAGCCCTCCTGCCACCCACTGATCATCAGTTTTTCTGTCCAATGGGGCCTCCTTTCAGCCCAGCCTCGTTTTGTTTGACTGAGTGGGTTTTTCTGGGATGTGTGGGGAAATGTGGCTCTGGGTGATGGTGGAAGTGCACCATGGAGGATAACAGGGGCACCAAGTCTCCAGGGTGCACACATTGCTCCAGAAATGCTGCTTTCCCCGGGCTGGGAGAGCAGCTGTGTGCAGCTGTGTTGGCATGGGATGATGCTGTTGGGGGGTCCCAGCTGTAGAACGGGGTCTGCCCTGCTGTCACACTGCACCCTGTGTCTTTCAGATGCCCCAAGTGCTGGTTAAACTCAAGAAATATCCCCAAGGGGACAAGGTGAGTTTGGAGTGCTGTCTATGGGGGCTTTGTGTGTCACGGTGGTGCTGTGGGGAAATGACAGGGAAATGGCCCCTGTCCCAAGAACCTTCCCCAGCGGAGCAGGTGGGGGCAGGGGGAGGTCTGCTGTGCCAGCAGCGGGGTGAGCTGAGTGCCTGGCTTTGTGCTCACCAGGATTTCACTGAGGATGTGAACTGTGCCTTCGAGTTCCTGCTGAAGTTGACCCCTCTGCTCGACAAAGCCGACCAGCGCTGCAAGTGAGTGCTCACCATGGCCACAGCAGCCCACAATGGCCCTGTCCCTGGTGCAGGGTGCTGGAGCAGCTCCTGGCGGGGCTGGGGTAGTTCCTGATCCCATTTCTTCTTCCTGAGGGCTGCCACATGAGTGACAGTGAGTGTGTGACAGCTGAGTCACATGTAGGTGATGCTATGTGACACTCAGAGCTGCTCTGGACCCTGCAGCACCCTCGGAGGGGTGGCACAGGGCCAGGAGGGCAGCTCTGGAGTCCCCCTGCCCTGTGGGGTTGTCTGGAGTGACAGGAATGCCATCCTTGGGGCTACAGCTCTCCTCTCTCTTCCAGCTGCAACTGCATGAGCCTGCTTCTGCAGGAGTGCAGCAAGCAGGGGCTGCTCTCCGAGGCCAACATGAACAACCTCATCGACAAACGGTACAGCCATGCCAAAGTCTGAGAAACACCCCAGAAGTGGGGCTGGAGCACCTGGTTTTGGGGAGGGGGGGAGCAACTGTGGGGACCATGATTGGGACATGGCAGCTTGGGGGAACAGGATGATGCTTTTGGGACAGGCTGGGGACAGACAGAGTGTGCCCTCAGGTGGCCTGAGGCAGTGGCTGTCCCTTGGGGGTGGCTCTGGTTATGGGGAGGGAGGCAGGGTGATGGGTTCCTACCCACTGACCCATTTTTGGGGTCACCCAGGGCAGCGGACAAGGAAAACTCCCCATCCCTGAAATCGGCCGAGAACGCCAACATCCAGCCAAACCCAGGGCTCATCCTGAGGGCTGAACCCACTGTCACCAACATCCTGAAGGTGAGTGCCCTCCTGCAGCCCTGCTGGGCTGGCTGGACTCAGCCCAGAGCCTTTTCCCTGAAACATCAGTTACCCAGGCAGCCAGGGCTGGGAGGTGACAGATCTCCCCCTGGGCTGGGGTGAGGAGCAGAGGAATCACTGGAGCCTCGTTGCTCCATTGTGGTGACTGGGAGCTCCCCTCCTCCCTCCTGGGAAGCTGGAGGAGCTGTCAGGTGCCATGTCATCAGTGCCACCACTGAGCTTCCTGCTCAGCTGCTCCCCGTGTGCATCTCCCCCCTTCCCTGGGGACTCCCCATGTCCCTGTGTCACTCTGGTTTTGCTGCTGAGTGACAGGGGATGTTTTCCTGCTGGTGGCAGAGGCTCAGAGGGCTCCATCCCACCTCTCCCAAATCCAGCAGGTCCTTGCTCCCCAAGGCCTTGGGGACAGCTCTGGAGCTGATCCTCTGTACCCCAAAAGGTGGATTTTGCTGCTGCTCTGCAGCACATTCCCCATAACTTCTCTTTGCTTTACTTTTTTGCTTGCAGACCATGGATGCAGATCACTCCAAATCCCCCGAGGGTCTGCTGGGGGTCCTGGGTCACATGCTGTCTGGGAAGAGCCTGGACTTGCTGCTGGCAGCAGCAGCAGCCACTGGGAAGCTGAAATCCTTTGCTCGGAAGTTCGTCAAGTGAGTGTCAGCCTGGATGGCACCGTCCCTGGTGACCAGGGGGGGCTGGGAGAGCAGGCAGCCCCCTAAACTGTCCCTCAAACAGGGCTGGATGTGCCTCTGGCTCAGTGGAGCACCAGGGAGGGCTGAGATCTCAGGGAGGCACCCCATCTTAGCCTCTGCGTGACTGGGGTGGAGAATTGGAGCCAGGAGTGGCATTGGTTTGGGGGTGTTCAGAGAACTGAAGGCCGTGGCAGAGCCCTGGATGCAGGTCTATGTGTCCCTGCTGTCCCCAGACACACGTGTCCTGCGTAGTGCACACACACTAGTACACATGATGGGCTCCCCAGAGGCAGTTTGACCCACTCCAACCTCGTGGGGGATCCTATTTGGGTGTCTGTGCTCTGAAAGCCCCACACGACTGGACAGAGAGAGAAAGGAAACAGGGAGAGCCCATGGGTGCAGGATAAGCAGCATGGCTGGCCCTGTGTGGCCACGGGGAGTAGGTCACTTGTCCCTGCCGTGCTGGAGGGTGTCTGTGGAGCTGGGATGGAGTTTGGGGGGCAGTCTGCAGGTCAGGAAGCACCCTGCTTGTCTCAGGGTTGGGAATTGTTTGGTTGGACTGGTAATGCATTGCTGCCACTCTCTGCCCCTGCAGGCTGAATGAATTCACCAAGCAAATCACCGGAGAAATCTGTGAGTGCGTGTGCGTCCGTGCGTGGGGTGATTGGAGCTGTGCCCCCCCTGCTGCCCATTCTGGGATGCTCTGGGGTCTGACTGGGTTAAACTGGGGCTGGCTGTGGTTCCAGAGCAGGCTGAGCTGTGCCGGGCCCATCTGGGGGTGCTGGCAGGGATGGGGCACAGGGGGCATGGGCCATGTGCCAGCTCCTGGGGACCCACTGCTCTCATGTGCGTGTCCATCCCAAATGTGGGGTGTTCCCAAGGGTTTCCTCTCCCCAGCTGAGCCTGGGGGCCCCTCAGCTCCCTCCCTGGAAGGGGTGATGTGTCAGCACAGCCCAGATAAGGACTCTGACTCCGTGTGATGAAACTTGCGGAGTGCTCTGACCTTCCATGGCGAGGGGGGCCCCGCTTGGGCTGGAGCTGCCCAGAGGGAGGCCAGGGCTGCTCTGGGGGCTCAAGAAGAGGCAGAGGTGGGGGGAGCCACTTGGCTCATCCCCTTGTTCACACAGAAGCACGGGAGGGGTTAAAAAAGCTGCGTGGGGGAAGCAGGGCCCCGGCCCCCACGCTCATGGGGTTCTGCCTCTGTTCTCCTGCTGAGGCCAGAGAGCCCCAAGGTCTTTATTTCTCCTCCCTCAGCCAAGAGTGGCTCAGTCCGGGCTCTGCTCTTTGACATCTCCTTCCTCATGCTGTGCCACGTGGCCCAGACCTATGGCTCGGAGGTGAGGATCCTCCCAGGGGATGAGGGGATGGGGCTGGAGCGTGTGAGGGAGGAGAAGGATGGGGCTGTATCCTCCGAAGGGCTCTCACCCTGTGCTGCTGCAGCCTGTCAGCCTCCTCTAGTGGCCAACCTGCCACTGTCCCTGCTGTCCCCACTGTCCCTGCTGTCCCTGCAGCCACTTCATAGCCCAGGGCACTGCACCCAGCTCCTGTCACCTGGAAATCTGTCCCTGGGGCTCTGTGGGTGCCAGGAGATGGAGCAGGACTGGCTGTCCCCTCCCTGAGGACTTGGGTTGTGCTCCACTGACGGGCAGTGGGATCAGTGGGAATTCTCTTTTCCAGCAGCCTCTGAGCTCACCACACCCCTCCCAGTTTGCTGCTCCAGTTTGGCACTGGTTGGCTGTGGGGGGATCACAGTGCTGGGCAGTTTCAGGCCTCCCCCGTCCAAGGAGGAACTCACAGCCCCGCTCAGGAAACAGCATTTGCATGAAAATTTTCCAGGTTTCAACATCTGTGCGTGCTGGGAGGAGAAATGATACTGAAACACTGGGAATGCAGAGAGGGGGAGAGAAGGGTCCTGCCCAGCCGGCCCTGGGAGCAGGGAGGGGGGTCCAGGCAGGGACGGATGTGCCCAGGGCTGTCCAATGAGATCTCGTCCCCCCCTCCCAGCCCGGTGACTTTCCTGCCCAGCTGCTGCAGAGCAGATGTGCAAAACTTTTTTTTTTGGACAAAAATAGTGTCCCCTGGGTGACACAGGCTGAGGGGAGGAAGTGGCGTGTGGGGTTTCCAGCTTGTGGGCCCCACAGAACCCTCCCAGCTGGGCTGTGTGACCCCAGCCCGGGGACCCTGCCCATGGCGTGACAGGGTGAGGGGACAAGGGACCCATTTGAGCAGGACATGGTGACCCCATGGCCACACTCACATCTGGCCTGAGCCCCCTGGTATTGGGGGGAAAAAACCTGCCTGCAGTCAGGAAACCAGTGCCTTACTGGGAGCTGACCAGTGCCTTAATGGGAGCTGACTAGTGCCTTACTGGGGGCTGACCAGTGCCTTACTGGGGGCTGACCAGTGCCTTACTGAGGGCTGACCAGTGCCTTACTGGGGGCTGACCAGTGCCTTACTGAGGGCTGACCAGTGCCTTACTGAGGGGCTGACCAGTGCCTTACTGGGAGCTGACCAGTGCCTTAGTGAGGGCTGACCAGGCCTTACTGGGAGCTGACCATACTGGGGCTGACCAGTGCCTTACTGGGGCTGACCAGTGCCTCACTGGGAGCTGACCAGTGCCTTAGTGAGGGCTGACCAGTGCCTTAGTGAGGGCTGACCAGTGCCTTAGTGGGGGCTGACCAGTGCCTTAGTGGGGGCTGACCAGTGCCTTAGTGGGGGCTGACCAGTGCCTTAGTGAGGGCTGACCAGTGCCTTAGTGGGGGCTGACCAGTGCCTTAGTGGGGGCTGACCAGTGCCTTAGTGGGGGCTGACCAGTGCCTTAGTGGGGGCTGACCAGTGCCTTACTGAGGGCTGACCAGTGCTTTAGTGGGGGCTGACCAGTGCTTAGTGGGGGCTGACCAGTGCTTAGTGGGAGCTGACCAGTGCCTTAGTGGGGGCTGACCAGTGCCTTAGTGGGGCTGACCAGTGCCTTAGTGGGAGCTGACCAGTGCTTAGTGGGGGCTGACCAGTGCTTTAGTGGGGGCTGACCAGTGCCTTAGTGGGGGCTGACCAGTGCTTTATTGGGAGCTGACCAGTGGCTTACTGGGGGCTGACCAGTGCCTTAGTGAGGGCTGACCAGTGTCTGTGTCCCCCTCCAGGCCACAGGGCGGCGCTGTTCCCACAGCCGTGAGCACCCCCGGGTGGGGACAGACCCAGGGTGGGGACAGACCCCGGTGTGGGGACAGACCCAGGGTGGGGACAGACCCCGGTGTGGGGGACAGGCCCAGGGTGGGGGTCCCCAGCAGGGTCCCTCCGGGATGCAGATCCCGTGTTGGTTCCTTTCCAGGTGATCCTGTCGGATTCCAACCCTCCGGGTGAGGTGCCCTTCTTCGAGACCTGGATGCTGACCTGCATGCCCGAGGAGGGGAAGATCCTCAACCCCGACCACCCCTGCTTCCGCCCGGATTCCACCAAAGTGGAGTCCCTGGTCGCCCTCCTCAACAACTCCTCCGAGATGAAGCTGGTGTAAGAGCCACCCCAGTGCCCACCTACCAGGCCCAGGGGGAGCCCCCAGCCCAGCTCCCCTGGCCCCACAGCTGTGTCTGAATCCCCATCTCCCCCCCGACAGGCAGATGAAGTGGCACGAGGTGTGTCTGAGCATCTCAGCTGCCATCCTGGAGATCCTCAACGCCTGGGAGAATGGAGTCCTCACCTTTGAGTCGATCCAGGTGGGGCTGGTGGGGGTCACAGCAGGGCTGTGCTGTGTCCTGAGAAGGGGCCAAGGGTTCAAATGGTCTGGGATCCCCAGTTCTACTGCCCTGATTGCTCTGGCAGCCGCCTCGGAGCTTGCTGTGACTTGGAAGTGGGGAACTGATTTGTCTCCTGCTCCAAAGTGCCCTGTGGGTGACAGTGGGACCAGCAGGGACAGTGTCACCTATGGAGGAGAGAAGGGTGTGGACTCTGCAGTTGGGACCCACAGCACCAGGAGGTGGTGGCTGTGCATCCCCCTGTCCATGTTCATCCTCTGCTCCATCTGCTCCTAGAAAATCACAGACAACATCAAGGGCAAGGTGTGCAGCATGGCAGTGTGTGCCGTGGCCTGGCTGGTGGCCCACGTGCGCATGCTGGGCCTGGATGAGCGGGAGAAATCCCTGCAGATGATCCGGCAGCTGGCCACGCCCCTGTACGGGGAGAACACGCTGCAGTTCTACAACGAGCGGTGAGCTGAGGGCACGGTGCCCTGCTGCTGCCCTGCTTCCCCTTCCCAGTGCCACATCTGCCCTGCTTCCTCTTCCCGGTGCCATATCTGCCCTGCTCCCCCTTCCCAGTGCCACATCTGCCCTGCTTCCTCTTCCCAGTGCCCTGCTCCTGCCCTGCTTCCCCTTTTCCAATTCCTGGTGCTGTGCCATCCCTTGCCCTGATTTTGCTTCCCAGTGCTATGGCTTCTTGCCCTGATTCCACTTCCTGATCTGATGTCTTATCTTGCCCTGCTTCCACTTCCCAGTTCCATGCTGCCTTCTGCCCCGTTTTTACTTTGCGGTGCCATTCTCTCCTGCCCTTTTTCTTCTGCCTTCCCAGTGCCATGCCACCTTCCCTGTTCCCATTCCCAGGGCCATGTCATCTCCTGCTTCCTTTTGCTGGTGCTGTGCCCTGTTTCCACTTTCCAGTGCCATTCTCTCCTCCCCTGTTTCCTCTTCCCAGTGCCATGCCACCTTCCCTGTTTCTACTTCCTGGTCCTGTGTCATCTCCTCTTCCATTTCCCAGTGCAGTGCCATTCTCTGCCCCGTTCTCTCTTCCTGGTGGGGTGCCCTTCCTTCCCTTCCCTTCCCTTCCTTCCCTTCCCTCTTCCCTTCCCTTCCCTTCCTTCCCTTTCCCTCCCTTCCTTCCCTTCCCTCCCTTCCCCTTCCTTCCCTTCCCTTCCCTCCTTCCCTTCCCTTCCCTTCCCTTCCCTTCCCTTCCCTTCCCTTCCCTTCCTTCCCTTCCCTTCCCTCCTCCTTCCCTCCTTCCCTCCCTGTGCCCTCCTGACACCGTTTCTCCACCTCAGCGTGGTGATCATGAGTTCCATCCTGGAGCACATGTGCGCCGATGTCCTGCAGCAAACGGCCACGCAGATCAAATTCCCTTCCACGGGCATGGACACCATCCCCTACTGGAATCTTCTGCCCCCCAAGAAGCCCATCAAAGAGGTGCTGACCAGTGTGTTCACCAAGGTGCTGGAGAAGGGCTGGGTCGACAGCCGCTCCATCCACATCTTTGACACCCTGCTGCACATGGGAGGGGTCTACTGGTTCTGCAACAACCTGGTCAAGGTACAAGAGGGCAGGAGGGAAGTACAGCGCCGGGTGGGGTGCTGAGGCCAGGACTGTGGGTCTGGTTTGTGCTCCCATGTGTCCCTGGGCTGGGTGTTGGGACAGTTGTGGCACTGGAAGGCAGCAGGGCTGGGTGCTGGGACAGTTCTGGAACTGGAAGGCGGCAGGGCTGGATGCTGAGAGGTTCTGCACTGGAAGGCAGCAGGGCTGGGTGCTGGACAGTTTGGCATGGAAGGCAGCAGGGCTGGTGCTGGGACAGTTGTGGCACTGGAAGGCAGCAGGGTGGGTGCTGGACATTTTGGCATTGGAAGGCAGCAGGGCTGGGTGCTGGGACAGTTCTGGCACTGGAAGGCAGCAGGGCTGGGTGCTGGGACAATTCTGGGTGCTGGAAAAGGGTGGGGCACCCCCCCCACCCCCTCCTCCCTGCCCTCCACCCCGCAGGAGCTGCTGAAGGAGACGCGCAAGGAGCACACGCTGAGGGCTGTGGAGCTGCTCTATGCCATCTCTGCCTGGACATGCAGCAGCTGACACTGACCCTGCTGGGCCACATCCTGCCCAACCTGCTGACGGACTCCTCCAAGTGGCACACCCTCATGGACCCCCCGGGAAGGCCTGGCCAAGTAAGACCCCAGACCCACAGGGACTGTCTCCTCAGAGAGTGGTCTGTGCTGGGATGAGGGTCCAGCTGCCTAAATCCCACTTTGCCTTCAGCAGAGCCAACAGTTCCCACTTTAGTCCCCATTCCCCCTCTGAGGAGGCACCTGCAGTGTCCCACACCCCACTGTCAGGTGGGCTGGCAGCATCTGGCCATGTCACTGCTCTGTCCCCAGGCTCTCCGTGTGGTGTGCCCTGAGCTCCTACTCCTCCCACAACAAGGGCCAAGCCTCAGCCCGGCAGAGGAAGAGGCACCGGGAGGACATTGAGGTGTGTCTGGGCAGAGCAGGGTTTGGCTGGGGGCTCTCTGTGCCCAAAGCAGCAGTGGCTGGGTGGAGTGAGGGTGGGTGGGTGAAGCCAGGCTCCCTGCCCATCTTCTCTAGGCTCTCTGAAGCTTTCCAGCCTTAAAATCCAATTCTTCCTTCTCTTTTCTGGGTGAGGGGCTGTAACGGGTGGGTGCAGCATGTGTCCAGCCCAGGCTGGGACGCTCTGGGTGAACAGAGATCAGATCCTGGGCTGTGGGGCTGTGCTGAGCCCAGGGTGGGTCACAGCCCCACTCAGGGCAGGCCAGGACCCCCTCAGTGAGGGTCTGGTGGGGCTGACCCCCTTTTTACCCCAGGATTACATCAGCCTGTTCCCTCTGGATGACACACAGCCCTCCAAGCTCATGCGGCTGCTGAGCTCCAACGAGGAGGATTCCAACATCCTCTCCAGCCCCAGTAAGTGCAGGAGGGGAGGGGGGATGGCTCCCCTGCCTCGCTGTCTCTTTTGGGTGTGAAATATGTATTTGCACAAAATCCTTTCTGTTCCCAAACCGGCCGGGTGAGGATTTAGAGCTCTCAAGTGTTTTTTGAGTTATACAGGAGCTTTTGCACTTGGGGAAGGCCAAAATCTTTGTGTTTCTGATCAGAACAACTTAAAAGGGTGAGGTTACACTTTCCCTTTGTGCCAGTGCCATCCAGCCCAGCACCCCACACCCGAGGGGCTCATGGGGACTTTGTGTCCCTCCAGCCACCCCACATGGAAGTGACATTCCTGGGGCCAAATCCTGACATTCCACTGCTGTTAACAAGGCTGGAGCAGAGCAGATGAGCCCCTTGGTCACATCTGTGTCCCTGCAGTGTCACAGGTTGCGACAGCTCGGGCAGGACCTGCCGGGGGGTCCATATCCTGCCCACATGCGTTGTCTGCACTCCTGTGCAGTGAGTCAGGACATTCCCAGGTCCTTTTTTCTCTCCTTATCCCAAATTACTCTATATATTAGTTTTCGACACATCCATTGACCTTCGGTTTCAGTTGGTTTCATTACTGTCGAAATACCGGCTTTTCCCTTTATTTCACTTATCTTTTTTTACCTCCTGAGGCAGTCCCACCTCTTCCCAGCGACATCCAGGACTTTTCTGGGCTATTTGCTGCAGCGATGTGGAAATGCCTCTTCCTGCAGCTGCCATGTAACTCATGTGATTCCATGAGAAAAGTGTGGGAGGGCTTTTCTTTTTTTGGTGAGCATCCTCAGAGCAGCACAAGGTGGATCCATCCACAGTCTGCAGATTTGGGCAGGAGCTGTGGATCCTTGGGGTGTGCACAAGAGCCTTCCCGAGGGTATTCCCATCCCATCAGAGCAGAGCTGACCCAGTTCTTCCCACAGGAGCGCCCGGCAGCGCTTCACAGCTGGGGTCAGCTCGATCCCCATGGTCTGTCCCAGGATTTGCTGCTAGATTTGGACGTGCCTCAGCTCTGATAGCTGGATTGCACCCTGACAGTGAGATGGGAGAGCTGCTGTGCAGCTGTTGAACATCTGGCCTGTGTACAGGATGTGTAATGCGTGTATCGCTGCTGTTCTCCTCCGCTCCTGATCGTGACACCAAGAGGAACCTGCCCAGGCTCCCTGTGGGCTGGCAGAAGGGACAGGGATGGGGCACAGACCATCTGTGCTGTGTTTCTGGGGTACCCCAGGGGTGCAGACTGTCGTGGTACAAGGGGTCTAAACCTCTGCTGCTCCACAGGGTCATTCATGGCAAAGTGTCTTCAGGAGCTCAAGTGGCCAGAGCTGGCTGGGGTGGGCACATTGGCTCGGTCAAGGGGGCCATGAGGCTGTTCCTGACTCTCTGCTCCTGCCCACAGATCGCTCCATGAGCAGCTCACTCTCTGCCTCCCAGCTCCACACCGTCAGTATGCGGGACCCACTGAACCGGGTGCTGGGTAAGGTGGGGACGGGTCTGTAGGGTCACATCCAGCCACTGGGACACCAGGGGGAAGTTTGGGCCACCCCCAGCCTCCCAGAAGTGACCTGACTGTTGATCTCTCTGGGTTTCCACAGCAAACCTCTTCCTGCTCATCTCATCCATCCTGGGGGCCAAGACAGCCGGCTCCCACACCCAGTTTGTGCAGTGGTTCATGGAGGAGTGTGTGGAGTGCCTGGAGCAGGGCAGCCGTGGCAGCATCCTCCAGTTCATGCCCTTCACCATGGTGAGTCCAGCAGCTGTGACACCCCTGTCCTTGTGCTGACTCACGGGACAGGCACATCACACGGTGCTGCTGACACTCACCTGCGCTTCTCCTCTGTCCCCGGGCAGGTTTCAGAGCTGGTGAAGGTGTCCACCATGTCCAGTCCCAAAATCGTGCTGGCCATCACTGACCTCAGCCTGCCCCTGGGCCGCCGTGTCGCTGCCAAGGCCATCGCTGCGCTGTGAGCGGGGCTGCTCCGGCCAGGAGGGATCCCTGAGGATCCCATGGATCTCCCTGACAGCCTGGAGGCCTGGGATGGCCTCTGTCACTGCAGCTCCTGGGGGGCTGCTCCCTCAGCACGCAGAGCCATCCCCCTGCTGTGCCTCATGGCACCTTTGAGACTGAGACACCCCTATTTTTTTTTTTATTCTATAAATCAATCTTTTTGTACAACCAGCTTTTGCCTCATCTACATTTGGGGTCCTGGGGCTTCCCAAAACCCCTCGATTCCAGTCAGTGGCCAAACCCTGGGCTGGACAAGGGGGCAATATCCTTTTCCTGGACCTCAGAGTGGGTGGTGGGCTGCTCGTGGTGCTCTCACCGTGAGCAGGCATTGTGCTGGGTGGGGCAGGGATGCTTCCCTGCTGCGCTGGCAGCCACAAGCGGGGTCTTGTTGGGAATTCTGCCACGTGAGCGTGAGTTCTTGTAGGAATTTCCCCCGTGAGAGTGAGTTCTTTTAGGAATTCCTCTGTGAGTTCAGTCCGCGGTGAGTAACTGTGGCCTCGTGCTGGGACAGGCTCCCCTGGGACTGTCCCCACACTGCTGCAGGAGTGAATCCTCCCGGAGCTGTCACAAATCCCTATCCCCGAGGGGGTGGCAGGGCCAGGGCAGCTGCACCTCTGCCCCTTCCACTGCTGTTGACTCACAGGAAAGGGGAAAGCAGGGCCAGCAGGCACCAGCCCTTCCCTCAGGGTGCTGTGACTCTGAGCCCACTCCTGGGCACCAGTGGGGTTCCCAGCCCTATTTTGGGAGGCTCCGAAGGGAGATGGGGCACAGGGGGATCCTGGAGCGGTGCTGCAGGCGTTGGGTCAGTGGAAGAGGCAGCGGGACGGTGCCTCAGGGCTGGGCTGACCCCGTCTGATCCCAGCATGAGCTCAGCTCCTGGCAGCTCCCTGGCTTTGCTGGAAGGAGAGAGCCCGATGAGCCTGGGGGAGCTGCGGGTGTTTCTGTTCCTTCACGGGCAGAGCATCCTCCCTTTCCTTTCCCCCTGGGCTCAGTCCAGGGCTGGCTGGGGCGGGTAACAGAGCACCGGGATGGGCTGCAATGGCCTCACCGGGCCGGACAATGCCGTGAGTCCCACCCTGAGCTGGCACCGACCCACCCGGGCACCTCTGCTGGCCCAGGGGCGGCTCTTTACCGTTAGCCCGGAGCAAAGAGCAGGACCTGGCGCTCGTGGCCTTCCCGGCTCTGTCAATATTTGCCAAGGCAGCCCAGTGCCTGGCGTTGGCACTGGCGCTTCCCCTTACAGGAAGGGGCTGGAGCAGGACAGGGAGGTTTTCTGTAAGCACCCATGAGGCGGGGCAGGAGGAGGGAGCTGCTTCCCTCTGAGGGGCTCCAGCCTGTGCCAGCCCCTGCCCAGGGCTGGGAAGGTGGGGAAAGCAGAAACTGGGATCCCTGGCACCCCTCAGCACTGGCCTCTGTGTCTGCGGGGCCGGGATGAGTGTGGCGAGGGATGCTGGTGGTCATGGGATGTCAGCGTGGGCCCAGTGGCAGGAAATGGGGCTGGTGGAGCTGGGACAGCCCGGGGTGGGCAAACACCCGCTGGGGGTGTCCTTAGGGGCTTTCTGGGGCACGGGAGATGCCCAGGGGTCTCCTGATATCGCTCAGCCACATGGGGGGCTGCCCCCTTCTCCCATCCACTCTGCTGAAAGCCTTCTCCCCCCATGGCAGCTCGGGGAGGGCTCTGGGCACGTCCCCGGGCAGCTGTGGCACAGATTGCCGGTGTGACAGCAGCAGCACAAGGGTGGCTGGGCACCCGCAGTGCCACCAGCCCCAGCTTGAGCCCACAAAGCAGCTCCAGGCGTGGTTCCTGTGCCCTCAGCGGGTGCTGCCAGCACGGGCGGCTTCCGGAGCTTTCTAGGAATCGGCTCTTGCCCAAGCATGGGAGGAAGTGGCCGTCCCACGGTGCTTCCCAGCCTCGGGGAGGGGCTCAGGCTGTGGGGTGGGGGCACTGGGGGGCTGCATTTCATCTTTCTGAGCCCACATTAGCAGCCACAGCCCGGTCCCAAAATCCCATTCCCTTGTCCCCCGTGTCTCTGTCCCCACATCCCCACGCCCCGGCCACTCTGCATCCCTCCCACGCAGGCAGGAGACAGCGGAACAGAAAGAGAGTGCAAAAATAGAGTTTTATTTCCATTTTTATCACATAGAAAAAAAAAAAGAGCGCGGGTGTTTCTCGGGGCTAAGCTTTGTGGCAGCAGAGTAAAATCACAGTAAGCCTGGAGCTCCCACACAGCCACGGGACCGGGGCTGCGTCAGGCTCAGGAGGATGGGACTGTGTCCAAGTGGCTCTTTCCGGCCAGGGATGGGCACAAATAAATTAAACTGCAATAAGTGCTCCGAGTTTAGCAGGGAAGGGGGTACAGAGCAGAGATGCAGCTCCCCAAAGTGTTGGGGCACCCTGGAAAAGCCTCATCCTGGTGAGGCTGCTGCATTTCATCCTCCCTCCCCTCCCTAATGGCTAATAAATATTAATTACTAGAAATAACACCCATCAGATGTGTCCCTGCAGGCTGCAGCCTGGACAGGGAGATGCTGCTCTGGAGCATCCTCATCCTCAGATGAAGGCAATATCCTGTGGGATATTGCAGCAGCCCCAGCAGCGTGGGGAAACTGAGGCACAGGCGGTGCCAGCAGCAGCTGCGGGGGGCTCAGCCCAGCTCCAGAACCTCGTAGCAGAGATACGCTTGTGTTTAAATATTAAACAAGGGTGATGCTGCACAGGTACCTGTGCACGGATCCACAGCGGGGTCCCCTGGCACCTGCCCGGGGCCAGACAGATAAATATTAAATAGCCATAAATATTAAATAAGCAGAAAACGGGGCGCTCCCGGGATGTCCCTCGGGCGGGACATCCACGAACAGGGGTCAGAGGTTGGCGAGGTGCCGCAGCGCCCGGTACGCCGTCTCCAGGAACCGCTGGAAGTTGGCCAGGATGAAGAAGCCACCGACTTGGTGGTGGAAATGGGAGGAGAATGTGGGGAGGGGGTTCTGGTTCTCGCTGGGGTACGTCACCGTGGCCAGGCCCAGATCCTCCATCTGCAGCCGGGCAAAGGCAGCGGAATCAGCTCCCTGATGTGTCCCCTTCCCGGGGCTGCAGCCCCCACCGTGCCCACCCATCCTTCGTGGTGCAGCACCTGCTTTACCCACCTGTCCCCACAAAGTCCCCCTTTGTCCCCTCACCTGCTGCTGGATGTTGGAGGACAGGTTGGCCATGTCCAGCTGCAGGGTCTCCACCAGCCCGGCGTGCCCGGGCAGCAGGTTCTGGATGGTGGCCAGGGAGCCGTGGTAGGCGTGGAGCCCGGCGCGGATCTGGCTGAAGCAGGTCTCCTGTGGTGGGCATGGTGTGGTCAGCTGGGCTGGACATGGTCTGGCCATCAGGACGGGGGGTTTTGGGGTGCTCAGGGCTGGGACAGAGCTGACCAGCTCGTGGCAGGGGTAGGCTGCCTGCACTCACCGGCTGGAAGGTGCGCCTGTGGCACTGCTCCAGGGGCACCTGTGCGATGTCCAGGTCCTGCCGCACCAGCTGCAGCTCGTCCTCCTTGCACAGCTGGAAGGTGTCACACTGCAGGCAAAGGGGACAGGGTCAGGACAGCCAGAGGACACCAGCACCCCACAGCACCCCATCCCTGGGCTGTGGGACCGTCTGCTGCCCAGCCAGGAGGAAGGAGGGGATGGAGAGGACCCGGTGCAATGGGGATGGAGGTGTGGCTGCCCTGGTGAGTGTGTGCCCAGGAAGGTCACCCCGTGTCCCCTGTGAGTGCCCCAACACCCCAGGGCTGAGCCTTGGGCAGTGCAGGGGACACCGCTGGCTCCTGGCCCTGCGGTGCCGATAAGACCAGGGAGGGGAAGGTCCCTTTATCTGTGACCCCGCAGCAGCTGATGTGGGACTCACCACCACGCGCTGCAGCGCGGCCACATCCCCGAGGATCTTGCGGGTGAACTCGAGGTTCCTCTGCAGGAAGAGCTGGAAGTCCTGGTCCCCCGAGAGCTCGGCGAGCGGTGCCCCGTGCAGAGTTCTCCACGGCGCCCACAGCAGCACCCCCAGCAGCAGCGCCAGCCCACCTGCGGGGACAGCGGCTCAGCACCCACCGGACACCCCGGGGAGCCCCGACCCCACGCCCGGGATGGGCTCAGCAACCAGAACAACCACCCTGGGATGATGGCAGCAGCAGCGTGGCTTGGGGAAGGGGCAGAGACCCCCAAAAGGGAGAGGGAGCGGTGTTCCCTGTGTCCCCCGGTGCAGGGGGCAGCAGCGGGGGGCTCTGGGTGTGTGGGTGCAGCAGGTGTTACAGTAGGGTGGGTTTATGGGTGTGCTGGGTGTAATGGGGACAGGGGGTGCTGCTGGCAGGGTGGGTGGTCTGTAGTGGGGACAGCGGGTGTTATGGGGGCAGCCGGTCCCATGGACAAAGCGGGGTTTAGGGGTGATCTGGGCGCAGTGGGAGCAGCGGGAGATGGGGGTGCTGCAGCGGGTGCTGGATACTCACGGGTGAGGAAGCACATGGTGAATGCCCGGCTCGGCGTTTCCTCCTCTGCCCAGCCCGGCCCGGCTCCGCTCGCTCCTGCCCGGCTCTGCTCATCGATCGGGGCATTTATAGCGCGGGCCTCGGGGATTCTCACCGATGAGGCAACAGTGCGATTGCTTCACTGCCTTAATCACAGCATGCAAATCCCGGGAACCGGGGCTCAGCCGCGACCACGCCGCGGGGCTTTCCCGGGACCGGTGGGCAGCGGTGCCCCTCGGTGCGGCCGCAGGCGCCCGGCAGAGCTCGGACACTGAGGCGGCCACCGGGACGGGGCAGGTGGTGCCCTGGTGACTTATTAACCTGTCCGCAGGGCTCCCACTGCACTGGCCAGGTGGGCCAGTGGCCAGCACAGCGGGGTCATGCGTGGGGTCACTCGCAGGGTCAGCCACAGTGTCACTCTCAGGTGACTGGGCAAAGGGATGGTGGCTTCTCGCTGCCGCTGTCACTCCGGGGTTATCCCAGTGCCCACCCCCCCGTCAGCTGCCTGAGACCCTCACCCTGGCATCAGGGTGGTGGCACCAGCTGGAGGTGGCCAAAGTGTGCCCCAGTCCAGGGCTGTGGCTCCCCGAGATGGCACCACAGGACCAGATCCTGTCCTGCTGGGTTGTGCCCACCCAATGTCCCCATGTGCAGCACTGAGCTCCGGCCACATTGGGCTGACCCCACCCGCGAGGGGTCAATTGGTCAATCCTTTCTCTGCCCCTTCAGGGAAGAGGTTTCCAGGGCAGCCCTTGGCACAGGGCAGCTGCTCCTGGCCCCGTTGCACTGACGTGGGAATTTTGGCTCGTGCCGGTTCCCGCAAGTCCTTCCAGGATCTGCTGGGCCGGTGCCAGCTGGGCCGGCTCCTGCCTGGCACGGGCTGTCCGGGGCACGGGAGGCACTCACTCCTCTCACAGCCCCGGGCAGGGTGACCCCGGGGCAGTGTTGGGCTGGGAGGGCTCATTCTGCAGCACTGACCCCTGGCTGGGTCGTTGGGAAGGGATGGGGACAGGGATGGGGACAGGGAACCCCATATCTGCAGGCACTGGGATGAGCCACACACTCAGTGGGATAATTTATGGGGTACAGTTTGTGGGGTACAGCCACAGCACCAGTCCCAGAAGTTGGAAATCCTGGAAGTTCCTGCCCTCAGCCGGGACATGAACTCCCATGAATTCCAAGCAGAGCCCTCCTGGCACAGGCTGGTGTTAACTCTGAACCTGCTGCTGACCTCCCTTCAAACCTGGCAGCACCAAGAGTTCTGCCCTCTGGATGTGTGAGAGGACCTTGGCAGTAGGGACTGTTCACGGGATTTTTGGGAGAAACAGCCCCGTCAGCTCTGCCTGGGAGCCAAGGAGAGCCGGTGGCTGTTGGGGGGCTCAGCATGGCCCCCTCAGTCTGAGCACCCAGAGTGGATCTGCCCTCTCAGCAGGATGGTACTTTCAGGAATCGTGATGGGGGTGTGGGGGGTTGAATCAGCGCCCAAAGCCCCCGCCAGCTTTCCATGGAAGGAAGTGGTTTCAGATCCGAAACTCAGTGGGTGTTGGGGGTGGAGGGTGGAGCTGCCCCTCCAAACCCCCCCTCTCCTGTGGGGCTGGAGCTGCTCTGTCCAGGGACTGTCCGGGCACCACCCGTTCGTTTCGGCCTCGTGGTCACCCTTCCTCTTCACAGGGCCCATCCTGGGCACTCTTGGCCCATTCCTGACCTCTGCCAGCATGTCCCAGTGTCCCCAGGGCCAGTCCCAGTCCCCTGCTGGGCTCTTGCTGTCCCTGCTCTCCTCTAGAGTGGGAACGGGCTGGGCAGCCCCACACTTGACCTGCAGCCCTGGCTGCCGTCCCGGCTTGGGCGTGCAGGGAGATTCCCAGATTTTCTCAGAGAACTCATCCCCGATGCTGACAGGACCAACCCGGAGTGGCTGCGTGTCCTGTCCCCATCACCCCTATGCCTTTCCCAACGGAATCCTCCTGGGACAAGCTCCAGTCCCCAGGATGGCCTGAATGCCAGTCCATCTTTGGCCCAGTCATGGAGGGGCAAGACCCAAACCGCCGTGCCCCTCCCAATCCCAACAAACCCACGGCAGGAGCCATCCAGGCTGGTGTTTTTCCATCTTTTATTTTAAAAGTCATAATTGAAGTTTAACAAAGTTTGACCCCATTGCTGTAGTAGGAGCTGGTGGGGCATCAGTGGAGACCCCACTCCTGCCCCCTCCAGCCCCGTTCCCTCACAGCCCCCCAGCCTCGGTCCGATGTCACACAGGATCCTTTAAGGATGTTTTTTGGGAGGGGGATCCCACCACGGGTGTGGGTGGTCGGAGGGTGCGGGCCCAGGGAACCCCCCGTGTCCCCTCCCACAGTACAGACATGCAGGAATTTATAAAAGGGGGGTCTGGGGGGGACGGAGGGCCCTGCTCAGCCACCATCTGTCCAAAGGACAAATAAAAAAAAAATACAGCCAGGGCCCAGGGTCACGGAAAACCGTCATCATCGTCCTCTGCCATCTCCTTGGCAAACTCCAGGTCCTGCTGCTCACGCTCCCGGCGCTCCTGGAAGGCAAAGGCCGAGGTTGGTGGCAGCTGGGGACAGAGCCACATCCTTCCCGTGACTGCAGAGACCCCGGTGAGATCTCACCTCTGCAGATTCCAAGTCCTTGTTGTACGATTTGGGTGGGAATCTCATGGCCTGGAGAAAAAGAGGAGGAGGAAGGTGAGCTCAGAGCTGAAGCAGCCCTGAGCTGTGTCCTGCTGTCCCCCCAGGGAGCTGGGGACACACTGTGCTCACCTTCACAGACATGTTGTGGATGTCGAGGCAGAAGGAGATGCGCTGGTGGAAGGCCAGCTGGGGCTCCCGTGTGGAGTAGATGTCAATCATCTCCTTGGACTGCACGTAGCCCTTCTCGTGGTTGATGCTGGCCTCGATCACGCCGTCCCGGATGGCCTGTGAGCCCAGGCACGGGGCAGGGCAGAGGGTGTCCCCATGGGCTCGGGGCACGGCGCACAGAGCGGGGATGTGGCGCCCTGAGTGTCCCCTGGAGGAGCCTCAACCCCAACCCAGGGGCGCTGCAGGGACAGGGTGGGCTGTGGGAACCCCAGGACCCCAGAGGGATGGGACTCCCTGTGCCCATACCTTGGCAACGATGAACTCTGCATCCTCAGGGCTGTCCAGCTGCAGCTTCTGCGCGATGTCAGCCAGGGAGATGCGGGAGTAGGAGAGGCTGATCATGCGGACACCTGCGGGGAGAAGGGAAGGGGATGCAGCCCCCCAGCCCTGCCCAGCCAGGGGGGACCCCAAACACCCTCCTACCTGTCTTGATGACGTTGTGCCTCAGCCGAATGATCAGGGTGTAGGTGCCATCAGCCTGGAACTTGTCCCCAAACTGGTCAAGGACTTGGTTGAACTTGGCCAGGTTCCCCGTCCTGACAGCTGGAGGGAAGAAGGTGGGCACAGGGGAAGGAGAAAGGCTGAGGAAAACGAGTCGGGGCTGGCTGACTTCCTCCTTCTCCTCCTCCTTCCCAACTGCCACCTGCATCCAAGTGCCATCAAGGGCACAGAAGAGAACTCCCCACTTCCCACTGAGGAAATGATTCTCTGACGTTGCAGCAGGGACAAGGACAGGCGGGGGCAGGCGGCCGTACCCTGGGTCAGCAGGAAGTAGGGCATGAGCGAGCGCTGGGACCTGCCACAGGGGACAGAACGGGTTCGGGATCTCATGGGGTCTTGTTCCCTACAGGGATGGCTGCAGGACCTCTTGGGGTGGGGCCCCTAGGGACAGGAGTGTTTGGTCCCCACAAGGACTCACTCAGGGTCTCGTGCTCTGCCCCAGGTGCACAAGCTGCTCATCGTGGTGGAGCTGCTCCTTGGGGAGAATCCCAGACAGGCTCCAGTCCGGCAGCCCTCGCTC
>VKON01000180.1:161828-178277 GCA_009741485.1 Malurus cyaneus samueli | reverse complement strand
CTCAGAGAACCCCTTTGAGCAGCTGCAGGTGGGGCTTCCAGGCAGGATTTGGAGCCCCATCCGTGTAGGTGGGGTTGGATTCACTGGGTGGCTTTCCCCACCCGCCCCGTGTGGGCGCAGGGCGGATCAAGGCAATCCAGCTGGAGTACTCGGAGGCGCGGAGGACCATGACCAACGCCCTGCGCAAGGCCCCGCAGCACACGGCCGTCGGCTTCAAGCAGACGGTGAGTGGGGAGGGGACAGGACCTCCTCAGGGTGGGGTTGAGACCCCTCAGGGATGGGATCTCACAGGGGTTGGATGATGGCCTTCAAGCAGACGGTGAGTGGGGAGGGGACAGGACCCCCTCAGGGTGGGGTCTGAGACCCTCAAGGTTGAGGATCTCACAGGGGTTGGATGTGGGAGCTTCTAAGATGTCAGACTCCGTGGAGTTGGGATGAGACTTTACGATTTTTGGGACCTCCTGGGGTGTCAGATCCCGTGGAGTTGGGTTTGAGACTTCGCAGTTTTGGGACCTCCTGGGGTGTCAGATCCTGTGGAGTTGGGTTTGAGACTTCCCAGTTTTGGGACCTCCTGGGGTGTCAGACCCATGGAGTTGCGTTGAGACTTCTCGGTTTTTGGGGACCTCTAGGGGTGTCAGGACCCCATGGAGTCAGGTTCTGTGGGATTTGAGACTTCTCAGGGTCAGGTTCAGGACATCCCCTCAGTGTTGGGCTCCACAGGGTCAATTCTGGGACCTCCCAGGCTTGGCACCTTCCAGGATGAGATCTGGAACTTCCCAGGGTTGGGCTCTGCAGAGACAGGTGTGGGATCTTCTAGAGTTGGTGTCCCTGGGGAGAGGTGTTGGGCCCTGCAGGGATGACAGGTGCAGGACCTCAAATTAGGAACTTGGCAGGGACAAATCTGGGATCTCCCACGGGTTTGGGACCTCCTGGGGTCTTGTGCCCCACAGGGATGAGCGCAGGACCTCCTGGGCTGTTGGGCCCCTTAGGGACAGGAGTGTTTGGTCCCCACAAGGACTCACTCAGGGTCTTGCTCTGCCCCAGGTGCACAAGCTGCTCATCGTGGTGGAGCTGCTCCTTGGGGAGATCCCAGACAGGCTCCAGTTCCGGCAGCCCTCGCTCAAGCGCTCGCTCATGCCCTACTTCCTGCTGACCCAGGGTACGGCCGCCTGCCCCCGCCTGTCCTTGTCCCTGCTGCAACGTCAGAGAATCATTTCCTCAGTGGGAAGTGGGAGTTCTCTTCTGTGCCCTTGATGGCACTTGGATGCAGGTGGCAGTTGGGAAGGAGGAGAAGGAGGAAGTCAGCAGCCCCGACTCGTTTTCCTCAGCCTTTCCTCCTTCCCCTGTGCCCACCTTCTTCCCTCAGCTGTCAGGACGGGAACCTGGCCAAGTTCAACCAAGTCCTGACCAGTTTGGGGAAGTTCCAGGCATGAGGCACCTACACCCTGATCATTCGGCTGAGGCACAACGTCATCAAGACAGGTAGGAGGGTGTTTGGGGTCCCCCTGGCTGGGCCAGGGCTGGGGGGCTGCATCCCTTCCCTTCTCCCCGCAGGTGTCCGCATGATCAGCCTCTCCTACTCCCGGGCATCTCCCTGGCTGACATCGCGCAGAAGCTGCAGCTGGACAGCCCTGAGGATGCAGAATTCATCGTTGCCAAGGTACTGGCACAGGGAGTCCCATCCCTCTGGGGTCCTGGGGTTCCCACAGCCCACCCTGTCCCTGCAGCGCCCCTGGGTTGGGGTTGAGGCTCCTCCAGGGGACACTCAGGGCGCCACATCCCCGCTCTGTGCGCCGTGTCCCGAGCCCACGGGGACACCCCGTGCCCTGCCCCGTGCCTGGGCTCACAGGCCATCCGGGACGGCGTGATCGAGGCCAGCATCAACCACGAGAAGGGCTACGTGCAGTCCAAGGAGATGATGACATCTACTCCACACGGGAGCCCCAGCTGGCCTTCCACCAGCGCATCTCCTTCTGCCTCGACATCCACAACATGTCTGTGAAGGTGAGCACACTGTGTCCCCAGCTCCCTGGGGGGACAGCAGGACACAGCTCAGGGCTGCTTCAGCTCTGAGCTCACCTTCCTCCTCCTCTTCCTCCAGATGAATTCCCACCAAATCGTACAACAAGGACTTGGAATCTGCAGAGGTGAGATCTCACCGGGGTCTCTGCAGTCACGGGAAGGATGTGGCTCTGTCCCCACGCTGCCACCAACCTCGGCCTTTGCCTTCCAGGAGCGCCGGGAGCGTGAGCAGCAGGACCTGGAGTTTGCCAAGGAGATGGCAGAGGACGATGATGACGGTTTTCCGTGACCCTGGGCCCTGGCTATTTTTTTTTATTGTCCTTGGACAGATGGTGGCTGAGCAGGCCCTCCGTCCCCCCAGACCCCCCTTTTATAAATCCTGCATGTCTGTACTGTGGGAGGGGACACGGGGGTTCCCTGGGCGCACCCTCCGACCACTCACACCCGTGGTGGGATCCCCTCCCAAAAAAACATCCTTAAAGGATCCCTGTGGACATCGGACCGAGCTGGGGGGCAGGGAACGGGGCTGGAGGGGGCAGGACGTGGGGTCTCCACTGATGCCCACACCAGCTCCTACTACAGCAGGGGTCAAACTTTGTTAGACTATTCAATTTGAGCTTTTAAATAAAAGAGGAAAAGACACCCAGCCTGGATGCTCCTTGCCGTGGGTTTGTGTGGATTAGGGAGGGGCGACAGGGCTGGTTTGTGGTCCTTGCTCCCTCCATGCTGGCGCAAAGAATGGACTGGATTGCAGGCCAGTCCCTGGGGGAACTGAGCTTGTCCCAGAGGATTCCGTTGGAAAGCACGATCAGCTGGGTGAGGGGACAGGAGCATCAGCAGACCGTGCATCTGCCGGTGGGTCCTGTCAAGCATTCGGGGATGTTCTGTGCTGAGAAAATCTGGAATCTTCCCCTGCACGCCCCAAGCCGGGACGGCAGCCAGGGCTGCAGGTCAAGTGTGGGGCTGCCCCAGCCCGTTCCCACTCTAGAGGAGAGCAGGGACAGCAAGAGCCCAGCCAGGGGGACTGGGACTGGCCCTGGGGACACTGGGACACGCTGGCAGAGGTCAGGAATGGGTTGAGAGTGCCCAGGATGGGCCCCGTGAAGAGGAAGGGTGACCACGAGGCCGAAATGAACGGGTGGGTGCCCGGGACAGTCCCTGGACAGAGCAGCTCCAGCCCCACAGGAGAGGGGGGGGTTTGGAGGGGCAGCTCCACCCTCCACCCCCAACACCCACTGAGTTTCAGATCTGAAACCACTTCCTTCCATGGAAAGCTGGCGGGGGCTTTGGGCGCTGATTCAACCCCCCACACCCCCATCACGATTCCTGAAAGTACCATCCTGCTGAGAGGGCAGATCCACTCTGGGTGCTCAGACTGAGGGGGCCATGCTGAGCCCCCCAACAGCCACCGGCTCTCCTTGGCTCCCAGGCAGAGCTGACGGGGCTGTTTCTCCCAAAAATCCCGTGAACAGTCCCTACTGCCAAGGTCCTCTCACACATCCAGAGGGCAGAACTCTTGGTGCTGCCAGGTTTGAAGGGAGGTCAGCAGCAGGTTCAGAGTTAACACCAGCCTGTGCCAGGAGGGCTCTGCTTGGAATTCATGGGAGTTCAGCTGAGGGCAGGAACTTCCAGGATTTCCAACCTCTGGAACTGGTGCTGTGGCTGTACCCCACAAACTGTACCCCATAAATTATCCCACTGAGTGTGTGGCTCATCCCAGTGCCTGCAGATATGGGGTCCCTTTCCCATCCCTGTCCCCATCCCTCACCAACGACCCACCAGGTTCCAGTGCTGCAGAATGAGCCCTCCCAGCCCAACACTGCCCCGGGGTCACCCTGCCCGGGGCTGTGAGAGGAGTGAGTGCTTCCCGTGCCCCGGACAGCCCGTGCCAGGCAGGAGCCGGCCCAGCTGGCACCGGCCCAGCAGATCCTGGAAGGACTTGCGGGAACCGGCACGAGCCAAAATTCCCACGTCAGTGCAACGGGGCCAGGAGCAGCTGCCCTGTGCCAAGGGCTGCCCTGGAAACCTCTTCCCTGAAGGGGCAGAGAAAGGATTGACCAATTGACCCCTCGCGGGTGGGGTCAGCCCAATGTGGCCGGAGCTCAGTGCTGCACATGGGGACATTGGGTGGGCACAACCCAGCAGGACAGGATCTGGTCCTGTGGTGCCATCTCGGGGAGCCACAGCCCTGGACTGGGGCACACTTTGGCCACCTCCAGCTGGTGCCACCACCCTGATGCCAGGGTGAGGGTCTCAGGCAGCTGACGGGGGGGTGGGCACTGAGATAACCCCGGAGTGACAGCGGCAGCGAGAAGCCACCATCCCTTTGCCCAGTCACCTGAGAGTGACACTGTGGCTGACCCTGCGAGTGACCCCACGCATGACCCCGCTGTGCTGGCCACTGGCCCACCTGGCCAGTGCAGTGGGAGCCCTGCAGGCAGGTTAATAAGTCACCAGGGCACCACCTGCCCCGTCCCGGTGGCCGCCTCAGTGTCCGAGCTCTGCCGGGCGCCTGCGGCGGCACCGAGGGGCACCGCTGCCCACCGGTCCCGGGAAAGCCCCGCGGCGTGGTCGCGGCTGAGCCCCGGTTCCCGGGATTTGCATGCTGTGATTAAGGCAGTGAAGCAATCGCACTGTTGCCTCATCGGTGAGAATCCCCGAGGCCCGCGCTATAAATGCCCCGATCGATGAGCAGAGCCGGCAGGAGCAAGCGGAGCCGGGCCGGCTGCAGAGGAGGAAACGCCGAGCCGGGCATTCACCATGTGCTTCCTCACCCGTGAGTATCCAGCACCCGCTGCAGCACCCCCATCTCCCGCTGCTCCCACTGCGCCCAGATCACCCCTAAACCCCGCTTTGTCCATGGGACCGGCTGCCCCCATAACACCCGCTGTCCCCACTACAGACCACCCACCCTGCCAGCAGCACCCCCTGTCCCCATTACACCCAGCACACCCATAAACCCACCCTACTGTAGCACCTGCTGCACCCACACACCCAGAGCCCCCCGTTGCTGCCCCCTGCACCGGGGGACGCAGGGAACACCGCTCCTTCTCCCTTTTGGGGGTCTCTGCCCCTTCCCCAAGCCACGCTGCTGCTGCCATCATCCCAGGGTGGTTGTTCTGGTTGCTGAGCCCATCCCGGGCGTGGGGTCGGGGCTCCCCGGGGTGTCCGGTGTGTGCTGAGCCGCTGTCCCCGCAGGTGGGCTGGCGCTGCTGCTGGGGGTGCTGCTGTGGGCGCCGTGGAGAACTCTGCACGGGGCACCGCTCGCCGAGCTCTCGGGGGACCAGGACTTCCAGCTCTTCCTGCAGAGGAACCTCGAGTTCACCCGCAAGATCCTCGGGGATGTGGCCGCGCTGCAGCGCGTGGTGGTGAGTCCCACATCAGCTGCTGCGGGGTCACAGATAAAGGGACCTTCCCCTCCCTGGTCTTATCGGCACCGCAGGGCCAGGAGCCAGCGGTGTCCCCTGCACTGCCCAAGGCTCAGCCCTGGGGTGTTGGGGCACTCACAGGGGACACGGGGTGACCTTCCTGGGCACACACCACCAGGGCAGCCACCACCTCCATCCATTTGCAACCGGGTCCTCTCCATCCCGTCTCCTTCGTCCTGGCTTGGGCGCCCAATATCTCTCTTCATCCTATGGATGGGGTTGCTGTGGGGTCTTGTCCCTGGCTGTCCTGACCCTTCCCCTTTGCCTGCAGTTATCTCTCTCATCTCTAATAGACTAGACTGCACTGGGCGCAGGACCTGAATCGCACAGTGCCCCTGGATCTCTATCTATCTCATCTCCAGCCCGTGAGTGCAGCAGCCTACCTCCTCTCTTCTATCTCTATCTTCTCCCAGCCTGAGCACCCCAAAACCCCCCGTCCTGATGGCCAGACCATGTCCAGCCCAGCTGACCACACCATGCCCACCACAGGAGACCTGCTTCAGCCAGATCCGCGCCGGGCTCCACGCCTACCACGGCTCCCTGGCCACCATCCAGAACCTGCTGCCCGGGCACGCCGGGCTGGTGGAGACCCTGCAGCTGGACATGGCCAACCTGTCCTCCAACATCCAGCAGCAGGTGAGGGGACAAAGGGGGACTTTGTGGGGACAGGTGGGTAAAGCAGGTGCTGCACCACGAAGGATGGGTGGGCACGGTGGGGGCTGCAGCCCCGGGAAGGGGACACATCAGGGAGCTGATTCCGCTGCCTCTGCCCGCTGCAGATGGAGGATCTGGGCCTGGCCACGGTGACGTACCCCAGCGAGAACCAGAACCCCCTCCCCACATTCTCCTCCCATTTCCACCACCAAGTCGGCGGCTTCTTCATCCTGGCCAACTTCCAGCGGTTCCTGGAGACGGCGTACCGGGCGCTGCGGCACCTCGCCAACCTCTGACCCCTGTTTGTGGATGTCCCGCCCGAGGGACATCCCGGGAGCGCCCCGTTTTCTGCTTATTTAATATTTATGGCTATTTAATATTTATCTGTCTGGCCCCGGGCAGGTGCCAGGGGACCCCGCTGTGGATCCGTGCACAGGTACCTGTGCAGCATCACCCTTGTTTAATATTTAAACACAAGCGTATCTCTGCTACGAGGTTCTGGAGCTGGGCTGAGCCCCCCGCAGCTGCTGCTGGCACCGCCTGTGCCTCAGTTTTCCCACGTCTCTCTCTCTATATATCCCACGGGATATCGCCTTCATCTGAGGATGAGGATGCTCCAGAGCAGCATCTCCCTGTCCAGGCTGCAGCCTGCAGGGACACATCTGATGGGTGTTATTTCTAGTAATTAATATTTATTAGCCATTAGGGAGGGGAGGGAGGATGAAATGCAGCCTCACCAGGATGAGGCTTTTCCAGGGTGCCCCAACACTTTGGGGAGCTGCATCTCTGCTCTGTACCCCCTTCCCTGCTAAACTCGGAGCACTTATTGCAGTTTAATTTATTTGTGCCCATCCCTGGCCGGAAAGAGCCACTTAGACACGGTCCCATCCTCCTGAGCCTGACGCAGCCCCGGTCCCGTGGCTGTGTGGGAGCTCCAGGCTTACTGTGATTTTACTCTGCTGCCACAAACATAGCCCCTAGAGAAACACCCCGCGCTCTTTTTTTTTTCTATGTGATAAAAATGGAAATAAAACTCTATTTTTGCACTCTCTTTCTGTTCCGCTGTCTCCTGCCTGCGTGGGAGGGATGCAGAGTGGCCGGGGCGTGGGGATGTGGGGACAGAGACACGGGGGACAAGGGAATGGGATTTTGGGACCGGGCTGTGGCTGCTAATGTGGGCTCAGAAAGATGAAATGCAGCCCCCAGTGCCCCACCACGAGCTGAGCCCCTTCCCCGAGGCTGGGAAGCACCGTGGGACGGCCACTTCCTCCCATGCTTGGGCAAGAGCCGATTCCTAGAAAGCTCCGGAAGCCGCCCGTGCTGGCAGCACCCGCTGAGGGCACAGGAACCACGCCTGGAGCTGCTTTGTGGGCTTCAAGCTGGGGCTGGTGGCCCTGGGTGGCCCAGCCCACCCTTGTGCGCTTGGCTGTCACACCGGCAATCTGTGCCACAGCTGCCCGGGGACGTGCCCAGAGCCCTCCCCGAGCTGCCATGGGGGGAGAAGGCTTTCAGCAGAGTGGATGGGAGAAGGGGGCAGCCCCCCATGTGGGTGAGCAATATCAGGAGACCCCTGGGCATCTCCCGTGCCCCAGAAAGCCCCTAAGGACACCCCCAGCGGGTGTTTGCCCACCCCGGGCTGTCCCAGCTCCACCAGCCCCATTTCCTGCCACTGGGCCCACGCTGACATCCCATGACCACCAGCATCCCTCGCCACACTCATCCCGGCCCCGCAGACACAGAGGCCAGTGCTTGGGGGTGCCAGGGATCCCAGTTCCTGTTTTCCTCACCTTCCCAGCCCTGGGCAGGGGCTGGCACAGGCTGGAGCCCCTCAGAAGGAAGCAGCTCCCTCCTCCTGCCCCGCCTCATGGGTGCTTACAGAAAACCTCCCTGTCCTGCTCCAGCCCCTTCCTGTAAGGGGAAGCGCCAGTGCCAACGCCAGGCACTGGGCTGCCTTGGCAAATATTGACAGAGCCGGGAAGGCCACGAGCGCCAGGTCCTGCTCTTTGCTCCGGGCTAACGGTAAAGAGCCGCCCCTGGGCCAGCAGAGGTGCCCGGGTGGGTCGGTGCCAGCTCAGGGTGGTACTCACGGCATTGTCCGGCCCGGTGAGGCCATTGCAGCCCATCCCGGTGCTCCTTTATCCGCCCCAGCCAGCCCTGGACTGAGCCCAGGGGAAAAGGAAAGGGAGGATGATCTGCCCGTGAAGGAACAGAAACACCCGCAGCTCCCCCAGGCACATCGGGCTCTCTCTCTCCTTCCAGCAAAGCCAGGGAGCTGCCAGGAGCTGAGCTCATGCTGGGATCAGACGGGGTCAGCCCAGCCCTGAGGCACCGTCCCGCTCCTCTTCCACTGACCCAACGCCTGCAGCACCGCTCCAGGATCCCCCTGTGCCCCATCTCCCTTCGGAGCCTCCCAAAATAGGGCTGGGAACCCCACTGGTGCCCAGGAGTGGGCTCAGAGTCACAGCACCCTGAGGGAAGGGCTGGTGCCCGCTGGCCCTGCTTTCCCCTTTCCTGTGAGTCAACAGCAGTGGAAGGGGCAGAGGTGCAGCTGCCCTGGCCCTGCCACCCCCTCGGGGATAGGGATTTGTGACAGCTCCGAGAGGATTCACTCCTGCAGCAGTGTGGGGACAGTCCCAGGGGAGCCTGTCCCAGCACGAGGCCACAGTTACTCACCGCGGACTGAACTCACAGAGGAATTCCTAAAAGAACTCACTCTCACGGGGGAAATTCCTACAAGAACTCACGCTCACGTGGCAGAATTCCCAACAAGACCCCGCTTGTGGCTGCCAGCATAGCAGGGAAGCATCCCTGCCCCACCCAGCACAATGTCTGCTCACAGTGAAAACACCATGAGCAGCCCACCACCCACTCTGAGGTCCAGGAAAAGGATATTGCCCCCCTGTCCAGCACAGGGTTTGGCCACTGACTGGAATCGAGGGGTTTTGGGAAGCCCCAGGACCCCAAATGTAGATGAGGCAAAAAGCTGGTTGTAACAAAAAGATTGTTATAGAATAAAAAAAAATAGGGTGTCTCAGTCGCAAAGTGCCATAGCACAGCCAGGGGATGTCTGCGTGCTTTTAGGGAGCAGCCCCAGGAGCTGCAAGTGACAGACCATCCAGCCTCCAGCTGTCACGGAGATCCATGGGACCTCAGGGATCCCTCCTGGCCGGAGCAGCCCCGCTCACAGCGCAGCGATGGCCTTGGCAGCGACACGGCGGCCCAGGGGCAGGCTGAGGTCAGTGATGGCCAGCACGATTTTGGGACTGGACATGGTGGACACCTTCACCAGCTCTGAAACCTGCCCGGGGACAGAGGAGAAGCGCAGGTGAGTGTCAGCAGCACCGTGTGATGTGCCTGTCCCGTGAGTCAGCACAAGGACAGGGGTGTCACAGCTGCTGGACTCACCATGGTGAAGGGCATGAACTGGAGGATGCTGCCACGGCTGCCCTGCTCCAGGCACTCCACACACTCCTCCATGAACCACTGCACAAACTGGGTGTGGGAGCCGGCTGTCTTGGCCCGAACCACTCGGTGTGGGGTGTCAGGAGCCAGGGCGGGCAGTGAGCCCCCCTCACCTGTGTAGTACAGGTACCGAGCCCACTCGTTGTTGTTGGCCTGCTCGGGGAACACGGACTTGGAGACGAGCTTCTCGGCCTGGTCGTAGAGGTTGTAGTGGAGATAATTCCTCAGGAGAAGGTTCAGGAGCGTGGCCTGGCCATCGGCGTCGTGGCGCAGCGTGGCCGTGCGGAGCCGGGCGTGCAGGAAGCTGCGGGTGGGATGAGGAGTCAGGGAGGAGGGAGGAAACAGGGTGTGAAATTTAGGGACATTTTCCCCTGCAGGACCCATCCCACCTCCGGACCACGTCGAGTTTGTTCAGGAATTCGTAGATCCGGGAGTGGTAATAGTAACACTTGGCCACCACCAGATCCAGGGCGCGGCGGTTCTGGGAGCTGATCTTCTGCATCAGATCATCGGACACTTTCTGTGCCTGCGGGAGGGGAAGGGAGGTCAGAGCAGGGGGATTGATCCCAGGAGGGGCAGAAACCACCCAGGCTGTGGGGCTGAGCCTGGGGTGGCACCTGGGGACAGAGCAGAGCCAAGGGATCCCTGGGGAGCAGCAGCTCTGCAGGGGCACCTTGGGGGTCTCACCTCGGGGTATCTTTTGCTGTTCATCAGGTAGATGACGAGCAGCAGCTGCAGGTAGGTCTCCACCTCTGGCAGAAGAGGAGCTGAGGCTGCTTTTCCTGTCCGCGGGCGGAACTGCAGCTCAGCTTCTGTGTCCATGGACTGAGGGGAGAGAGAAATTCTGGATCCCTGTCCCTGTGTGAAAACAACTCTGCTACAGGTGTGAAAGGCGCCAGCCCAGGACTGCAGGGAGCTGTCCCTGCTCACACGTTGTGTCTGAGCAGAGGGACTGCTCCTCTCCAGTGTCCCCAAACCCCACTGCCCTACTCCAGAGGCTCCTTGGAGAGGGAAAGAATCATGGAATCCTAGTTCATCCAGTTCCACCCACAGCCATGGACAGGGACACCTTCCACTAAACAACACAACACCGGACCACGCTCACCCCCAGAGGAAAATTCGCAAAAAAAAACTTCAGACAAAAAGAAATCCCCCCCGGCCCCCAGCCCCCCGGTCCCCCCCCCGTCCAACTGAACCAACCTTGCACGGTGGAATCCTTCTTGTCACATCCGGGCCCCTCCATGGGGCTTCTACGGGATCTTCCCTCACAAGCTCGCCTCCTCATGGGGCCCTTAACGGGATCCCCGATGTGACCCCAGCCCGCCCTCACAGGACCTCGCGCTTCGCCTCAGCGAAGGTTCGCCCTCGCTTGCGCCCCCAAAAGGCGGGAACAGCTCAGCGCCGGACGGAAACACACGAAATAGCTACGGAGATTCCCGAGCTAGCGAGGCGGAAGAAGCCGAGCAATGACGGAACGTTCCGAGAGGGCTCGGCCAAAACTCCCGAAGACGAGACGAAGATCTACGAGCGACGACGGAAATAACCGAGAGCATCACGGAACTCCACGAGCGGGAGCGGCGGAAGTCTCCGAACGGTGCTTGGCTCATCCCAAAGCGCGGCGGAACTCCCCGAGCGAGGGCGGAAACGGCCGAGCGGAAGGCGGAAGGAGACGATCGTGTGTGGCTCGGCGTTCGGCTGGTCGCGCCTGGCGGCCCGTTGTGCAGTGTCACGCCATGAAGCAGGACGGCGCGTCCCGCCGCCGCGGCGACAAGGCCAAGGCACCCCCGGAGGACCCCCGCCCGCTCCCCCGATGTCGAGATGCACGAGGAGGCGGCGCCGGTGGCCTCCGAGGCGGCCGGGGAGCGGCAGCCGCAGAGGAGCTGGACGCCATCACGTGTGGAGGTGAGGGAGGGTGTTGGTTATTGGGGTGTCTGTGGGTGGGGCGAACTGGGTCTTGAGTGAGGGGATTTGGGACAGAGGGGGGATGTTGGAGGAAGGGATTGGGGTAAATAGGGAGTCTTGGGGGTTTGGAGAGGGTCAGGGTGGAGATACTTGAGGGAAGGTGGGCGAGGAGCTGGAAAGGAGGGGAATGGGATCAGTGTGGGAAGGCAGCTAGGAGAACTCTGAGGAAAGGAGAATGAGAGGTGAGTTTGGGGTGGGGAAGCACTTGGGGGAAGGGGAGCAGTTGGGGGCGTCGTGTGGGAAAGGAAGAAGAGAGGTTTTTTTGCGGGGAAACAGCGGAGAAGGGTGGGAGGTGCTCTCGTAGAGAAAGGGAGTTGGGAATCTTGGTGTGGGCGAAGTCATGTGAAAGTGGAACGTATGGAAGGGAGTAGAGCACTTGAGGGAAATGACGGATGTGTTTGGGGACAGGCTGTGAGGGGCAGGGGGCTGCAGACCTGCTGTGGTGGGACCCGTGGGGGTGCAGGGGAAGGCTGGAGCCCTTGGGGAAGAGGGAGAAGACTCTGCGAGGGTCTCCCCAGCTCCCTGCTCCGAGCAGAGACACCCCTGAGGACAAATCGGGTACAGGGGACAACACCAAGACCGTGGGTGGAGGGCACGAATGGGCCAAGGGGGCAGCTGTATTTTGCTCCGGGGTGCCCTTGGCAGAGGATTTGGGCTGTGAGGTGTCCGTGTGCCCCCGCAGACATTAAGGAGCACGTGAAGCAGCTGGAGAAGGCGGTGTCGGGAAGGAGCCGCGCTATGTCCTGCGGGCGCTGCGGGCTCTGCCCTCCACCTCGCGCCGCCTCAACCCCAACGTGCTGCACAAAGCCATCCACGGCTTCTTCACCTCCAACTGCGCTGTCAGGGACTTCCTGCTCGGATTCCTGGAGGAGGTAGGGACTGGAATGGAGAAGGGACAGCTGTCCTCATCTCTGCCCTGCTTTGATCACACCCCCATCCTGCAGTGCTGTCCCAGCTCGGGGGTCCCAGCACAGGAAGGATGTGGAGCTGTAGGAGGGAGTGCAGAGGAGGCATCAAGTTGATCAGAAGGATGGAATAGCTCTGCTGTGAGGAAAAACTGATAGAATTTGGCTTGTTCAGCCTGGAGAAGATTTAGAATAGACCTAATAGTGGCCTCCTAGTATCTGAAGGAGCAGCAGAAAAAGTGGAGAGGGACTTTACAGGGTTGTGGTGCAGGACAGGGAGATGCTTCCCACTGAAAAGAGGCAGGATTAATTAAATTTTTCCCTGTGAGGGCAGTGGAGCACTGGAATGAATTTCCCAGAGAAGCTGTGGATGCCTATCCCTGAAGTGTCCAAGGCTATCTGGTGTCTGAACAACCTGCTCTAGTGGAAACCAGGTGTCCTTCCATGGCTGTGGGTGGAACTGGATGAACTGGGATTCCATGATTCTTTCCCTCTCCAAGGAGCCTCTGGAGTAGGGCAGTGGGGTTTGGGGACACTGGAGAGGAGCAGTCCCTCTGCTCAGACACAACGTGTGAGCAGGGACAGCTCCCTGCAGTCCTGGCTGGCGCCTTCTCACACTGTAGCAGAGTTGTTTTCACACAGGACAGGGATCCAGAATTTCTCTCTCCCCTCAGTCCATGGACACAGAAGCTGAGCTGCAGTTCCCCCACGACAGGAAAAGCAGCCTCAGCTCCTCTTCTGCCAGAGGTGGAGACCTACCTGCAGCTGCTGCTCGTCATCTACCTGATGAACAGCAAAAGATACCCCGAGGTGAGACCCCCAGGGTGCCCTGCAGAGCTGCTGCTCCCCAGGGATCCCTTGGCTCTGCTCTGTCTCCCAGGTGCCACCCCAGGCTCAGCCCCACAGCCGGGTGGTTTCTGCCCCTCCTGGGATCAATCCCCTGCTCTGACCTCCCTTCCCCTCCCGCAGGCACAGAAAGTGTCCGATGATCTGATGCAGAAGATCAGCTCCCAGAACCGCCGTGCCCTGGATCTGGTGGTGGCCAAGTGTTACTATTACCACTCCCGGATCTACGAATTCCTGAACAAACTCGACGTGGTCCGGAGGTGGGATGGGTTCTGCAGGAGGGAATGTCCCTAAATTTCACACCCTGTTTCCTCCCTCCTCCCTGACCCCTTGTCCCACCCGCAGCTTCCTGCACGCCCGGCTCCGCACGGCCACGCTGCGCCACGACGCCGAGGCCAGGCCACGCTCCTGAACCTTCTCCTGAGGAATTATCTCCACTACAACCTCTACGACCAGGCCGAGAAGCTCGTCTCCAAGTCCGTGTTCCCCGAGCAGGCCAACAACAACGAGTGGGCTCGGTACTGTACTACACAGGTAAGGGGGGCTCGCTGCCCGCCCTGGCTCCTGACACCCCACACCGAGCGGTTCCTCAGAGAACCCCTTTGAGCAGCTGCAGGTGGGCTTCCAGGCAGATTTGGAGCCCCATCCGTGTAGGTGGGTTGGATTCACTGGGTGCTTTCCCCACCCGCCCGTTGGGCGCAGGGCGGATCAAGGCAATCCAGTGGAGTACTCGGAGGCGCGGAACCATGACCAACGCCTGCGCAAGGCCCCGCAACACGCCGTCGGCTTCAAGCAGTGAGTGGAGGGCAGGCCCTCAGCGAGCTCCAGGTGAGATCTACAGGGGGATGAGGCCTTCAAGCAGACTTGAGGGGGAGGGGACAGGACCCCTCAGGGTGGGGTCTGAGACTCCTCAGGGATGGGATCTCACAGGGGTTGGATGATGGCCTTCAAGCAGACGGTGAGTGGGGAGGGGACAGGACCCCCTCAGGGTGGGGTCTGAGACCCCTCAGGGTGGGATCTCACAGGGTTGGATGATGGCCTCAGCAGGGTGAGTGAGGACAGACCCCCTCAGTGTGGGGTTGAGACCTAGTTGGGATCCACGGGTCTGTTGATGTGGGAGCTTCTGGCATGTCAGACCCCATGGAGTTGGGTTGAGACTTTCCAGTTGTTGGGACCTCCTGGGGTGTCAGACCCCATGGAGTTGCGTTGAGACTTTCTGGTTTTTGGGACCTCCTGGGGTGTCAGACCCCATGGAGTCAGGTTCTGTAGGATTTGAGACTTCTCAGGGTCAGGTTCAGGACATCCCCTCAGTGTTGGGCTCCACAGGGTCAATTCTGGGACCTCCCAGGCTTGGCACCTTCCATGAGGAGATCTGGGATCATCCAGGGTTGGGCTCTGCAGAGACAGGTGTGGGATCTTCCAGGGTTGGTGTCCCTGGGGAGAGGTGTTGGGCCCTGCAGGGATGACAGGTGCAGGACCTCAAATTAGGAACTTGGCAGGGACAAATCTGGGACCTGCCACAGGGACAGGACCGGGTTCGGGATCTCATGGGGTCTTGTCCCACAGGGATGGCTGCAGGACCTCCTTGGGGTGTTGGGCCCCTAGGGACAGGAGTGTTTGGTCCCCACAAGGACTCACTCAGGGTCTGCTCTGCCCCAGGTGCACAAGCTGCTCATCGTGGTGGAGCTGCTCCTCGGGGAGATCCCAGACAGGCTCCAGTTCCGGCAGCCCTCGCTCAAGCGCTCGCTCATGCCCTACTTCCTGCTGACCCAGGGTACGGCCGCCTGCCCCCGCCTGTCCTTGTCCCTGCTGCAACGTCAGAGAATCATTTCCTCAGTGGGAAGTGGGATGTTCTCTTCTGTCCCCTTGATGGCACTTGGATGCAGGTGGCAGTTGGGAGGAGGAGGAGAAGGAGGAAGTCAGCCAGCCCCACTCGTTTTCCTCAGCCTTTCTCCTTCCCCTGTGCCCACCTTCTTCCCTCCAGCTGTCAGGACGGGGAACCTGGCCAAGTTCAACCAAGTCCTTGACCAGTTTGGGGACAAGTTCCAGGCTGACGGCACCTACACCCTGATCATTCGGCTGAGGCACAACGTCATCAAGACAGGTAGGAGGGTGTTTGGGGTCCCCCCTGGCTGGGCAGGGCTGGGGGGCTGCATCCCCTTCCCTTCTCCCCGCAGGTGTCCGCATGATCAGCCTCTCCTACTCCCGCATCTCCCTGGCTGACATCGCGCAGAAGCTGCAGCTGGACAGCCCTGAGGATGCAGAATTCATCGTTGCCAAGGTACTGGCACAGGGAGTCCCATCCCTCTGGGGTCCTGGGGTTCCCACAGCCCCCCGTCCCTGCAGCGCCCCTGGGTTGGGGTTGAGGCTCCTCCAGGGGACACTCAGGGGCCACATCCCCGCTCTGTGCGCCGTGTCCCGAGCCCACGGGGACACCCCGTGCCCTGCCCCGTGCCTGGGCTCACAGGCCATCCGGGACGGCGTGATCGAGGCCAGCATCAACCACGAGAAGGGCTACGTGCAGTCCAAGGAGATGATCGACATCTACTCCACACGGGAGCCCCAGCTGGCCTTCCACCAGCGCATCTCCTTCTGCCTCGACATCCACAACATGTCTGTGAAGGTGAGCACATGTGTCCCCAGCTCCCTGGGGGGACAGCAGGACACAGCTCAGGGCTGCTTCAGCTCTGAGCTCACCTTCCTCCTCCTCTTTTTCTCCAGCCATGAGATTCCCACCCAAATCGTACAACAAGGACTTGGAATCTGCAGAGGTGAGATCTCACCGGGTCTCTGCAGTCACGGGAAGGATGTGGCTCTGTCCCCACTGCCACCAACCTCGGCCTTTGCCTTCCAGGAGCGCCGGGAGCGTGAGCAGCAGGACCTGGAGTTTGCCAAGGAGATGGCAGAGGACGATGATGACGGTTTTCCGTGACCCTGGGCCCTGGCTATTTTTTTTTATTTGTCCCTTGGACAGATGGTGGCTGAGCAGGGCCCTCCGTCCCCCCCAGACCCCCCTTTTATAAATCCCTGCATGTCTGTACTGTGGGAGGGGACACGGGGGGTTCCCTGGGCCCGCACCCTCCGACCACTCACACCCGTGGTGGGATCCCCCTCCCAAAAAAACATCCTTGAAAGGATCCCTGTGGTGACATCGGAGCCGAGGCTGGGGG
>VKON01000180.1:117460-140055 GCA_009741485.1 Malurus cyaneus samueli | reverse complement strand
GAAATCAGCCCGGCTAGCTCCTTGGGCAGGCCCTGGTGATTTGCAGGGGAGAGGCTGGTGACTGAGGGCCAGAAGGAAATGGCTGTTTGCTTTCTGTCACAGCTTGTTATCAAAAAGTTTCGCTTTCGTTTCTCTGGTGCTTTACAGGAGGGAGCTGGGGAGGAGAAATTGGGCAATCCAGAATGGTTTAGGTTGGAAGGGACCTTAAGGCTTATTAAAGGGCAGGGACACCTTCCAGTCTACCAGGTTGCTCCAAGCCCTGTTTAACGTGGCCTTGGACACCTGCAGTGGTGGGGAAGCCACAGCTTCTCTGGGAAACTGTGACAGAGCCTGACCACCTTCACAGAGAGGAATATCTTCCCAATATCCCATCTAACCCTGCCCTCTTTCTGTTTAGACCATTCCAAAGACAAATAGTGTTGTGTCCTCAGTGTTAGCAGCCCTTGCAGAATTCATTCCCTTGAAAGTCTTCAAGAAGAGAAGAAAAACAAAACAAGGGCACTTGACAGAGAGCTTCCACCAGCCCTCTCCCACACCCAAAGTTCTGGGATAATGCACTTGCCTGTTTTTGGAGGAGTGTGGAGCAGACTGTGGGGCTGGGTGATGTGGCCTCTGGAGAGCAGCAGGACTGGGGAGAAGCTTCTCTGGCTTCCCTTCTGCTCAGAGGTGTAGAAGTGTTTGCTAAGTACGGGAACTGTGAATTGCACAGGAAGCTCACACCACCTCACACCCGTAATAAAGAGTAAATTGATTCCTCTTACCTTGATAACAGGGAACTCCCTGGAGCAACTTCAGAGCAGGGGCAGTGTTAGAGTCCAATCTGTGCTAGATGGTGCCTGCCTGTTCACAGTAGCTTATCTGGAGCTGTTCCTAGTTGTGAGGTCACTTCAGCAATTTTACATCCTCATCACTGGTTTTGCACTTCCAGAAAGTGGCTGTTGCTTGCGTAACTCTTCCTTTTTAGTCACTGAGTGGAGTCTGTTACAGGGGCTCTGGAGAGTTTCTACAGATGCATGAACTGTAAGTCCATTGCTGGAAGTGTCCCAGATTGGAGGGGACAGGAAGATGTCCCTGCCCCTGGCAGCAGGTGGGACTGGATGCTTTAAGATCCCTTCAAACCAAACCATTCCATCATTGTGTGATTCATCTTTATAGAGCCACATAATGCTGCTCTTCTTTTACCAATTCAGAAATGAACTCAGGAGGGGATATTGGCAAGAAATTCCATCCTATGAGGGTGGCAAGGCCCTGGCACAGGTTGCCTGGAGAATCTGTATCTTCCCCATCCCTGGAAGTGTCCAAGGCCAGGCTGGATGGGGCTTGGAGCACCCTGGGCTCCAGGTGCAGTGGAAGGTGTCTCTGTCCATGGCAGGGGGTAGAACTGGATAAGCCTTGAGGTGCCTTCCAACCCAAGCCACTCCATGTTTCCTGGATACATGGCCTTGCTTGTTTGACAGCAAAAGCCATGCATGTGCAGATTCCAGGACTCAAGGGCAAGTTTTTACCTGAATAGTTCACTTTTATTAGTCTCTCTTAGAACACTGTACAACGGCATATTCACACTTTATTTTGGAAAGTTCTCTACATGAGACTCCTGTATCCACAGCAAGGGCCCTTCTTTCTGGTACAGCCTCAATCCCGAGGTTGTGGGATGTGCCATGGGACCGAAACCACATGAAATTAAGAAACTGCCTTTGAGAACTCTCAATTGCTTAGCAAGACACTGCTCTTTATTTATGAAATTATGATGAAAGAATTTGTGTTTTTTCTGTGAAATACTGCCCGTGTCCCATGAGCAACTCAGGGAGACTGAAGCAGGAGGTGTCAGTGAGGTGTCAGTGATAACTTTGGGGTCCCCTCAGCTTCCTGGCATCAGCGGTTCATGGAGTCCCCACTGATCCACAGAGGAACCAAAGTAAGTGAATTACTGCTGATGTTTTCCTTTGGCTTTTGTTTCTTGGCATTTTCTTCCATTTTCCTTTGCATCTCCCCTTTCCCTCTGCATTCCCTTTCCATTCCCTTTGCCCTTCCCTATCCCATTTACTGATTGCACAAGAAGCAGCAACATTTTTAGGGAAGCAGGATTACATGAGGCACTGCAGCCAAGCCTGTAATTCTTTGTGGATTTTGCTGTTCTCTGCATTAATGGGGAGACAGACAGACAAATCCACTTTGATATTCAGCTTTTAGCATCCATAACGAATTTTCCAGCCTTAAATTTGCTTTTCTAGCCAAAGCAGCCTTGAGTATTTGTAAAGGATGATATTGAGAGAGAAACCTGTCTCATCAGCAGAGATTTCCCAACACCTTGCAGAGGGGTTCCCTGTGCAAGGCCAGGTACCTTCTACTTGGAGCCACTCAGGAGCTTGAGGGCATACAAGGCCACAAACAGGGCTGCCATGGCTTGGTAATGTTTGCGCCGAGGGACAGCTGATCCATCTTCCCTGAGCTGCACTCCACTCAGCAGCGCCAGGGCCACGGTTAAATCACGTTCCTCCTCTTGTGACAAGGACAGTAGCCTGGCATCAAACCGGAAAGGCTCCTTCTGCTTCTCCAGGTCGTGTTTCAGGAGGCTTTCAACCTTCAAACAAGAACAAAAAAGCAAAATCAGGATTTTAATCAGTTGTCAAGTTGTGACATCACTATGGAAATGTTGTTATAACTAAAATAGCCCCTTCTGCCCTTGAAAGGAGCCAAGTGTGAAGTGTCTTCTCACCAGCTTGAGCTGTTGGGGCACAATCTTCCTTTCCAAGGATTTCAGCAGCAGCAGCAGCTGATCCTCCAATAATTCTGCAAGAAATAACTGGAATTTGGATCCAGCACCTCCACCAACGTTATTGGTGGGATGGGGAAAGAGTGAAGATGGGAAAGAGTGAAGAAGAGGGGAAGGGTAATAATTTCTTGTAGGAAATGCCTGTTTGGTCAAAAGTTCTTAGGATTTTTAATGGAAATGATTTGTGCAGCCTCACTGTGAGTGTGATATTGCTGTTACACACAGGACCATGAAATACTGAGTTGGAAGGGACCCACCCACCAGGATAATTGAAATCCAACTCCTGTCCTGCCCAGGACCCAACAATCCGGCCTGTGCCTGAGAGCATTTCCAAACGTTCCCCAAGCTCTGTCAGTCTGTGGTCCTGACCATTCCCTTGAGCCTGGTAAGGCTCTGGGATAAGACCCTTTCCCTGATATCCAACTCAGCCCTCCCAGACACAGCTCCACCATCCCCTTGGTCCTGTCCCTGTCCAGTCAGAGATCAGATCTGTCCTTTGAGAGGAAGCTGTGACCACAGTTGCAGGAGCAGAGAGCTATGAAGGGTGCTGAGGGTGTTCCTGTCCTCTCCCCTGATGGGACTCAGATATAAATTCCCCTTGAAGAGGAACAGGAGTAAGAGAAGGAAGAAGGGATTGGCAGTACTTGGAATCATCCCTGCCTCGATTTCCCTCTTAAAGACCCAAACCTCACCATGCAGAGCATCAAGGATGTAGGTGATTCCCTCTACCAGCTGAAGGAGACGATCTCTTGGAGTCTGCTGTACGGTGCTGAACAGGTCTTTCAAGTCTGGGCTTTTAGTTTTCAGCTTGTAACCATCATTTTCCTCAGGAACTTCTTCCATCTGGGGGAAAAAGGAAATGTCATGATCTGAGGGCTGAGGTTGCTGCTAGCCCAGAGCAAAGAGATGTGCTGAGTGAGGGAATTTTGGGTTGACAGTGTCACACAGGATATGTGACTTGTGTAGCAAGAGGTTTGGTCCTGGATGTGTCTATATTTATAAATTATGGCAGTACGACAACCTTCAGTCTTCACTTACTTTCTGGCTGAGCTCTTGAAGGAGGTTCGTGTCTCCATGACAGCTTTGATGTGTTAAAGACTATGAGCAGCAGGTCAGGAGGCAACTTGGAGAAAATCTGACAGCGATGTTTAACTTCTTCCATGACAGCTTCTAATTTTCTTTGTGAGGGATCTGCAAACCAGAATCGGTCACTTGAGTACTGGGTGTTCACTGGCAGCTCTAAACTCAGAGTTTCAAACACTTATATCCATCTTTTTAATGGGGTTTGGGCAGTTGTGATGTCTCAGGAATAGTCAAATGTATCCCTCCTGGTGGTTTGTTTTCTGCTGGAGAGTCCATCTTTCCCAAAGCAGGTAAAATTTGTGCAAGTGGAGGCTGTTAAAGACATTACTTACCATCAGCTATACAAGCTTGCCTTCTCACAAGTTCTGATGGGAAATAATTCAGATCTGCAACAGGATAAAAAGGACATTTGTGGGTTTCTATGCCAGCCTTCCCACTGGTGGTCACCCACTGGCTTTTCCTTCTGAGCAGGAAAAGAAAGAGCCCAAACTGTGCTCCTTGTGCCATTTATCAACAGGAGCTCTGCAACTCCTGAAATGTGGAGCTGAGAGTTCCTTCTCTCCTCTTTACTGACCCCTCCCCAGAAGCATCTTTTCCCTGTACTCTTTGACCTTGCCTGGGTTATCTGATTTTTCCCAGGTGATTTCTGCCTCACACGGCCTCTCTGTTTGCAGACAAGCCGAAGGTGGCTCTGGGGTTGAGTGAACTTCCTAAAATGTTCTTCTTCTTGTGTACTGTTTTTGGAATTAGGAATTGGTAATTTCTGCATGTTACTTACCCCATGCTCCATCTCTGATGTCCATCTGGATGTCTTGAAGGCCAGGGTGCAGCCCTCAGGTACAGTTATGCATTGAGTCTTCTCCCTTGAGCCCTGATCAAGGAAAACAACTTGTTAGAGCACCTGGGTTCAGGTCTGGGGAAGGACCAATAAGGAGCTTGAGAGAAGCCAAACCTTTCCCCTATTAGGTCAAAAATCTTTTCCCAATACTCAGTTCTTCCTTGATGGATTCCTTGAAGACACCCTCCTTTGCAGCTTCGAGGATTTCAGTGACCACAAATAAATTGCTGCCTGTTCTCTGTAGCTGTTGGATGAAGTGGTGATCCATGTTGATTTTTCTAAAAGAGAAAAAGGATGGGAAGAGTCTGGAGCATCAGGAGGTTGAGGGGCTCAGTCTGGAGAAGAGGACTGAGAGAGGAGCTTGTCACTCCATCCCTTCTAACCTGGCCTAGTTAGGGGAATTCCTGGCCTAAGGCCTTATCTTGGTTTTAGGATGTTAAAACCTATCAATGACTGTTTTGGGCAAAGCACATCTGCTCCCTTCATTGTTCCTCACCTTTCTTTTCTCACTTCCTCCAGTGATTCCAGTGATATGCCCTTCTGCTGTGCTGTGATGGACAACGTGTAGGACGCGGAGCCACCTCCTTCCAACCCTATGCTTACAGCGTCAAGAGAATGGTGATACCCCCTCAACTTTTCCGTGGTGTCTGTTGTGATAGTAAATGGTCTGGAATCTTCATGGAGAGGCACTGAAATAATTCCATACATTATCTTAAGCAGGATTACACAGACTCTGTAAGATCACACTGCACTGTAATTTTATCACATACAAGAAAGCTGGAACATGGTACAGTTCAACCACAAATTATCTAAACATATTATCTATGGTATTTGTGACCTTTATATTGATAGATTTGGACATTATCTATGCTTTTACCATGTTTTCCAGGCAGCAGCACATCATCCAGTTTGAATCCTGCCTCCTGGTAGTAGGGAGCTGAGTGGAATGTGGTGCTTGGTTTGTTTTTGCTTCTCAGTAGATAGAGGGGCCTGAAGTGCTTATCATCTCCAATGCTCTCACAGGGACCAATTCTTGTTTGGATCCACTTGACTTACAAGGAGTTTGGTGAGTTTTTTAAACATTCTGCTGTGGCTGAAGGTTTGAAGCAAAGCCAATGGATTTGTGCCTTGGGAAAGAAGCAACACAAGTCAAAATTACTTGAAATAATAGCAGAACTTTGTAACAGAGTGTTACTTTAATTGTTAAGTAAAAATTTCAAAAAAAGACCCACATTGTCCAAGAGACCAGACAAGTTTCCAGGATTGTTACAGGCAGTCCTTAGGAAGGAAGTAGCGGAAGCTATGGGTTGTAAGCCTCATCCCCTTTGCGCTGTGAAAGTCATTCATTGTACAGAGAAGAAACAGCTGGCTAATTCCAAGGGTGCTGATTTGGGGGGCTATGTGCCGCAAAATTTAGAGAGAAATCAGCCCGGCTAGCTCTTGGCAGGCCCTGGTGATTTGCAGGGGAGAGGCTGGTGACTGAGGGCCGAAAGGAAATGGCTGTTTGCTTTCTGTCAAAGCAGCTTGTTATCAAAAAGTTTCACTCGTTTCTCTGCTGCTTTACAGGAGGAGCTGGGGAGGAAGAAATGGGCAATCCAGAATAGTTTAGGTTGGAAGGACCTTAAGGCTTATAAAATCCCCTCAGTGTCATGGGCCAGGGACACCTTCCAGTCTCCCAGGTTGCTCCCAGCCCTGTTTAACGTGGCCTTGGACATCTGCAGTGGTGGGGAAGCCACAGCTTTCTTCTTGGGAAACTGTGCCAAAGCATGACACCCTTCACAAGGGAGGAATTCTTCCAATATCGCCATCCTCTACTTCTTGTGTAAACCATATCCAAGGACAAATAGCTTGTTTTGATCAAAGGGTTTAGTAGCACTTCCTGAGAATCATTCTAGAAAGTTTTCAAAGAAGAGAAGAAAAACAAACAACAAGCACTTGAACAGAGAGCTTCCACCAGCCCTCTCCCACACCCAAGTTCTGGGATAATGCACTTGCCTGTTTTTGCGAGGTAGTGTGGAGCAGACTGTGGGGCTGGAGTGATGTGGCCTCTGGAGAGCAGCAGGACTGGGGAGAAGCTTCTCTGGCTTCCCCTTATCTGCTCAGAGGTGTAGAGTTGTTGCCTAAGTACAGGAACTGTGAATTGCACAGGAAGCTCACACCACCCCAACACCCAATAAAGAGTAAAATTGATTCCTCTTACCTTGATAACGAGGGACTCCCGAAGAACTTCAATGAGCAGGGGCAGTGTTAGATCCGATCTGTCTGGAGGATGGTCCTGCTTTCAACAGGTAGCTTATCCAGAGCTTATCCCTAGGTGAGGCACTTCCATTTTAAAATCTCCGACACAATGGTTTTCACTAAGCAATATTGCTTTGCTGCGTCTCTTCTTTAGTCACTGAGCGGGAAAGTCTGTACTGGGACGCTCGGGAGTCTACAAATGAACTTAGTCCATTGCTGACAGTGTCCCAGCTGGAGGACAGTGAATTGATGCATTTGCAATTCCATACATAATGCACGGTGGGTATTGTAAGAGTGGTTTAAGCCCTTAAACAAACCATTGCCATCATTTCTTGATTCATTTAAGCTGAGTCCACTTATGCTGCTCTCTAAATTGATGACTCAGGTGGAAATATTAAGATTTGTCCCTCTCCAGAGGGTCAGCGCTCCTGACAGTTTCCTGGAGAACATCTGTATTTGCCCCATCCTGAAGTGTCCCATTAGTGCTTCAAGCTGTAGCGAGTCATGTATTAAGAAAAATTGCTACCTGATCCATATGAAAAGCCCTCTCCCAGTGCAGTGTCAACCCACCAAATGGCTGTCTCTGTACCTATGGCAGAGTGCAGGCGTGGAAAAATCACCGAAATGCAGATATGACTCCATCCCTGGTAAGTGTCCAGTTCCAACCCAGGAAAGCCACTCCATGTTTCCTGATTGGATTCACTGGTCCATGCTTGTTTGACAGCAAAAGCTATGCATCGTGCAGATTCCAGGACTCAAGGGCAAGTTTTTACTCTGAATAGTTCACTTTTATTAGTCTCTCTTAGAACACTGTACAACGGCATAATAAAATATTCACACTTATATTTTGGAAAGTTCTTCTACATGAGACTCCTGCATCCACAGCAGGGCCTTCTTTCTGGTACAGCCTCATCCCGAGGGTTGTGGGATGTCCATGGGACGAAACACATGAAATAAAGAAACTGCCTTTGAGAACTCCAATTGCTTAGCAAGACACTGCTCTTTATTTATGAAATTTGACAATGAAAGATTTGGTATTTTTTCTCTGAATTGCCCGTGTCCCATGAGCAACTCAGGGAAAAGATGAGAGAGTCAGGGGAGGTGTCAGTGATAACTTTGGGGTCACCTCGCCTCAGCTCTCCTGGCATCAGCGGTTCATGGAGTCCCTCCACGCTGAACCACAGAGGACCAAGAGGGAATTCACTGCTGATTTCCACTGGATTGGCTTTGTTTCTTTGCGTTTTCCTTCCCTGCATTTTTTGCCTTTGCATTTCTTCCCTTTTTTATCTCCTTCCCTCTGCATTCCCTTCCCATTCCCTTTGCCTTTCCCTATCCCCATTTATCTGATTGCACGAAGAAGCAGCAACATTTTTAGGGAAGCAGGATTAATGAGGCACTGCAGCCAAGCCTGTAATTCTTTTGTGGATTTTGCTGTTCTCTGTCATTAACATGGGGAGACAACAGACAAATCCACTTTGATATTCAGCTTTAAGCATCCATAATGAATTTCTCCAGCCTTAAATTTGTGCTTGTCTTAGCCAAAGCAGCCCTTGAGCATTTGTAAAGGATGATATGAGAAGAGAAACCTGTCTCATCAGCAGAGATTTCCAACACCTTGCAGAGGGGTTCCCTGTGCAAGGCCAGGTACACTCCTACTATTGGAGCCACTCAGGAGACTTGAGGCATACAGAGGCCACAAAACAGGGCTGCCATGGCTTGGTAATGTTTGCGCGAGGGACAGCTGATCCATCTTCCCTGATTGCTCACTCCCACTCAGCAGGCACCAGGGAACGGTTAAATCACGTTCCTCCTCTTGTGGAAGGACAGTAGCCCTGGCATCAAAACGGAACAGGCTCCTTCTGCTTCTCCAGGCTCGTGTTTCAGGAGGTCTTTCAACCTTCAAACAAGAACAAAAAAGCAAAATCAGGAATTTTAATCAGTTGTCAGTTGTGACTTCACTAGGAGAATGTTGTTATAAGCAAAATAGTCCCCTGCCCCGTTGAGAAAGGAGCCAAGTGTGAAGTGTCTTCTCACCAGCTTGAGCTGTTGGGGCACAATCTTCCTTCAAGGATTTCAGCAGACACAGCCTGATCCTCCAATAACTCTCGCAAAAATAAACTGAGTATTTGGATCCACACCTCCACCAACGTTATTGTGGGGTGGGAAAGAGTGACAAGGTATGGGAAAGAGTGAAAAAGAGGGAAGGTGATAATTCTTGTAGAAATCCTGATTTGGTCACAAAAAGTTCTTAGGATTTTTAATGGAAATGATTTGTGCAGCCTCACTGTGAGTGTGATATTGCTGTTCAACACGACCATGGAGAATACTGAGTTGGAAGGACCCACGCCACCAGGATAATTTAAATCCAAACTCCTGTCCTGTCCCAGGAACCCAACAAATCCGGCCTGTGCCTGAGAGCATTTCCAAACGTTTCCCCAACTCTGTCAGTTTTGAGTCCTGTGCCCCGTCCTGGGAGCCCAATTGCCCTACCTGATAGAGCTCGGGATAAGACCTTTCCCTGAAATACCAACTCAGCTCTCCTCCCAGAACACAGCTCCTACCATTGCCTTGTGGTCCGTCCCTGTCCAGGACAAATTGAAGACGATTCTGTCTCAGAGAGAAGCCATGGACCACAGTATGCAAGGGAGCAGGGAGCCCTATAAGGGGTGCGAGGTGGTGTCCCTCCTCGCCCTCTCCCTGGACTGGGATAGATATAAATTCCCCTGAGGGACGATAGAAAGGGAAGGTCAGTACGAATCATCCTCCTCAATTCCTAAAGAACCCAAAACCTCACCATGCAGAGCAAATCAAGGATGTAGGATGATTCCCTGCTACAGCTGAAAGACCGATCTCTTGGAAGTCTGCTGTAACGGTGCTGAACAGGTCTTTAAGTCTGGGCTTTTAGTTTTCAGCATTAACCACATTTTCCTTCGGAACTTGCTTCCATCTGAGGGGAAAAAAGGAAATGTCAGAATCTGAGGGCTGAGGTCTGCTGCTAGTCCAGAGCAAGGATGTGCTGAGTGAGGGAATTTTGGGTTGAGAGTGTCACACAGGATATGTGACTTGTTAGCAAGGAGGTTGGTCCTGGATGTGTCCTTATTTAAATTATGGCATAGACAACTTTCCACTTCACTTAACATTTCTGGCTGAGTCTTAAGGAGGTTTCTGTCTTCCATACAGGCTTTGATGAGTGTTAAAAGACTAGACAGCAGTGTCAGGAGGCAACTTGGAGAAAATCTGACAGTCGATGTTTAACTTTTTCCATGACTAGTTCTAAATTTTCTTTGTGAGGGATCTGCAAACCAGAAGAAGCATCGGTCACTTGAGTATTGGGTGTTCACTGGCAGCTCTAAATCTCAGCGTTTAAACACTTGATATGCCATGGCTTTTTGAAAGCATATGAGGTTTGGGCAGTTTTGATGTCTCAGGAAAGAGTCAAATGTATCCCTCCTGGTTGGTTTGTTTTCTGCTGGAGAGTCCGATCTTTCCCAAAGCAGGTAAAATTTTGCCAAGTGGATAACGGCTGTTAATAACATTACTTACCATTGCACGAACTGATATCAACTGTGGGCTTTCATTCTGCAAGAATAATTCAGATCTGGACAACAGGATAAAAAGGACATTTAAGTGGGTTTCTATGCCAGCCTTTCCACATGGGTCACCCACCTGTTCACTCTGCTCTTTTCTTCTGAGGGACAGGAAAAGAAAGAGCCCAACTGTGCTCCTTGTGCCATTTACAACAGGAGCTCTGAGACTTACCTGAAATGTGGAGCTGAGAGTCCTTCTCTCCTTCTTTACTGACCCCCTCCCAAAAGCATCTTTTCCCTGTACTCCTTTGACCTTGCCTGGTTAATCTGAAGTTTTTCCCAGTATTTCTGGTCCTCACACGGCCTCGACTGTTTGCAGACAAGCAAGCTCTGGGGTTCGAGTGATACTTCCTAAAATGTTCTTCTCTTGTGGCACTGTTTTTGGAATGATAGGAATTGGTGCAATTTCCTGAATGTTACTTACCCCATGCTCCATCTCTTATGTCAGTCTGGCCATTCTGAAGGCCAGGGTGCAGCCTCAGGATACAGTTTTGCATTGGTCTTCCCTTGAGACCTGATCCAAGGAAAACAAGCTTGTTAGAACACCTGGGTGTCAGGTCTTGCGGGGAAGGACCAATACACCTGGACCTGAGATGAACACAAACCTTCCCCTATTAGGGCATAAAATCTGCCCAATACCCGTTCTTCCTTGATGGATTCCCTATGACAGACAGCTCCTTGCAGAGCTTCGAGGATTTCAGTGACACAAATAAATTGCTGCCTGTTCTCGTAGTCTTTTGGATAAGGGTGTATCCATGTTGAATTTTTCTAAAAGAGAAAAAGGGTGGGAAGAGTTCTGGAGCACAGCGAGCGTTGAGAGGGCTAGTTGAGAAGTACCGGAACAAGGATGGCACGGTCCAGGTGGACCTTACTTCTGCTAACCTGGTCCTATGTTAGGGGAATTCCTGGCCTGCAGCTTGATATCTTGGTTTTAAGGATGTTAAAACCTACATTTTCGACTGGCTTTGGAGGAGACTAGTCGTGCGCTCCCTTCGTTGTTCCACCTTTCTTTTTCTCTCACTTCCTCCAGTGGATTCAGTGATCTATGCCCTTCTAGCTGGCGTGAGGACATCCCCGTGTAGGAGCGGAGCCACTCCTAGTGCCAGCCCTATGCTTGACAGGGTCAAAGAGAATGGTGACACCTCCCTCAACCGTTTTCGTGCATGCTGTGTGTAGTAAGATGAGTTGGAATCTTCAATGGAGAGGCTCGTGAATAATCCAACATTATCTAACATGTTAGCCAGCATTGTAAGTATCACACACTGAAACTGATAATGTGGTTAAATACAGAAAGTGGCATGACAGTTCAACCAAATATTACACAACATATTATCTATGGTTTTGTGACTTATATTGATAATTTGGGATTACTCTGTGCTTTTAACCATTTTTCCAGGCAGCAGCACATCATCCAGTTTGAATCCTCCTCCTGGTAGTAGGGATCTGAGTGGAATGTGGTGTTGGTTTGTTTTTGTTGAGTAGAAGAAGGGGCTTTGAAGTGTTATCATTCTCGCAATGCTCTCGACAGGGACCCAATTTTTTTCCCTGACTCCATCTTGACTTACAAGGAATTTGGTGAGTTTTTTAAACATTCTTGCTGTGGCTTGAAGGTTTGAAGCAAAGCCAAATGGAATTTGTGCTGGGAAAGAAGCAACACAAGAAGAATTACTTGAAATAATAGCAGGAACGTTTGTAACAATAAGGACAGAAACTCTCCTTCATTGTCCCAGGATGAAAGGTTCACGGGTTGTTACAGGAGTGTTTAGAGCGGAGAAAAGTGCAGTTGGGTGTGTGTGTTGGTTTGGATTACTCTCTGTTTACTGATGAACCCCATTGTTGTACAGTGAGAACGCAGCTGGCAAATTGAGGGTGCTGATTTGGGGGGTAAATGCCACCCAAAACAGAGAGAAATCATCGAGCCCCAGCTCCTTGGGGCAGACTGGTGGTCTGCAGGGGAGACGCTGGGGGTGAAAGGGCCAGAAGGAAACACCCATTTCGCTGTCACTTGCGCTGGTTTTTTATCAGTAAAGTTCAGTTTTTCATTCTCTGGTGTTTACAGGGTGGGACTGAGGAGAAATTAGTTCGATCCAGAATGGTTTTGGGTTGGAAGGGCCTTAAGGGTTATTAAAAGGGCAGGGACAACTTCCACTCTCTGAGTTTGCTTCAAGCCCTGTTCAACCCTGGCCTTGGACTACCTAGCAGGGTGGGGAAGCCCACACTTCCTCTGGGCAACCTGTACCCGGTTGACAGACTGGCTGTTCCTGGGAAGATCCAGTGATACAGAGCAAAAAGTAAGGACCTCTTCTTGAGCGACTGGAGTAGACCCGGGTGATGAACTGACCGAAAACTCCACACCCTGCCCCTGTTGCGTGGGAAGGCGAGAGGGGTGGGGAGGGGACTAAGAGAATGGTGTCTTAATGATCCAATTTTTCTCCTTGGGACCTACCCCTTACTTTGTGTTAATTCTTTCTTCCTTTACCGCAGAACAGCATTCTAGTCGTTTTAATAATAAACTTTTTTTTGCAACTTTTTTCAGCCGTTTTGACCATCATGGAGCGTGAAAATCTTTCCTCAACCCCATTATTTTATTAAAACCATAAATCTTTGGGTTAATTAAGGGTTTTGTTCTTCCTCTCTCTCTCCTAGGGGTGGGGAAAAGCATCAAATGGGTGCCTTAGTGTCCCAGCCAGGTTCAAACAGGACACCACAGAAGCTCAACACCACCCAAACACTCCAAGGGCAAAGAAAAATGATTTTCTTAACCTTGCTACCGGGGGTTCTCCTGAAGCAACTCTAAACAGGCAGATGTTAGATGCAGGTAATCTGGCTGGAGGGTCCCTGCCTAGCTCTCAAGCAGTATCTGGACTTTTTCCCAGCCTTGTGAGGCACTTCATCAATTTCACATCCTCACAATAGTGCTCCTCCGCCTTCAAAAAAAATCAGTTGCGTTGCCGTAATATGTTTCTTTTTTTAGTCACTGAGCATGAATTACAGTAGACTGTGGGGAAATTCAAACTAATACAAGATGCAGGAGATCGCTGAAGTCCAATCACTGGAAGTGTCCAGACCAGATGGGACAGGAAGAACCCTGCCCTGCACAGGTGGGACTGGATGCTTTAAGATCCCCTTCAAACCAAACCATTCCATTCATTGTGTGATTCATTTTTATAGAGCCACATAAATGCTGCTCTTCCTTTACCAATTTCAGAAATGAACTCAGGAGGGGATATTGGCAAGAAACTACACCCTGTGAGGGTGGGTGAGGGCCCTGGCAACAGGTTGGCTGGAGAATCTGTGTCTTCCCAATCCCCTGGAAGTGTCCAAAGCCAGGCTGGATGTGGCTGGGAGGCACCCTGGGCTCCAGGTGGCAAGTGGAAAGGTGTCTCTATCCATCGGCAAGGGGGTGGAACTGGATAGCCTTGAGTGGCCTTCCAACCCAAGCCACCCATGTTTCCTGGATACATGGCCATCGCTTGTTTAACAGCAAAAACTAGCCCGTGCAGATTCCAGGACTCAAGGGCAAGTTTTTACCTGAATAGTTCACTTTTTATTAGTCTCTCTTAGAATACTGTACAAAAGGAGTAATAAAAATTATTCACACTTTTATTTTAGAAAGTTCTCTACATGAGACTCCTGTATCACAGCAAAAGGCTACTGGGAAAAATACCCCTAAAACCCCTCTGTACAGAAACATTCTTTTAAAAACCCTTCCCACTAATTCAGCTGATTTAACTGATCCAAGAAGGATACGGATACACCAACACCGCATGCTTAAAAAGATTCTAGGCAATGATAAAGCAACATAAGTCACAAGAAGGAATAATTAATCGTGTTAACTCACTGCTGTCCCCTCCTCGAGGGCCAGTACGACTTTAAAAAACAACCCAAAACTGAACAGTGATTCAAACATAAAGTTTTTAAACCCCTCGATGAATTAAAGTAGCCCTCCATTCTAGTTTATTTTAACGGCTTTTCCGCGCAAAGGTCTGGGTGTGATTTGCCAGCCTGGCAGCCCGTGAAACAACTCCCAAGTCAGGATCCCTGATTCAGGAGCATCAGGCTGCGGAGGACTTGCCTGGTTTCCGAGTGGTCCTGGAGAGGGACTGGCGTACCCCATGGATACGTGCGTGGTGCTGACAGTGGCTGAGGAGGCTTTGCCCAGTACAAGATGGGACAGCTCTGCCAGTTTCCTGAAAGAGTTTCAGCCTTCAAAAGCTTTTATCTTTCATCAGAACAATAAGTAGAAAGCTTGAAGTACCTTTCTTACTTAGGAATTAATTTCTCTGTCACATGGAAATTTGAAATCTCCGTAGGTGAGAACGTGCCCTAGTCAATGATACAGGACAAGTGTGAGAGGAAAATCTGTTATGCATGGGTGTGATCAGAATCCCAATGTAAAACCAGTAACAATTCCGTATCTCCTCCATCGCAGGCACCTGGGGAAAAACTCCACTCTCCAAGGAGCTCTGCTCACGTGTCTATTTCTGCCCCACAGTGTGGCTTCACCCTGGATACTGTCCCTGTCAGACACCATCAGACAACACCCTCACCTGCCCTGCTGTCTTATCCAACTTCAGGCTTGCCTCAGGTCACCCAGGAATTGGGTGGGTTTAATGACAAATTTAAACTTCCCTGCTTTTATTTTTGATTAATCCTGACACCCAAACCCAGAAGTTGGGACTTAAGGAAAGATTCTACCCAGTGTGTATTGTTCAAGGGTTATACTTATTAATCATATATAAAATATTACATACACATTAGACATGAAATCTTTCTTCAACTCACTCTTTCCATATTTCTCCTGTCCCCATTTTGTTTCCCTTGACCAGGATTGGACATATGTTTCCCCCTCCGACAGTTATTCTTATTTCCACAGAATAATCCTATTTGGTTATTCCGATGAAAAAACACGCACACCTGTGTTTAAAAGAATGTCATGTTCACATGAACCCCTGCATTGACTGTTTTTGATCATATTATGTGAAGGAGAGAAAAATCAAAACAAGTGTTCTTTTGTTGCTAGGCAAAACCTTGATTACAAGTTTGGGACTTTAGGCTTTAGAACCTGCTTGTTTGTGAAGTTATATTCCCATTACCGGGTCCCAGTTGATCCCTTTAATTTAAGAAAACAGGGTCAAAGATGTCCATGAAGAATCAATGACCAGACACAAGAACATTTTCAACCCATCAGCTGTTGTAATGCTTCAAGGCGACACTGGGAATTGTTGTATCTCATAAAAAAGAGCTGATTCCTTTAACTATAATTGTTTCTGAACTTATCAATCTGTGAAGTGCATGATGCTTAGAAAATACTCAGCATATGTCTAATACTCTGAGAAGTCGTGTTTGAAAGCATCTAAGACTGTTCTGTTTGAAAAAAAATGTTTTTCCCCTTGTTTTTCTATCAAAATAATTAGTTTTCTTTCCTCTGAAATGAAAAAGTTGTGGTCTGGGCAGACACTCAGGTCTGTTCATCACCAGGCAACCATTTCAGGTCCAGACTAGCCAACCCTGCCAAGGATCTGCCCTCCCTGGAGTGGCCTTTCCCACAGGAATATTTGCTCATATCTGTGTCTTTCCCAACTTGATTGATGAAAATAAGTCTCTATTTTGATACAATTATCAATTGTCAGTAGCTCATAAAAGAGTCCGATTAGGGTGAGAAGTACCCTTAACAAAAAGCAGCAGTTCTGCATCCTGGGGGTTGCATGAAGGTTTTAACCTTTCCCTGTCCAACGGAAATTACACATCTGTCAACACCTGGGGTCCTCCAGCCCGACCTCTTTGCTTTTCTACCTGCTTGAAAACTTCCTTTTCACTTATATTTTTCCATTCCTCAACATATTAGGGAGTGATTCTCACAGCACTCAAGAGCCCTCTAAGGTACATGGAAATAATTTTCCCTTCCCTGGAGCAGTCCCATGGAATCTGAGAAAGTGAAGCCACCTTGCCTAAAATTACATGCATGGAGTAGTAACAGATCTGAAATTCCGCTTTCCATATCCTAGTGCTCAGACCATCCAACAGCGTCAACACCTCTCCACCACAGCCCTAAGCCTGGTTTGCTACTTGCAGGAAATAAAACAGTAACTTTAAACAGATTTAGAACCATTGTCAAAAAAGGTGAAACAATGTAAGCACTAAGACAACAAAAACACAGATTTCAATGGGGAAGATAGGGAAACCCATTCCATCTGACACACAACCCAAAAGAAAAATCAGGTAATTTTGGGTCTGTCTCAGCCAGGAAACCTAAGAATGGCTTTAATTTGGGGGGCAATTTAGGAGGAAAAAGGCTCCAATTTTGTTCCCTCTAACTGAAATAAATTTGTTTATCAAATTTTTATTATCATTTCCGTCTGCTGATGCTGCTGCTCACGGCAGCCCTTGGCAAGGGAGCTGAGGACAGATTCCAGTAAGCCAAAAATCTAACTCTCATTTTCCCCTGAGTCCCATGAAAACTGCAAATCCCAGTCACATGTCACTTAAGCAACCAAGGAGCTGGTGAGGAAAAAAAATTTTTTTTGTTCCAATGAAATTCAAGGATGGCTGTGTGCTTTAATTAGAGCAATCAGCCTCTGTGGTACCCTGTCCATCATCAGCCTACTCCACATGTGTCCTGTTCTAAGGAGCTCCATGGCATTCTGTTGTCAAGTCATAAAATCACCTGCCCAGCTTGATCCAAATGCCCCACTGAGCCCCACTGTGTGTTGAAATGCAGTTTGGGGTGGGGAAGTGGAGTTTCCTGGGCATAAGATTTGGGTATAAAACTGAATAACATGATTTAGGATCTATCCACCTTTTCCCTGGATCACATGGATGGTTCTGTTAGAAACTGAAAGCCTTTGTCAACTGTAGGTTATTGCCCTTCCTACGCTGCTTTTAGGAAAAAAAACTTCCCCTTACTCAGTGGTGGTCAACGACTGCAAATCAAAACCTTGTCATTACACTTTCCCCTCCCACTCCACCTAAAACTGGAATCAGATCCCAAAACAATCCAGTCCTGGGAAGTCTGGCTGTATCCCTTTGGATTCCCCACAATCCTGACTCAAACAGCACCATCTTCAGGAAGGGAAATGTATTTTAAAGTGCCATTTACCCGCAAATAGTCAGCATAAAAGCTTTCCCCTCATCCCTAATTCTGATCATATCCATGTCCTGGATAGATGAGACTCTCCCAGAAATTCATCCTGTTGTACCTCAAAGTCTCAGTGGTTTTGCATCTATTTGATGACGCCTGGGATAAGAGAAATCCGTGTCCTGCTGCGTCCTGCTCCACACTAAACCTCTACTCTGGAGCTGGTTTGATTTATTGGGGCACGAAGGATCCAGCAATGCGGATGTGTCGTTGGGATCTGCGTTCAAACAGGCCGCTGCAAAACCACGTCCAGTCTTGCGTGGGGCGGAGGAAACGGGCTGGAGGGAAGGAACCCCCCTTTGCCCTGCTCCTCCGCCATCCGCCCCCAGCCCACCGCCGCCAGTTATTGTTTGAATCCCGAAGATCCGGAACTCCGTGGAACTGAGGCAGTTTGGGGATCAGGACGCTCATGGAAGGGAGATAGTGTTGATGATGAAGTGTATCCGATCGTACTTAGTGTAAAAGCTGGTTAGAAAATACCTGAAAAAGAATGATGGGAACAGAGGGAGAGGCAGACGTGAGCAGTGGCATTCATGTTTTTGTCTCTCAGGACAAGAATTAACGGGATCTGGACACGAAGCAGCTTCGGGTACCGCCCCGGGATAACTTCACAGCAACAATGGGCATGATGGTGCAGGACTTGCGGGATAGCGGTGAACTGCACTCCATAATCCATCTGCCCCAGTGCGTGAGCAGGCTCGCGCCTTGCCCTGGTACCGGGGTCTCGAAGGGGGTTCCCTTCACGGTGTGCAAGGAAGATGTACATGCTCTGCAAGACACACAGCGTTGAGTCACACACTCCCCAAACCCCAAATCCAGGAAGAGCAGCAGCGAGTGCATCCCCCGCTCCGTTCCAGCTAGAGGATGTGGTGCGGCTGAAAACCTGCAGCGGCCCCGGGAAGCGGGGAAAGGAGAGTCGGGAAAGGCCGGGGCAGCTCTGCTGCTCCACGTCAAGGCCCTCTCGCTCGGGCTCCTGGGTGTGAAGCCAAGGAGCTGCTGGAAAGAATTGCAGCCCTGGATCTCTGGATAGGGAGATTAGCGCCTGCCTGCTGCGGCACGGCAAACGGCTCCAGCGAAAACCCGTGCTGGAAGAAGGTGTGTCCCCACCCCCTATTACCACGACAAGTAACAGACAAACCTTTCTGGCTACACCACAGCCCAAAGCACAGCCCCTCCTGGCCTTTCAATTCCTTTTTGTCTCCAGAATCCTAATGCGCTGCCAGGGAGAGACGATGAGACCAGCCAAGCCGTGAGCGAGTGCTTAGCAAAGCAGCAGTTTTGGGGTTTGTGGGTTTTATCACCTGAGCAGCTCCAGTTTGGGCGTTTGTGGAGTTTTATCCCTCACCAGTAATAACGTTAGCATGGAAGGTCTCAATTCCTGTCATTTTTGTCTCTGGATATAGTCCTAGGCTGTGTATATTTAAGAATAAAAGATACAATCAATTGCTGGATCCATCCCTGAAGTTTTTTAGTCCCCTGTGCCCAAGGGACCTAGTGTGGGAGACTTGATCTTTAGAGGGATGAATAAGTTCCTGGACTAATCTTTTACTTTAGCAGAACAAAATCTGGGGTTTAATTTGTTTTTTCTTAACTTTGATGAGGCCAATTCAAGGTTTTATCAACCCCATGATATCGCCTGCACCATTATCTGGGGCCTGTCACAAGACCCCTTTGGAAAGAGGACACAACAAAGGATTGCCCTGCCGGAAATGAATCCGCGTGTCCTCTTCTGAGCAGCCCTCAACCAGGTGTTGCTGCCTCATCTGTACCTGGGTCTGGATTGAAATCCATGACCCAGAGGCACGGTACAGACTGAAAGGCTGGAGGTTGAGCAATCTCACACACCCGCGGTCATTCTTTGGAAACACAAAGGAATTGTTCAACAGGAATCCCAAGCAGATTGCTCAGAGGAACAGCTATGCCAGCGCTCCCCTGCGTGTGTGCCCGGGCCACGCCGCTCCCTTACCAGGTTGTGGGATGATGTTGGTGAGAGTCCAGACCACGGGGAACGCTGAAGAAGGGGATGCTCAGGAGCATCGACGTGCAGCAGCCCGAATGCCCAGCACGTAGGACAGCAGATGCCGCGGCTTGTTCAATAGACTCGGAGTTTGGTTGGGGTTCACGCATCGCCTGTGCGCCGTTCCCACCACCGTTCATCCTGGCTCTGGTGGCTGACGGGAAGCCCTGGAAACAGAAACACTTTGAGGTCAAGAAGCCGGATCAAACCCGCTCACAGGGCTGAGCATACTCGCTGGTGTCAAGCAAACCCAAAATCTGCTGTTGGCTATAAAATCCCGAGTCGGTTCCCCTCCTCTGCCCTCGTTATTAGCCATTCCTTGGAGCTTGAACATCACTAACACCGGGAGTGGTTGAGATTTGGGAATTATGGTGTGGAAGCTTGTCTGTGACAGAAAGCTACTTGTGATTTGAGATTCTCCTGGAGCCGGAGGTGTTGAGGTCAATCCACGATTGCCCTGACAAAACTAAACCAATACTTTTAAGCATTTTTACATCCTCATCACAGTGCTAATCATGGAAACACACAGCATAAGGAAGCATTCCTGCATGTTTTATGGAGTCCAGTGTGCCTTAAACTGGGGAAGGAACCCAGTATTTGCAGAGGAAAGGCTCTGTATCAACAGATCTCTTAATTAATCTAACAAATTTAACAGGTTCTGCAAGATCAGGAGGTTTGCTGGTCTCCTGCTCTGGCATGTGTTTGCCTTTGGATTTAAGACTTGCAGAAGGGGAAAAAAAGAAGGAACCAAAAAAAAATGTCCCCCAGGGGAAGGAATGAGATCCTTCTTGAGGAATGTAACAAGGGAGAGATAACAGGGACAAAAGTGCCTTGGGAGGAAGAGCTGTGGAGGAGGTGGCTCTTCCCCTACCTGGAAAGAACAGCTGCCGACGTAGAGGAGCACAAAGATGGTTTTGTGGACAATGCCAGAAGGAAAGGAAGCAAAAGAGTGTCACGTCTCAGAGCAAGTCCTTGGAGTGGTGCCCTGAGACAGTGAAGGTATCAGGTGGCTCTTTGGACTGACAATAGGACGCAGCCCAGTGGCAGCAGGTATTGTCAGCGTCCAAGGTGGCTGGGGCAGGAGAGCTCTGGTCCCTGCTATCAGGGATTACAGGAAACAGCAATCAACTAAACCCACTGCAAAGCTGAATGTCTTCACACCCCAAGATCAGGGAAATTCTTCAGTAAAATCATCTCTGTGTCCGTGGGACAAGGTTTGATGAGATGATCCAGGTCAACCCTCCTTGGCTAACATACAGGACCCCACGGTGGGGAAAAAAAAAGGGCTGTTTCCTGATGTCTGTGGCCTCGTGCCTTTGCTGTTGCTTCCCACAGCTGGAAGACCGTGTTGCTGTTCGTTCCAGCTCTCCGGAGGCCGAGCCCGAGCCAGATCCAACATCACACTCCCCTCGCTGCAGCGTTCCCAGCTCCCTCGCAGAGTGCTGGGACCTGCCTTGTCTCAGGAGCTGCACCAATCCCCGCTCCTGCCCAGTGGCTGGGACTCAGAGCCAGCCTGATTCCACAGCCTCTTGGAAAATGCCCAAGTACTTCCAAACCTCCTTCATCCACACAGGCAGCTGTTGTTTGCAAGATCCTCACTCCTTCCTATCAGGAGGCTCATACCTGGAGGATGATTTGTTTTCCCAGGAGAAGACACTGGCAGGTCCTGTGGGTGCTCCAATCCCTTGTTGCCCACCTCCCAGTTCATCAGCTTTGTGGATATTCCAGGAAAGCCTAGTTTGGTCTGGAAACAGAACTGGGAGCCAGAGTTTACAACTTTACCCCCTGGCAGCGGAGAGCAGCCCATCCTAAACCTGCTGCATTCCCCCGAGGGCTCTCAGAAGGAAAAACTGGGGGTTGATGTCAAGCAACAAAAAACAAAACCCGCCTATGGAATGTGTAAACAGGAAGTGCTGTAGTGACAGAATGTGGGAAATAGTTCTCCTGGTGATGGGTGAACACTGTCCAGTCCTGGATGGAGCTGGAGAACATCCAATGGAGAGCAGAGAAAATGAAGCAGAGGTGTAGGAAAAACATGACCTGTAAGGACAAGTGGAAGGAAACGGGTTTGTTTAGTCTGGGAGGAGAGAGAAGGCGTGAGGAACTGTCCGGATGCTCCTGGAGAGAGCTGTGCCTGTGGGTTTCCAGCTGTTGCAGCAGGAGGAACCACATGCCTGGGCTTGAGTGATAATGGGGGTGCAGGAGATGGATGTGGGATGGATCCACCCAGAAAGGGATCCATGCTATTGCTGGATAGGCCTTAAATCCTGTTTCAATCAACAATTAAAAAACTTCTGTCCAAGAAGTCTCTCTGAAGGTGATAACCATTACCCCAAAGGCCGTGGCAAGCTCCCTGCAGCCAGAAGGAGCACGTGGCCGGTGCCCTGTGGAAATTCCAACCAGCGAGTGCAACTTTGGAAAAACTAAGGACAGCTTGGACTTGTTCCTCTGCAGATGAGGCAGTTTGCAGGCCCACAGGCTGAATGGGAAAGGGCCCAACCTGGAAACTGGATGTGAAGGCAATTTCGCTTTCCTGTGCCTCAGGAAAGGCAAATTGTAAAAATTAAGGATTAAAGGGATGGGATGCTGGAACATACGAGAGGTTTAATTCATCTTGCAGGAGACACAGGAACACTGCAGCATCTCACTGCTCGCAAATGAGGGGTGAATTCCACATCTCGAGCTGTCCCCACCAACCTTAAATATTTCACCAGTTATGCTCTGGTGGCAGGCCCTTGGCCCACTCTCCGAAAATTGCAGATTGCACAGCCTGGATGAGGCACATGGAGCTCCAGAAGCTCTATCCCTACCCCCGAACCCCCACAATTCACCTGTTGTTCTATTATCAAGCACCAACGATTCGTACGACTGCCAGGATTTGTTCACGGGCTGCAGCCCACCATGGAAAGGACCCAGGCTCC
>VKON01000180.1:71831-117435 GCA_009741485.1 Malurus cyaneus samueli | reverse complement strand
AAAAAAAAAAAAGGAAAAAAAGGGGAGGAGAAATTGAAGGACACCATGGTCCTGTTCCACTTCTGAAAATGAGGAGTTCACTGGCAAGCTTCTAAACTCAGAGTTTTCAAACACTTGTATGAGTGTTTTTTGAAAGCAAATATGAAATTTGGGCAGTTTTGATGTCTCAGGGAAGAGTCAGATGCATCCCCCTGGTGGTTTGTTTTCTGCTGGGAGATTCCATCTTCCCCAAAGCAGGTAAAATTTGTGCAAGTGGAAGCTGTTAAAGACATTACTTACATCAGCTATATAAGCTTGCCTCTCACAGCTTCTGATGGGAAATAATCCAGATCTGCAACAGGATAAAAAGGACATTTATGTGTTACTTCCCACTGGTGGTCACCCACTGGCTCTTTCCTTCTGAGCAGAGGAAAGAAAGAGCCCAAACTGTGCTCTTGTGCCATTTATCAACAGGAGCTCTGCAGCCTCCTGAAATGTGGAGCTGAGAGTTCCTTCTCTCCTTTCTTTACTGACCCCTCCCCAAACAGCATCTTTCCCCTGTGGTTCTTTGATCTTGCCTGGGTTATCTGAGTTTTCCCAGGTGATTTCTGTCCTTCACACGGCCTCCATCTCTTTGCAGACAAGCCGAAGGTGGCTCTGGGGTTGAGTGAACTTCCTAAAATGTTCTTCTTCTTGTGTACTGTTTTTGGAATGTAGGAATTGGTAATTTCTGGATGTTACTTACCCCATGCTCCACCTCTAATGTGTAGTTTGATGGTCCTGAAGGCCAGGGTGCAGCCCTTGGGTATTACTATGCTTTGTTTGTCCTCCCTCGTTCTCTGAATAAAGAAAATTACCTGTTAGAACACCAGGATGCTTGTACTGGGGAAGGAAGGAGAGAGAGTCCAAACCTGTGCACAGAGCGTGGCATAAAATTTGGCCTGGAAGCCCCCTTCTGCCTTGGCTGGATTCTGTGTAGACAGTCTCCTCTGAGGCTTCAAGGATTTCAGTGACCACAAATAAATTGATGTCTGTTCTCTGTAATTGCCGGATGAAGGAGTGATCCATGTTGATTTGTCTAAAAGAGAAAAAGAATGGCAAGGGGTCTGGAGCATCAGAAGTAGCTGAGGAGGCTGGAGGGATGAACCTGGAAAGAGGAGGCTGAGGGAGGAGCTTGTCACACCATTCCCTTTCTAACCAGTCCTAGTTAGGGGGAATTCGTACCGTAAGGTCTTGATCTTGGTTTTAGGCTGCTGAAAACCCTTGATGTCCTAGTCTGGGCTGGAGGAGGATGACTGGAGTGCCGGTGCTCCCTTTGTCATTCCTTACCTTTCTTTTCTCAGTGCCTCCAGTGATTCCAGTGATATGTCCTTCTTCTGTGGCGTGATGGAAAACACCTTGGACAAGGAGCCACCTCCTTTCATTGCCACACTTGCAGGGTCAAAAGATATGCTGAGACCCCCATCAGCTTGGTCAGCGCTGACTTTTGAGAGGGTAAATTGGCTGAAGTCTTGATGGAGAGACTCTGAAATAATTCCAAATATTATCTTAAGCAGGATTAGACAGACATAGCACTGTAACTATATCACACACAAGAAACCTGGAACATGGTAGAGTTCAGCTATAAATGATCCAAGCACAAAAACTGTGGAATTCCTGATTTTGATATTGATACATTTTGGCATTTACCTATGCTGTTGCTCTCTTCTCCAGGCAGCAGCACATCATACAGTGTGAACCCCGTCCGCTGGTAGTAGGGAGCTGGGTGGAATATGGTTTTTGGTTTGCTTTTTCTTTTCAGTAGATAGAGAGGCCTGAAGTGCTCATTGTTTGCGATGCTCTCAACAGGGACCAGGTCTTTGCTTGGATCCATTTGACTTACAAGAAATTTGGTGAGTTTTTTAAACATTCTGCTGTGGCAGAAGATTTGAAGCACAGCCAAGTGGATTTGTGCCTTGGGAAAGAAGCAACACAAGCAAAATTACTTGAAATAATAGCAGGACATTGTAATGAAGTGTTACTTTAATTATTAAGAAGTTTTCAAAATAGTGACTCAAACCCCCCACATTATCCAAGGACGCAAGTTTCACAGGGTTGTTATAAGCCGATGTTTGGAGGGGAAATGGCAGGAGCTGTGAGTTGTTCGGCCTTGTTCTGCTGTGCTGGTGAACCTCAGCCACTGTGCAGAGAGAAGCAGATTCTGAGGGTGCTGATTTTGGGGGCAAATGTCCCCCAAAATAGAGAGAAATCAGCCCAGCTAGCTCCTTGGGCAGGCCCCTGTGGTCTGCATGGGAGAGCTGATGTTTGAGGGCCAGAAGGAAATGGCTGTTTGCTTTCTGTCACAGATTGTTTTTAGCAAAAAGTTTCAGTTTTGTTTCTCTGGTGTTTTACAGGACAGAGCTGGGAAGGGGAAATTGGGCAATCCAGAATGGTTTGGGTTGGAAGGGACCTTAAGTATTATGGGCAGGACACCTTCCACTCTCCCAGGTTGCTCCAAGCCCTTTTAACGTGGCCTTGGACACTGCAGTGGTGGGAGCCACAGCTTCTCTGGAAAACTGTGACAGAGCCTGACCACCTTCACAGAGAGGAATATCTTCCCAATATCCCATCTAACCCTGCCCTCTTTCTGTTTAGACCATTCCAAAGACAAATAGTGTTGTGTCCTCAGTGTTAGCAGCCCTTGAGAATTCATTCCCTTGAAAGTCTTCAAGAAGAGAAGAAAAACAAAACAAGGGCACTTGACAGAGAGCTTCCACCAGCCCTCTCCCACACCCAATGCTCTGGGATAATGCACTTGCCTGTTTTTGGAGGTGTGTGGAGCAGACTGTGGGGCTGCTGAGGTGATGTGGCCTCTGGAGAGCAGCAGGACTGGGGAGAAGCTTCTCTGGCTTCCCTTCTGGCTCAGAGGTGTAGAAGTGTTTGCTAAGTACGGGAACTGTGAATTGCACAGGAAGCTCACACCACCTCACACCCGTAATAAAGAGTAAATTGATTCCTCTTACCTTGATAACAGGGAACTCCCTGGAGCAACTTCAGAGCAGGGGCAGTGTTAGAGTCCAATCTGTGCTAGATGGTGCCTGCCTGTTCACAGTAGCTTATCTGGAGCTGTTCCTAGTTGTGAGTCACTTCAGCAATTTTACATCCTCATCACTGGTTTTGCACTTCCAGAAAGTGGCTGTTGCTTGCGTAACTCTTCCTTTTTAGTCACTGAGTGGAGTCTGTTACAGGGGCTCTGGAGAGTTTCTACAGATGCATGAACTGTAAGTCCATTGCTGGAAGTGTCCCAGATGGAGGGGACAGAAGATGTCCCTGCCCCTGGCAGCAGGTGGGACTGGATGCTTTAAGATCCCTTCAAACCAAACCATTCCATCATTGTGTGATTCATCTTTATAGAGCCACATAATGCTGCTCTTCTTTTACCAATTCAGAAATGAACTCAGGAGGGGATATTGGCAAGAAATTCCATCCTATGAGGGTGCAGGCCTGGCACAGGTTGCCTGGAGAATCTGTTCTTCCCCATCCTGGAAGTGTCCAAGGCCAGGCTGGATGGGCTTGGAGCACCCTGGCTCCAGGTGCAGTGGAAGGTGTCTCTGTCCATGGCAGGGGGTGAACTGGATAAGCCTTGAGGTGCCTTCCAACCCAAGCCACTCCATGTTTCCTGGATACATGGCCTTGCTTGTTTGACAGCAAAAGCCATGCATGTGCAGATTCCAGGACTCAAGGGCAAGTTTTTACCTGAATAGTTCACTTTTATTAGTCTCTCTTAGAACACTGTACAACGGCATAATAAGAATATTCACACTTTATTTTGGAAAGTTCTCTACATGAGACCCTGCATACACAGCAAGGGCCCTTCTTCTGGTACAGCCTCAATCCCGAGGTTGTGGGATGTGCCATGGGACCGAAAACACATGAAATTGAGAAACTGCTTTTGAGAACTCCCAATTGCTTAGCAAGACACTGCTCTTTATTTATGAAGTGACAATGAGAGTATTTGTATTTTTTCTCTGAAGTGCTGCCCGTGTCCCATGAGCACCTCAGGGAGATGGGACCGGGGAGGTGTCAGTGAAACCTTTGGGGTCACCTCAGCTTCCTGGCATCAGCGGTTCATGGAGCTCCCGCTGAACCAGAGGGGGACCAGGGAGTCACTGCTGATACATCCATTGGCTTTGGTTTCCTTTGCGTTTCCTTCCCTTTCCCTTTGCATTTAATTTTTGCCTTTGTATTTACTTTCCCTTTTCTTTTGCATCTCCCCTTTCCCTCTGCATTCCCTTCCCATTCCCTTTGCCTTCCCTTTCCCATTTTCTGATTGCAGAAGCAGCAGCAACATTTTTAGGGAAGCAGGATTACATGAGGCACTGCAGCCAAGCCTGTGATTCTTTGTGGATTTTGCTGTTCTCTGTCTTCATTCATGGGGAGACAGACAGACAAATCCACTTTGATATTCAGCCTTTAGCATCCTTAATGAATTTTCCAGCCTTAAATTTGCTTTTCTAGCCAAAGCAGCCTTGGGCATTTGTAAAGGATGATTGAGAGAGAAACCTGTCTCACAGCAGGGATTTCCCAACACCTTGCAGAGGGGTTCCCTGTGCAAGGCCAGGTACCTCCTACTTGGAGCCACTCAGGAGCTTGAGGGCATACAGGGCCACAAACAGGGCTGCCATGGCTTGGTATGTTTGCGCCGAGGGACAGCTGATCCATCTTCCCTGAGCTGCACTCCACTCAGCAGCACCAGGGCTATGGTTAAATCACGTTCCTCCTCTTGTGAGAAGGACAGTAGCCTGGCATCAAATCGGAAAGGCTCCTTCTGCTTCTCCAGGTTGTGTTTCAGGAGGTTTTCAACCTTCAAACAAGAACAAAAAAGCCAAATCAGGATTTTAATCAGTTGTCAAGTTGTGACATCACTATGGAAATGTTGTTATAACTAAAATAGCCCCTGCTGCCCTTGAAAGGAGCCAAGTGTGAAGTGTGTTCTCACCAGCTTGAGCTGTTGGGGCACAATCTTCCTTTCCAAGGATTTCAGCAGCAGCAGCAGCTGATCCTCCAATAATTCTGCAGAAATAAACTGAGTTTGGATCCAGCACCTTTCACCAACGTTATTGGTGGGATGGGAAGGAGTGAGCAGGGTGGGAAAGAGTGAAGAGGAGGGGAAGGGTAATAATTTCTTGTAGGAAATGCCTGTTTGGTCAAAAGTTCTTAGGATGTTTTAATGGAAATGATTTGTGCAGCCTCACTGTGATTGTGATATTGCTGTTACACACAGCACATGATAAACTGAGTTGGAAGGGACCCACCCACCAGGATAATTGAAATCCAACTCCTGTCCCGCCCAGGACATCCAACAATCCCGGCCTGTGCTGAGAGCATTTTCCAACGTTCCCAAGCTCTGTCAGTCTTGTGGTCCTGACCATTCCCGTGAGCCTGGGTGCATCCTCTGGGATAAGAACATTTCCCTGATATCCAACTCAGCCCTCCCAGACACAGCTCCAGCCATCCCCTCTGGTCCTGTCCCTGGTCTACAGAGCAGAGATCAGATCTGTCCTTTGAGAGGAAGCTGTGACCACAGTTGCAGGAGCAGAGAGCTATGAAGGGGTGCTGAGGGTGTTCCTGTCCTCTCCCCTGATGGGACTCAGATATAAATTCCCCTTGAAGAGGAGCAGGAGTAAGAGAAGGAAGGAGGGATTGGCAGTACTTGGAATCATCCCTGCCTCAATTTCCCTCTTAAAGACCCAAAGCCTCACCATGCAGAGCATCAAGGATGTAGGTGATTCCCTCTACCAGCTGAAGGAGACGATCTCTTGGAGTCTGCTGTACGGTGCTGAACAGTTCTTTTAAGTCTGGGCTTTTAGTTTTCAGCTTGTAACCATCATTTTCCTCAGGAACTTCTTCTATCTGGGGGAAAAAGGAAAAGAAATGTCAGGATCGGAGGGCTGAGGTTGCTGCTAGTCCAGAGCAAAGAGATGTGCTGAGTGAGGGAATTTTGGGTTGACAGTGTCACACAGGATATGTGACTTGTATAGCAGGAGGTTTGGTCCTGGATGTGTCTGTATTTATAAATTATGGCAGTAAGACAACCTTCAGTCTTCACTTACTTTCTGGCTGAGCTCTTGAAGGAGGTTCGTCTCTTTCATGACAGCTTTGATGGTGTTAAAGACTATGAGCAGCAGGTCAGGAGGCAACTTGGAGAAAATCTGACAGCGATGTTTAACTTCTTCCATGACAGCTCCTAATTTTCTTTGTGAGGGATCTGCAAACCAGAATCGGTCACTTGAGTACTGGGTGTTCACTGGCAGCTCTAAACTCAGAGTTTCAAACACTTATATCCATCTTTTTAATGGGGTTTGGGCAGTTGTGATGTCTCAGGGAATAGTCAAATGTATCCCTCCTGGTGGTTTGTTTTCTGCTGGGAGAGTCCATCTTTCCCAAATCAGGTAAAATTTGTGCAAGTGGAGGCTGTTAAAGACATTACTTACCATCAGCTATATAAGCTTGCCTTCTCACAAGTTCTGATGGGATATAATTCAGATCTGCAACAGGATAAAAAGGACATTTGTGGGTTTCTATGCCAGCCTTCCCACTGGTGGTCACCCACTGGCTTTTTCCTTCTGAGCAGGAAAAGAAAGAGCCCAAACTGTGCTCCTTGTGCCATTTATCAAGAGGAGCTCTGCAGCTCCTGAAATGTGGAGCTGAGAGTTCCTTCTCTCCTTTCTTTACTGACCCCTCCCCAGACAGCATCTTTTCCCTGTAGCTCTTTGACCTTGCCTGGGTTATCTGACCTTTCCCAGGTGATTTCTGCCCCTCACACGGCCTGGTCTGTTTGCAGACAAGCCGAAGGTGGGTCTGGGGTTGCGTGAACTTCCTAAAATGTTCTTCTTCTTGTGTACTGTTTTTGGAATGTAGGAATTGGTAATTTCTGCATGTTACTTACCCCATGCTCCATCTCTGATGTCCATCTGGATTGTCTTGAAGGCCAGGGTGCAGCCCTCAGGTACAGTTATGCATTGAGTCTTCTCCCTTGAGCCCTGATCAAGGAAAACAACTTGTTAGAGCACCTGGGTTCAGGTCTTGGGGAAGGACCAATAAGGAGCTTGAGAGAAGCCAAACCTTTCCCCTTATTAGGTCAAAAATCTTTTCCCATAAGCTCAGTTCTTCCTTGATGGATTCCTTGAAGACACCCTCCTTTGCAGCTTCGAGGATTTCAGTGACCACAAATAAATTGCTGCCTGTTCTCTGTAGCTGTTGGATGAAGTGGTGATCCATGTTGATTTTTCTAAAAGAGAAAAAGGATGGAAGAGTCTGGAGCATCAGGAGGTTGAGGGGCTCAGTCTGGAGAAGAGGAGACTGAGAGAGGAGCTTGTCACTCCATTCCCTTTCTAACCTGGCCTAGTTAGGGGAATTCCTGGCCTAAGGCCTTATCTTGGTTTTAGGATGTTAAAAACCTATCAATGACCTGTTTTGGGCAAAGCACATCTGCTCCCTTCATTTTCCTCACCTTTCTCTTCTCACTTCCTCCAGTGATTCCAGTGATATGCCCTTCTGCTGTGCTGTGATGGACAACGTGTAGGACGCGGAGCCACCTCCTTCCAACCCTATGCTTACAGCGTCAAGAGAATGGTGATACCCCCTCAACTTTTTCCGTGGTGTCTGTTGTGATAGTAAATGGTCTGGAATCTTCATGGAGAGGCACTGAAATAATTCCATACATTATCTTAAGCAGGATTACACAGACTCTGTAAGATTACACTGCACTGTAATTTTATCACATACAAGAAAGCTGGAACATGGTACAGTTCAACCACAAATTATCTAAACATATTATCTATGGTATTTGTGACCTTTATATTGATAGATTTGGACATTATCTATGCTTTTACCATGTTTTCCAGGCAGCAGCACATCATCCAGTTTGAATCCTGCCTCCTGGTAGAAGGGAGCTGAGTGGAATGTGGTGCTTGGTTTGTTTTTGCTTCTCAGTAGATAGAGGGGCCTGAAGTGCTTATCATCTCCAATGCTCTCACAGGGACCAATTCTTGTTTGGATCCACTTGACTTACAAGGAGTTTGGTGAGTTTTTTAAACATTCTGCTGTGGCTGAAGGTTTGAAGCAAAGCCAAGTGGATTTGTGCCTTGGGAAAGAAGCAACACAAGTCAAAATTACTTGAAATAATAGCAGAACTTTGTAACAGAGTGTTACTTTAATTGTTAAGAAATTTCAAAAAAAAAGACCCACATTGTCCAAGGACACAAGTTTCACAGGATTGTTACAGGCAGTCTTAGGAAGGGAAGTAGCCGGAGCTATGGGTTGTTAAGCTCATCCCCTTTGCTGGTGAAAGTCAGTCATTGTACAGAGAATACAGCTGGCTAATTCCAAGGGTGCTGATTTGGGGGGCTAATGTGCCCAAAATAGAGAGAAATCAGCCCGGCTAGCTCCTTGGGCAGGCCCTGGTGATTTGCAGGGGAGAGGCTGGTGACTGAGGGCCAGAAGGAAATGGCTGTTTGCTTTCTGTCACAGCTTGTTATCAAAAAGTTTCACTTTCGTTTCTCTGCTGCTTTACAGGAGGGAGCTGGGGAGGAGAAATTGGCAATCCAGAATGGTTTGGTTGGAAGGGACCTTAAGGCTTATTAAAATCCCCTCAGTGTCATGGGCAGGGACACCTTCCAGTCTCCCAGGTTGCTCCAAGCCCTGTTTAACGTGGCCTTGGACATCTGCAGTGGTGGGGAAGCCACAGCTTCTCTGGGAAACTGTGCCAGAGCATGACCACCTTCACAGGGAGGAATTTCTTCCCAATATCCCATCCCTCTTCTTGTGTAAACCATTCCAAGGACAAATAGCTTTGTTTGATCAAGGTTAGTAGCACTTCCAGGAATCATTGCATTAGAAGTTTCCAAGAAAGAGAAAAAAACAAACAAAAGCACTTGACAGAGAGTTTCCACCAGCCCTCTCCCACACCCAATGCTCTGGGATAATGCACGTGCCTGTTTTTGCGGGTGTGTGGAGCAGACTGTGGGCTGCTGAGGTGATGTGGCCTCTGGAGAGCAGCAGGACTGGGGAGAAGCTTCTCTGGCTTCCCTTCTGCTCAGAGGTGTAGAGGTGCTTGCTGAATACAGGAACTGTGAATTGCACAGGAAGCTCACACCACCCCACACCCATAAAGAGTAAATTGATTCCTCTTACCTTGCTAATGGAGGGCTCTCCAAACGAGCTTTAGAGCAGGGGCAGTGTTAGATCCGATCTGTGCTGGAGGATTCCTGGCATTCACACCAGAGTTTTTATTATCCAGAGTTATTCCCAGCTGGAGCAATTTACCATTGAATTAAAGAATTCTGCCGACAAACAAGTTTTTCAGTCTAAGCACTTTATTCTTGACTGGCTGAGAGAGCGGGATCTACTGGCGCACCCCAAATGCTTCTCTGCCCACTCCAGAATTCAGTGAATTTATATAGCAATTTTATCAAAAATCCCATACATTAATGCACGGTGTTGGTTAGTATTTGATAAGCAAGTGGTTAGCTACACATTGCATCATTTTCTTGTATTTTAAGCTGATGTCCACGCGCTGCTCATGCGGTGGGTATGTAACTGTCTTGTCTCTCTTGCCAGAATCGCTTTGCCTTCTAAGTTTCTATCTGTAAACACTTAGTATTTGTTTATTCAAGCATTTGTGCTTAACTGTACGAGATCTATGTTAATTACCTGCAATCAATTGCATTAAATACCTGTAATTCATTATGTAAATTAAGCCCCTTCTTTCACCATCCTCCTCACCAGTGTTCCATTACCACAAAATGGCTGTTGCTTCTGTAACTCTTCCTTGAGCAGAGTCTGTTACATGGACAGTGGATAACTCAAACTTCCAGAGATGCAGGATATGTAACTCCATCCCTGGAAGTGTCCCAGATCAGACTGGACAGGAAAGCCATTCCATGTTTCCTGAATACATGGCATTTCCTGGATTCCAGGCTTGTTTGACAGCAAAAGCCATCCATGTGCAGATTCCAGGACTCAAGGGCAAGTTTTTACTTGAATAGTTCACTTTTATTAGTCTCTCTTAGAACACTGTACAACGGCATAATAAGAATATTCACACTTTATTTTGGAAAGTTCTCTACATGAGACTCCTGTATCCACAGCAAGGGCCCTTCTTTCTGGTACAGCCTCAATCCCGAGGTTGTGGGATGTGCCATGGGACCGAAACCACATGAAATTAAGAAACTGCCTTTGAGAACTCTCAATTGCTTAGCAAGACACTGCTCTTTATTTATGAAATTATGATGAAAGAATTTGTGTTTTTTCTGTGAAATACTGCCCGTGTCCCATGAGCAACTCAGGGAGACTGAAGCAGGAGGTGTCAGTGAGGTGTCAGTGATAACTTTGGGGTCCCCTCAGCTTCCTGGCATCAGCGGTTCATGGAGTCCCCACTGATCCACAGAGGAACCAAAGTAAGTGAATTACTGCTGATGTTTTCCTTTGGCTTTTGTTTCTTGGCATTTTCTTCCATTTTCCTTTGCATCTCCCCTTTCCCTCTGCATTCCCTTTCCATTCCCTTTGCCCTTCCCTATCCCATTTACTGATTGCACAAGAAGCAGCAACATTTTTAGGGAAGCAGGATTACATGAGGCACTGCAGCCAAGCCTGTAATTCTTTGTGGATTTTGCTGTTCTCTGCATTAATGGGGAGACAGACAGACAAATCCACTTTGATATTCAGCTTTTAGCATCCATAACGAATTTTCCAGCCTTAAATTTGCTTTTCTCAGCCAAAGCAGCCTTGAGCATTTGTAAAGGATGATATTGAGAGAGAAACCTGTCTCATCAGCAGAGATTTCCCAACACCTTGCAGAGGGGTTCCCTGTGCAAGGCCAGGTACCTTCTACTTGGAGCCACTCAGGAGCTTGAGGGCATACAAGGCCACAAACAGGGCTGCCATGGCTTGGTAATGTTTGCGCCGAGGGACAGCTGATCCATCTTCCCTGAGCTGCACTCCACTCAGCAGCGCCAGGGCTATGGTTAAATCACGTTCCTCCTCTTGTGAGAAGGACAGTAGCCTGGCATCAAACCGGAAAGGCTCCTTCTGCTTCTCCAGGTCCTGTTTCAGGAGGTTTTCAACCTTCAAACAAGAACAAAAAAGCAAAATCAGGATTTTAATCAGTTGTCAAGTTGTGACATCACTATGGAAATGTTGTTATAACGAAAATAGCCCCTGCCCCCCTTGAAAGGAGCCAAGTGTGAAGTGTGTTCTCACCAGCTTGAGCTGTTGGGGCACAATCTTCCTTTCCAAGGATTTCAGCAGCAGCAGCAGCTGATCCTCCAATAACTCTGCAAAAATAAACTGAGTTTGGATCCAGCACCTTCCACCAACGTTATTGGTGGGATGGGAAAGAGTGAGCAGGGTGGGAAAGAGTGAAGAAGAGGGGAAGGGTGATAATTTCTTGTAGGAAATGCCTGTTTGGTCAAAAGTTCTTAGGATGTTTTAATGGAAATGATTTGTGCAGCCTCACTGTGAGTGTGATATTGCTGTTACACACATGACCATGGAATACTGAGTTGGAAAGGACCCACCCACCAGGATAATTGTAATCCAACTCCTGTCCCTGTCCAGGACATCCCAACAATCCCGGCCTGTGCCTGAGAGCATTTTCCAAATGTTCCCCAAGCTCTGTCAGTCTTGTGGTCCTGCCCATTCCCTGTGAGCCTGGGGTGCCCCACCATGCTCTGGGATAAGAACCTTTCCCTGATATCCAACCCAGCTCTCCCTCCCAGACACAGATCCTGCCATTTGCTTGGGTCCTGTCCCTGTCACCAGAGCAGATATTGGAGCTGCTCCTCAGGAGGAAACCATGACCACAATATCAGGGAGCAGGGAGCCCTGGAAGGGTGCAGAGAGTGGTTGTCCCCTCCTCTGCCCTTCCTGGACTGGGAGTTATCCCTGCCTCAATTTCCCTCTTAAAGACCCAAAACCTCACCATGCAGAGCATCAAGGATGTAGGTGATTCCCTTGGCCAGCAGAACAAGACGATCTCTTGGAGTCTGCTGTAAGGTACTGAACAGGTCTTTTAAGTCTGGGCTTTTAGTTTTCAGCTCATAACCACCCTTTTCCTTGGAAATTGCTTCCATCTGAGGGGAACAAGGAAAAGAAATGTCAGGATCTGAGGGTGAGGTCGCTGCTAGTCCAGAGCAAAGAGATGTGCTGAGTGAGGGAATTTTGGATTGAGAGTGGTGGCACAGGATATGTGACTTGTGTGGCAAGAGGTTGGGTCCTGGATGTGTCCATATTTATAAATTATGCTAATAAGACAACTTCCAACCTTCACTTACATTCTGACTGAGCTCTTTACAGAGGTTCATGTCTTTCATGACAGCTTTGATGGTGTTAAAGACTATGAGCAGCAGTTCAGGAGGCAACTTGGAGAAAATCTGACAGTGGTGTTTAACTTCTTCCATGACTGTTCCTAATTTTTCTTGTGAGGGATCTGCAAACCAGAAGGAGACCAAATCGGTCACTTGAGTATTGGGAGTTCACTGGCAGCTCTAAACTCAGCGTTTGAAACACTTGTTTGAGTGTTTTTGAAGCAATATGAAATTTGGGCAGTTTTGATGTCTCAGGAAAGAGTCAAATTCATCCCTCCTGGTGGTTTGTTTTCTGTTAGGAGATTCCGTTTTCCCCAAAGCAGGTAAAAGTTTTGCAAGTGGAAACCGTGGAATACATTACTTACGAGCAATTGCACAAATTGGTATTCCTGTGGGTTTTGCCAAGAAATAGATCAGATCTGTGACAAGATAAAAAGGACATTTATGGGTTTCTATGCCAGCCTTCCCACTGGCGGTCACCCACCCTGTTTTCTTTCATGCTCTTTTCTTCTGAGGAGGAACGGAAAAGAAAGAGCCCAAACTGTGCTCCTTGTCCATTTACCAACAGGAGCTCTGCAGCTCCTGAAATGTGGAGCTGAGACTTCCTTCTCTCCTTTCTTTACTGACCCCTCCCCAAACAGCATCTTTCCCCTGTGGCTCTTTGACCTTGCCTGGGTTATCTGACCTTTCCCAGGTGATTTCTGCCCCTCACACGGCCTCGTCTGTTTGCAGACAAACTCTGGGGTCGAGTGATACTTCCTAAAATGTTCTTCCTGTTGTGCACTGTTTTTGGAATGTAGGAATTGGTCATTTCTGGAAGTTACTTACCCCATGCTCCACTTTTAATGTTCACTGGCATGGCCCTGAAGGCCAGGGTGCAGCCCTTGGATACGACCAGGCGTTGTTTGGTCTCCCTTGAGACCTGGTCAAGGAAAACAAGTTGTTAGAACACCTGGGTGCAGGTGTTGGGGAAGGACCAACACCTGAACCTGAGATAAAACCAAACCTTTCCCCATATTAGGGCATAAATCCTGGCCCAAAAGCCCCCTTCTTCCTTGGTGGATTCCACGTAGACACAGTTCTCAGAGGCTTCGAGGATTTCAATGACCACAAATAAATTGCTGCCTGTTCTCAGTAGCTGTTGGATTAAGGAGTGTTCCATGTTGATTTTTCTGAAAGAGAAAAAGGGTGGGAAGGGTTTGGAGCACCAGGGGTAGCTGTGAGATGTTGAGAGTGTCAGCCTGGACAAGAGGAGGCTCAGGGTGGACCTTGTTACACTCTGTCTAACCTGGTCTAGTTAGGGGAATTCTTGGCCTGAGGTCTTATTCTTGGTTTTAGGCTGTTGAAAACCCATTGTTCGTCTGACATGGGCTGGAGGGGGATGACTGGAGTGCATGCGCTCCCTTTCTTGCTTACCTTTCTTTTCTCACTTCCTCCAGTGATTGCAGTACTACACTCTTCTTATGTGGCGTGACGGACATCCCCTGGCATGAGGAGCCATCTAGTTCCAGCCCTATGCTTGCAGGGTCAAAAGAAATGCTGACACCTCCCTCACCTTTGATAGCATCGGCTGCTGTGATAGTGAATTGAGTGGAATCTTCATGGAGAGGCTCTGAAATAATTCCAAACATTATCTTAAACATCTTAGACTCAGCATTGTAAGTATATCACACACAGGAAAACTGAAATGTGGTAGAGCTCAATCACAAATGATACAAACATATTACCTATCGTGTTTGTGAACTTCATATTGATAAATTTGGGCTTTACCTGTGTTTTTACCATCTTTTCCAGGCAGCAGCACATCATCCAGTTTGAATCCTACCTCCTGGTAGTAGGGATCTGGGTGGAATGTGGTGTTTGGTTTGTTTTTTTGAATGAGTAGACAGAGAGGCTTGAAGTGATCATGGTCTGCGGTGCTCTCGACAGGGACCCATTGTTCCCTTGACTCCATTTGACTTACAAGGAATTTGGTGAGTTTTTTAAACATTCTGCTGTGGCTGAAGGTTTGAAGCAAAGCCAAGTGGATTTGTGCCTTGGGAAAGAAGCAACACAAGTTAAGCCAAGTTCCTTGAAACAATAGCAGGAACGTTGTAACAATAAGGACAGAAACTCTCCTTCATTGTCCCAGGATGAAAGGTTCACGGGGTTGTTACAGGGAGTGTTTGGGGAGGAAGCTGCAGGTTGGGTGTGTGTGTTGGTTGGATTACTCTCTGTTTACTGATGAACCCCAGTTGTTGTACAGTGAGAACGCAGCTGGCAAATTCTGAGGGTGCTGATTTGGGGGGTAAATGCCACCCAAAACAGAGAGAAATCAATCGAGCCCAGCTCCTTGGGCAGACCCTGGTGGTCTGCAGGGGAGAGCTGGGGGTTGAGGGCCAGAAGGAAACACCCATTTCCTGTCACTGCTTGTTTTTTATCAGAAAGTTTCACTTTCGTTTCTCTGGTGTTTTATAGGGTGGGACTGAGGAGAAATTAGTCGATCCAGAATGGTTTGGGTTGGAAGGGACCTTAAGGGTTATTAAAGGGCAGGGACACCTTCCACTCTCTCAGTTTGCTTCAAGCCCTGTTCAACCTGGCCTTGGACACCTGCAGGGGTGGGGAAGCCACAGCTTCTCTGGGCAACCTGTACCCGGTTAGACAGACTGGCTGTTCCTGGGAAGACCCCAGTGATACAGAGCAAAAGTAAGGACCTCTCTTGAGCGACTGGAGTAGACCCGTGGTGATGAACTGACCAGAAAACCTCCACACCCTGCCCCCCTGTGCATGGGAAGGCGAGAGGGGTGGGGAGGAGACTAAGAGAATGGTGTCTTAATGATCCATTTTTCTCCTTGGGACCCTCCCCCTTACTTTGTGTTAATTCCTTTCTTCCCTTTCCGCAGAAGCATTCTTAGTCGTTTTAATAATAAATCTTTTTTTTGCAACTTTTTTCAGCCTGTTTTGACCATCATGGAGCGTGAAAATCTTTCCTCAACCCATTATTTTATCTAAAAGCCATAAATCTTTGGGTTAATTAGGGTTTTGTTCTTCCCTCTCTCTCTCCTAGGGGTGGGGAAAAGCATCATGGATGCCTTAGTGTCCAGCCAGGGTTCAAACCAGGACACACACAAAGCTCACACCACCACACTCCCAGGGCAAAGAATAAATTGATTTTTCTTACCTTGCTAACGGGGGTCTCCCTGAAGCAACTTCTAAACACGGGCAGTGTTAGACAGGATCTGTGCTGGAGGGTCCCTGCCTACTCTCAGCAGTTATCTGGACTTTTTCCCAGCTGTGAGGTCACTTCAGCAATTTCACATTCCTCACAATAGTGCTCCGCCTTCAGAAAAAAAATCAGTTGCTTGCGTAACTGTTCTTTTTTAGTCACTGAGCAGAATTACAGTGACTGTGGGGAAATCAAAACTAATACAGATGCAGGAGATCGCTGAAGTCCATCACTGGAAGTGTCCCAGACCAGATGGGACAGGAAGATATCCCTGCCCCTGGCAGCAGGTGGGACTGGATGCTTTAAGATCCCTTCAAACCAAACCATTCCATCATTGTGTGATTCATTTTTATAGAGCCACATAATGCTGCTCTTCTTTTACCAATTCAGAAATGAACTCAGGAGGGGATATTGGCAAGAAACTACACCCTGTGAGGGTGGTGAGGCCCTGGCACAGGTTGCCTGGAGAATCTGTGTCTTCCCCATCCCTGGAAGTGTCCAAGGCCAGGCTGGATGTGGCTGGGAGCACCCTGGGCTCCAGGTGCAGTGGAAGGTGTCTCTATCCATGGCAGGGGGTGGAACTGGATAAGCCTTGAGGTGCCTTCCAACCCAAGCCACTCCATGTTTCCTGGATACATGGCCATGCTTGTTTGACAGCAAAAACTATGCACGTGCAGATTCCAGGACTCAAGGGCAAGTTTTTACCTGAATAGTTCACTTTTATTAGTCTCTCTTAGAATACTGTACAAAGGAGTAATAAAAATATTCACACTTTATTTTAGAAAGTTCTCTACATGAGACTCCTGTATCCACAGCAAAAAGGCTACTGGGAAAAATACCCCTAAAACTCTGTACAGAACATTCCTTTAAAAAACCCTCCCAACTAATTCAGCTGATTTAACTGATCCAAGGAGGATACGGATACACCAACACTCGCATGCTTAAAAGATATTCTAGGCAATGATAAAGCAACATAAGTCACAAGAAGGAATATTAATGTGTTAACTCACTGCTGTCCCCTCCTCGAGGGCCAGTACCGAGCTTCTAAAAACAACCCAAAACTGAACAGTGATTCAAACATAAAAGTACTCGAGAATTAAGTAGCCCTCCATCTAGTTTATTTTAAAGGCTTTTTCCTGCAAAGGTCTGGTGTGTTTGCCAGCCTGGCAGCCCTGTGAAACGACTCCCAAGTCAGGATCCCTGATTCAGGAGCATCAGGCTGGGAGGACTTGCTGGTTTTCCGAGTGTCCTGGAGCAGGGACTGGCGTACCCCATGGATACGTGCGTGGTGCTGACAGTGGCTGAGGAGGCTTTGCCCAGTACAAGATGGGACAGGCTGCTGCCAGTTCCTGAGAAGAGTTTCAGCCTTTCAAAAGCTTTTATCTTTCATTGCAGAACAAAAGAGAAAAGCTTGAAGTACCTTCTTACTTAGGAATTATTTCTCTGTCACAGGAAATTTGATCTCCGTAGGTGAGAACGTGCCCTAGTCATGATACAGGACAAGTGTGAGAGGAAATCTGTTATGCATGGTGTGATCAGAATCCCATGTAAAACCAGTAACAATCCGTTATCTCCTCCATGCAGGCACCTGGGGAAAACTCCACTCTCCAAGGAGCTCTGCTCACGTGTCATTTCTGCCCCCACAGTGTGGCTTCACCCCTGATCTGTCCCCTGTCAGGACACATCTGACAACCCCTCAGCCTGCCCATGCTGTCCTTTCACTTCAGGCTGCCTCAGGTACACCCAGGAATTGTGGTTTAATGACAATTAACTTCCTGCCTTTTATTTTTGATTAATCCTGACACCCACCCAGAAGTTGGGACCTTAAGGAAGATTCTACCCAATGTGTAATTGTTCAAATACTTATTAATCATATATAAATACTTAATACACATTAGAACATGAAATCTTTCTTCAACTCACTCCTTTCCATATTTCTCCTGTCCCCATTTGTTTCCCTTGACAGGATTGACATTATGTTTCCCTCGACAGTTATTCTTATTTCCACAGAATAATCCTAATTTTGGTTATTCTATGGAAAAACACCACACCTGTGTTTAAAAGAATGTCATGTTCACATGACCCCTGCATTGACTGTTTTGATCATTTATGTGAAGGAGAGAAATCAAAACAAGTGTACTTTTGTTGCTAGGCAAAACCTTGATTACAAGTTTGGGACTTTAGGCTTTAGAACCTGCTTGTTTGTGAAGTTTATATTCCCATTCCGGGTCCCAGTTGATCTTTAATTTAAGAAAACAGGGTCAGATGTCCATAGAATCAATGACCAGCACAAGTAACATGTTCAAACCCACAGCTGTTGTAATGCCTTCAAGGCGACACTGGGAATTGTTGTATCTCATAAAAAAGAGCTGATTCCTTTAACTAATAATTGTTCTGAACTTATCAATCTGTGATGTGCATATGCTTAGAAATACTCAGCATATGTCTATCTCTGAGAAGTCGTGTTTGAAAGCATCTAGAGACTGTTCATGTTGAAAAAAAAATGTTTTTCCCCTTGTTTTCTATCAAAATAATTAGTTTTCTTTCCTCTGGAAATGAAAGTTGTGTCTGGGCAGACACTCAGGTCTGTTCATCACCAGAGTCAACATTTCAGGTCCAGCCTCAGCCACCCTGCCAGGATCTGCCCCTCCCTGGAGTGGCCTTTCCCACAGGAATATTGCTCATATCTGTGTCATTTCCCAACTGATTGATGAAATATCTCTATTTTGATTACAATTATCATTGTCAGTAGCTAAAAGAGCCGATTAGGGTAGAGAGTACCTTAACTAAAGCAGCAGCTCTTGCATCCTGGGGGTTGCATTGAAGGTTTAACCTCCCTGTCAAGGAAATTACACATCTGTCAACACCCTGGGGTCTCCAGCCAGACTCTTTGCTTTTTCTACCTGCTTGAAAACTTCCTTTTCACTTATATTTCCACTTCTCAAACATATTAGGGAGTGATTCTCACAGCACTCCAGCAGCCCTCTAAGGTACATGGAATATTTTCCCTTCCCTGGAGCAGTCCCATGGAAGTCTGAGAAAGTGAAGCACCTTGCCTAAAATTATGCATGGAGTAGTAACAGATCTGAAATTCCGCTTTCCATATCCTATGCTCAGACCATCCAACAGCTCAACACTCTCCACCACAGCCTCTAAAGCCTGGTTTGCTACTGCAGGAAATAAAACAGTACATTTAAAAGATTTATACCATTGTCAAAAAAGGTGAAACAATGTAAGCACTAAGACAACAAAAACACAGATTTTCATGGGGAAGCATGAGGGGAAACCCATTCCATCTGACACACAACCCAAAAGAAAATCAGGTAATTTTGGGTCTGTCTCAGCCAGGAAACCTAAGATGGCTTTATTTGGGGGGCAATTTTAGGAGGAAAAGGCTCAATTTTGTTCCTCTATGAAATAATTTGTTTTCAAATTATTATTATTATTTCCGTCTGCTGATGCTGCTGCTCACGCAGCCCTTGGGCAGGGAGCTGAGGGACAGATTTCCAGGTAAGCCAGAAATCTAACTCTCATTTCCCCTGAGTCCATGGAAAACTGGCAAATCCCAGTCACATGCACTTAAGCAACCAAGGAGCTGAAGTGAGGAAAAAAATTCCAATGAAATTCAAGGATGGCTGTGTGCTTAATTAGAGCAATCAGCCCTCCTGTGGTACCTGTCCATCATCAGCCTCTCCCACATGTGTCCATGTTCTAAGGAGCTCCATGGCATTTGTTGTCAGTCATTAAATCACCTGCCCCAGCCCTTGATCCAAATGCCCACTGAGCCCCTGTGTGTTAGAAATAGCAGTTTGGGGTGGGGAGTGGAGTTACCTGGGCAGATTTGGGTATAAACTGAAAATAACATGATTTAGGATCTATCCACCTTTTCCCTGGATCACATGGATGGTTCTGTAGGAAACTGAAAGCTTTGTCAAACTGTAGGTTATTCCTTCCTACGCTGCTTTTAGGAAAAAAACTTCCCTTCTCAGTGGTGTCAACGACTGCAAATCAAAACCTTGTCATTCACTTTCCCCTCCCACTTCCCACCTAAAACTGGAAATCAGATCCCAAAACAATCCAGTCCTGGGAAAGTCTGGCTGTATCCCTTTGGATTTCCCCCACATCCTGCTCAAAGCACCCATCTTCAGGAAGGGAAATGTATTTTAAAGTGCATTTACCACAGCAATAGTACCAGCACTAAAAGCTTTTCCCCTCATCCCTATTCTCGTCATTCCATGTCTGGAATAGATGAGACTCTTCCCAGAATTCATCCTTGTTGTACCTCAAAGTCTCAGTGGTTTTGCATCTATTGATGACCCTGGGATAAGAGAAATCCGGTGTCGCGCGTCCTGCTCCACACTAAACTCTACTCTGGAGCTGGTTTGGATTTATTGGGCACGAGGATCCAGCATGCGGAATGTGTCTGTTGGGATCTGCGTTCAAACAGCCGCTGCAAAACCACGTCCCAGTCTGCGTGGGGGGAGGAAACGGGGCTGGAGGGAAGGAATCCCCCCTTTGCCCTGCTCCTCCGCCATCTGCCCCAGCCACGCCGCTCAGTACTTGTTGATCCCAAAGATTCGGACTCCGTGGAACTGAGGCAGTTTGGGGATCAGGACGCTCATGAGGGAGATAGTGTTGATGATGAAGTGTATCCGGTCGTACTTAGTGTAAAAGCTGGTTAGAAAATACCTGAAAAGAATGATGGGAACAGAGGGAGAGGCAGACTGAGCAGTGGCATTCCATGTTTTTGTCTCTCAGGACAGAATACGGGATCTGGGACACGAAGCAGCTCGGCCGCCCCGGGATACTCACAGCACAATGGGCATGATGGTGAGGAACTTGCGGGAAGCGGTGAACTGCACTCCATAATCCATCTGCTCCCAGTGCGTGAGCAGCCGCGCCTTGCCCTGGTCCGGGGTCTCGAAGGGGGTTCCCTTCACGGTGTGCAGGAAGATGTACATGCTCTGCAGGACACACAGCGTGAGTCACACACATCCCCAAACCCCAAATCCAGGAGAGCAGCAGCGAGCTGCATCCCCGCTCCGTTCCACTAGAGGGATGTGGTGCTGCTGGAAAACCTGCAGCGGCCCAGGAAGCGGGGAAAGGAGAGTCGGGAAAGGCCGGGGCAGCTCTGCTGCTCCACGTCAGGCCTCTCGCTCGGCTCCTGGGTGTGAGCCAAGGAGCTGCTGGAAAGATTGCAGCCCTGGGATCTCTGGGATAGGGAGATTAGCGCCTGCTTGCTGCGGCACGGCGAACGCTCAGCGAAAACTCCGTGCTGGAAGAAGGTGTGTCACCCCCTGATTACCACGACAAGTCACAGACAAACTGTGTCTGGCTACACCACAGCTCCAAAGCACAGCCACTCCTGGCCTTTCAATTCCTTTTTGTCTCCAGAACCTAATGCTGCCAGGGAGAGAGGATGAGAAGCCAGCAGCTCGTGAGCCGAGTGCTTAGCAGCAGTTTGGGGGTTTGTGGTTGTTTTTATCCCCTGAGCAGCTCCAGTTTGGGCGTTTGTGGAGGTTTTTATCCCTCACCAGTAATAACTTTAGCATGAAGGTCCTCAATTCCTGTCATTTTTGTCTCTGGAATAGTCCCAGGCTGTGGTATTATTTAAAATAAAAGATACAATCAATTGCTCCATCCCTGAAGTTTTTAGTCCCCTGTGCCCAAGGGGACCTATGTGGGGACTTGATCTTTAGAGGGATGAATAAGTTCCTGGACTAATCTTTTACTTTGAGCAGAACAAAATCTGGGGGTTAATTTTGTTTTTTCTTAACTTTGATGAGGCCAATTCAGGTTTTATCAACCCCAGTGATATCCTGCCATTATCTGGGGCCTGTCACAGACCCCTTTGGAAAGAGGACACAACAAAGGACTTGCCCTGCAGGAAATGAATCCGTGTCCTCTCTGAGCAGCCTCACCAGGTGTTGCTGCCTCATCTGTACCTGGGCTGGATTGAAATCCATGACCCAGAGGCACCGGTACAGACTGAAGGCTGGAGGTTGAGCAACTCACCCGGCATCTTTGGAAACACAAAGGAATTGTTTCAACAGGAATCCCAGCAGATTGCTCAGAGGAACAGCTATGCCAGCGCTCCCCGTGTGTGCCCCGGGCCACGCCGCTCCCTTACCAGGTTGTGGATGATGTTGGTGAGAGTCCAGACCACGGGGACGCTGAAGAAGGGGATGCTCAGGAGCACGACGTGCAGCAGCCCGATGCCCAGCACGTAGGACAGCCAGATGCCGCGGCTGTTCATGACTCGGGTGTTGGGGTTCACCTCGCTGTGCGCCGTTCCCACGTTCATCCTGGCTCTGGTGGCTGACGGGAGCCCCTGGAACAGAAACACTGAGGTCAGAGCCCGGATCCAAACCGCTCAGCAGGGCTGAGCACCGGCTGGTTGTCAAGCAAACCCAAAATCTGCTGTTGGCTATAAAAATCCCGAGTCGGTTCCCTCCTCTGCCCCTCGTTATTGCCATTCTTGGAGCTGACATCACTAACTCCGGGAGTGGTTGAGATTTGGGAATTATGTGTGGGAAGCTTGTCTGTGACAGAAGCTACTTGTGATTTGAGATGTCTTCCTGGAGCCGAGGTGTTGAGGTTCAATCCCACGATTGCCTGACAAAACTCAAACCAATACTTTTAAGCACTTTTTAATCCTCATCACAGTGCTAATCATGGAAACACACAGCATAGGAAGCTTCCTGCATGTTTATGGAGTCAGCATGCCTTAAACTGGGGAAGGGAACCCAGTATTTGCAGAGGAAAGGCTCTGTATCAACAGATCTCTTAATTAATCTAACTAAATTAACAGGGTTCTGCACAGCTCAGGAGGTTTGCTGGTCTCCTGCTCTGGCTCATGTGTTTTGCCTTTGGATTTAAGACTTGCAGAAGGGGAAAAAAAGAGGAACCAAAAAAAATGTCCCCCCAGGGAAGGAATGAGATCCTTCTTGAGGAATGTAACAAGGGAGAGATAACAGGGCAAAGTGCCTTGGGAGGAAGAGCTGTGGAGGAGGTGGCTCTTCCCCTACCTGGAAAGAACAGCTGCCACGTAGGAGGAGCACAAAGATGGTTTTGTGGACAATGCCAGGAAGGAAAGGAAGCAAAAGAGTGTCACTGTCTCAGAGCAAGTCCTTGGAGTGGTGCCCCTGAGACAGTGAAGGTATCAGGTGGCTCTTTGGACTGACACGCAGCCAGTGGCAGCAGGTATTGGTCAGCTCCAGGCTGGCTGGGAGCAGGAGAGCTCTGGCTCCCTGCTATCAGGGATTACAGGAAACAGCACAAACTAAACCCACTGCAAAGCTGAATGTCTTCACACCAAGATCAGGGAAATTCTTATGTAAAATCATCTCTGTGTCCCATGGGAGCAGAGTTTGATGAGATGATCCAGGTCACCCTCCTTGGCTACAGGACCCCACGGTGAGGGCTGTTTCCTGATGTCTGGCCTCGTGCCTTTGCTGTTGCTTCCCACAGCTGGAAGCCGTGTTGCTGTTCGTTCCAGCTCTCCGGAGGCGAGCCCGAGCCAGATCCAACATCACACTCTCCTCGCTGCCAGCTGTTCCCAGCTCCCTCGCAGAGTGCTGGGCCTGCCTTGTCTCAGGAGCTGGCACCATCCCCGCTCCTGCCCAGGGCTGGGACTCAGAGCCAGCCCTGATTCCACAGCTCTTGGAATGCTCCAAGTAACTTCCAAACCTCTTCCATCCACACAGGCAGCTGTTGTTGCAGATCCTCATCTCCTTCTATCAGGAGGCTCATACCTGGAGGAGGATTTTGTTTCCAGGAAAGACACTGCAGGTCTGTGGGGTGCTCAATCCCTTGTTGCCCACCTCCCAGTTCATCAGCTTGTGGATATTCCAGAGAAAAGCCCAGTTTGGTCTGGAAACAGAACTGGGAGCCAGAGTTTACCACTTTACCCCTGGCAGGGAGAGCAGCTCCATCCTAAACCTGCTGCAGTTCCCGAGGGCTCTCAGAAGGAAAACTGGGGGTTGATGTGAAGCAACAAAAAACAAAACCCCCTATGGAATGTGTAAACAGGAGTGCTGAGTGCCAGATGTGGGAAATAGTTCTCCTGGTGATGGGTGAACACTGTCCAGTCCTGGGAGGAGCTGGAGAACATCCAAGGAGAGCAGAGAAAATGAGCAGAGGTGTAGGAAAAACATGACCTGTAAGGACAGCTGGAAGGAAACGGGTTTGTTTAGTCTGGAGGAGGATGGAGACAGGCGTGAGGAACTGTCGGATGCTCTGGAGAGAGCTGTGCCTGTGGGATTCCAGCTGTGCAGCAGGAGGAACCACATGGCTGGGGCTTGGAGCGACGAGGGGGTGCAGGAGGATGGATGCGGGATGGATGCACCCAGAAAGGGATCCATGCTATTGCTGGAGGCCTTAAATTCTAGTTTCATCAACAATTAAAAAAACTTCTGTCCAAGAGTCTCTCCTGAAGTGATACCATTACCAAAAGGCTGTGGAAGCTCCCTGCAGCCAGAGGAGCACGTGGCCGGTGCCGTGGAATTTCCAACCAGGAGTGCAACTTTGAAAAACTAAGGAGCAGCTTGGACTTGGTCTCCTCTGCAGATGAGGGCAGTTGCAGGCCCACAGCTGAATGGGAAAGGGCCCAACCTGGAAACTGGATGTGAAGCAATTCGCTTTCCTGTGCCTCAGGAAAGGCAAATTGTAAAATTAAGGATTAAAGGGATGGGATGCTGGAACATACGAGAGGTTAATTCATTCTTGCAGGAGACACAGACACACCAAGCACTCACTGCTGCAATGAGGGTGATTCCACATCTCTGATCTGTCCCTCACCACCTTAAATATTTCACCAGTTCTGCTCTGGGCTGTGCAGCCCTTGGCCCAGCTCTCCCAAATTGCAGATTGCACAAGCCTGGCTGAGGGCACATGAGCTCCCAGAGCTCTATCCCTACCCCCACCCCACATCCCATGTTTGCTTTCTATTCACGCACCACGATTCGTTCACCTGCAGGATTTGTTCACCTGCAGCCCACCATGGGAAGGACTCCAGGCTCCCCTTCCCAGAGCAGCTGCTGCCAGGCTTTCCTCTCCCACTCTTTTTTTTGGGACAGAAAAGCTTGAATGTTGCACCAGGCTGAGGGTGAAGGTCAGGGCTGTGCTGACATTGGACAGTGGCCATCCAAGGCGGGGAAAAGTCGGAGCTGTGGCCAGTGGCAAAGGGCACAATGTGGTGGCGGAGCTGGGCCCTCCCTCTGCCTCATCCTTCCTGTCCTGCTCCCTGTCCAGGGCCAGCTCCTTCTTCACCTTTGTCCACAGAGGAGTGACCACCATCTGTTCCCATTCCCTTGCTTAATGCTTGGACTTGATGATCTTAAAGGCCCTTTCCATCCTAAATAAAAGATCCTATGATTTGGCAGTGCTGTCACCCTTCCCCAGGGATTGCAGGATCATGCTCCGATTTTGGCACCCCGCTGCAGGATCTTCACTGAGCTGGTGAGGGAAGGAAGGCTCAGGTGCTTATCTTGGTCTGGAGTGTTCCCAGACTGCAGGTGACGATGATCCCACGGATCACAGATCCCAATCTCTGGCAGCAACAGCTGCCACCTCCCAAACAAATCCTTTAAACCCTTCTGTGCCGATGGCACCGGATGAACCGGAGCACGGAGGACATGCGGGACGCTGGTGAACTGGGCTGTGCTGGGTGAGAGGTGAGACAGGGAACACAGTGCTCCATGTCTGTCCAGCCCGGAGCCCGGCTGGACACGGTCTGAGCCCCAGCGCTGCCCGGTTCCTCCTCGGGGGCCCGGGGCTGCCAGAGCTCCGGAGGGGACACCGGGAACACAGGGACGGGGACACGCGTGAGCCACCCCGGCTGAGGGTGAGGGTCCTGTCCCCTCGGCCTATTCTCATGGATTCAACGGGAAATCTTGGACACGAAGAGAAGGCCGAGATTGGGCTCCTCCGGGTGCACGTGAAGTCCCAAATCCCACTTTCTTCTCCGTTTGCCCGGGACGGGACGGCGCCTCGGGAGGCCGGAGCAGGACTCACTCCCGGCCGGGGCTCTGCACAGCGCGACCCCCCGCGGGGACCCGCACCACCTAACTGGGACCCCCCACTCCCACCCCGCCGCTTCCGCTCCATCCCAGCACCCGCTTCTCTCTTTTGGGGTGTTTTCCTTTCGGGCCGGGCCCACGCAGGCACCTTCCCCGGCCCCGCCGCGGAGCTCGGCCGCCGCCGCCCGGCGAGGACTGAGCGCCCGGTCCCGGCCCGAGCCCCCGGCCCGCACTCACCGCTCCCGCCCGCTCCGGCCCGGCTCGGCTCGGCAGAGCCCGCGCTCTCTCCGCCGCGCTCGGTGCGCTCCCGGTGCGCTCGGGCGGCCCTGCCCGCCCCGCGGCACGCCGGGAGCTGTAGTCCGGCAGCACCGGGAGAGGCGGAGCCGCCATGGGAACCGACGGGGGCGGATCCGGGAAGGGGATCGGGGGCTGCACCGACCCCCGCTCTGCGGAGTGGGGCCCCAGACCCGGCTGGGTGCGTCCAACGTGCCCGGCCAAAGGGTGGGCTGCCCCCTCGCTGCTCTTCCTGGGGGAAAAACGGGGCCGGGGGCACACTGGGGCAGATTTGCGAAGGAGCTGTGGCTGCCCCATCCCTGGAAGTGTTCGAGGCCAGGCTGGACGGGGCTTGGAGCAACCTGGGACCTGGAATGTGTCCCTGCTCATGGCAGGGGGTGGGACTGTTTTTAAAGTCCTTTCGTACCCAAACTACTCTGTTTCCGTAATACCGTGAAAATCCCGGCAGCAGCCTTGTGCAGCCAGTCCGGGCAGGCCGGCAGCGCTGCAGGACACCCGGCCAAGGTCGGGGCTGGGAGCGAGCGCAGGATTCCAGCGCTGGAGCGCGGGGGGAGACCATCTGGCTCCGCTTTTGTTTGCACAACCATCAAAGCTCATCGCGTGGGGCTGGCACGGCCCACGGGTGCCGCAGCCATCTGTGCAGGGCTCTGTGTGTTCCTGCTGCCGGCTCTTCCAGCAGCGGAGGGGCTTTGGGCTGCAAACCCCCCGCCCGGAGCCGAGCAGAGCCCCCGGCTGTGTGCGGAGCCCGAGCGCGGTTCTCTCGGCTGCCCGCGGCGCACATGTGGCTCTGCCGGTGCCACTCTCAGCCCCCCGCCCTGGCACAGACAGTTCCTCTCGGCACAGCCCACGGTGGGTGTTAGAGCTGGCCCAGGGGGTTCACGGCGATGTCGAGGTTCCCTGAGTTGCCCCCACGCTGGGCTGTGTGTCCTGGCCCTGCCTGCTGTGTGTCCATCCGGCCTTGGCTCCGGCCGCTCATCCTGACTGGGCACGGCGAGGGCACGGAGCCCCCGCAGGCTGCCAGGGCCGGGGCTGCCTGGGTGTCACATGCTGGCACCGTGCTGCTGGCAGGCCACGGGGTCATTGCCGCAGCCAGAGCTCAGCAGTGTCTGCTTCCAGAGGGCTTTGGGCACGGAGAGACACACACGTGGGTAAAGCCGATAAAAAGCCACCGATCGCCACCCTGCAGAACCGGGCTGTTCCTGGCCGGCTCCTCTGCGGTGCCCTTTTGGCAGGGCGCGGTGCGGGGATGCCGGCGAGCGGAGGCGGGGGATCCCGCGGGATCCGGCCCTGCTTTGCAGGAGATCCACGCACGCACAGCAGGCTCTATTTTTATCCTGCTCCTGCCTGACTGAGCAGCTCCCTGTGCGGTGACATCTAATTTAGCAGCTTCCCCGCACCCCGCTGGCTCCGCACGTGAGGGGGAAGCACAATGCAGCAGCTATTTTTAAACGCCCATAAATATTCATCCATCTCCGTGATGCAGCAGCCGCCGCTGCCGGTGGAGCGCGGGGGGGACCCGACCAGCTCCCTGGGCTCCCCACACCGCCTTCACCCGCTCAGGGAACACCGGCACCGGGGGCGGGGAGTTCCCGGGGGGGATCCGGCCCCAGGCGCTCACCAGCAGCAGCAGCCGCGTTCTCCCCGTGCTCAGGGGGGCTGTTCCCGTGTGGATTCCTAGGCCTCGCTCGCTCCCAGCCTCTCCCGGTGCTCGGGCCGGGCTCAGCTCCCGCTCTGCCGGCTGCCGGTTCTGCTGCCCGGTCAATGTCGATTCTACTTAGCTCCGTGGTGGCAGCGAGAAGCCGGTGCCAGCTATTTTTAGCCATCCTGCGGTGGGAAGGGTCCGTGTTGGTCGTGCTGCACTGCAGATTTTGGGCTGGAGGGTGCCGTGTCCTCCACCTGGGACCCCCGTGGGGTGCAGCCCTGGGATTGTGACCGGGTCTGTGCCTGCTGCCCGGTGTCCCCACCGCCTCTCCGGGTCCCAGCTCAATGTCCCCATGCCCCTGCCTGTCACCTTGGCCCCTCGGCCCCGTCCCGCGGCTGGTGGCTGTGTCAGCTGCCGCATCCCAACATCGCTGCTGCACTGGGAATGGTGACGGGCAGGACGGGGCTGCTCCGCTCCCTGGCTGATCGGGGAGATGCCAAGAAGTGCTCAAGAGCTCCGGCTGTGGCTGCCGCCTGCTGCCCGCCAGGCTCCCGGCCGTTTCTCGGGAAAACCTTGCCTGGTGGCTCCGGCACCGGCCCGGGCATCGGGTTTGGCTCTGGCCATGGAAACATTGAAAAGACCTCTAATATCATTGACTCCAATCGTTAATCAAGCACTGTCACCTCACCTTCATCTCTAAACCATGTCCCCAAGTGCCACATCCACACGGTTTTTTTTAGCATTTCCAGGGTCCCAACCCCAGCAGTGGCCTGGCCGCGGCGGAGCGCGGGGGATCCCGGAGAGTGTGGGGTTCTCTGGGGAGCATCAGTCTGCAGCCGTGTCCGGCTGCCGTCAGGTTCCCTTTTCCTAATTGAGGAGAGATCCAGACCAGGCGCCTCCTAAACGATCTGTCCTCCCTCAGCAACGGTAAAACGCCACTATCCGGGACCGGGCTGTCCCAACGAGGAGATCCCGGGCCGAGGCAGCGGGAGCCGCGTCCCGCCCGGCAGTCCCGGGCCCCGGTAACGGCGGCCGCTCTCCATGGTCCTGAGCCAACCTTGCCGGTGCCCCGGGCCGGCGGGACCCCGAGCCGCGGTGCCCCCAGCCCAGCGACCCGCGGACGGGGATCTGGGGAGCTGGGGACACGCTCCGGCCTCCCTGGTTCTCGCCCCGCCCGGTTCCGCCGCCGCGGGTCGGGTTTCCCCGAGTAAACGATGCCGGTGCAGGGAGGGGGGGGGGCGCCGTGACCTCGCCGGGGTGGGAGTAGGGGGGTCCTGCTCCCCCCGAAGAGCTGGGGAGGGGACGAGGGGATTCCTGGGGGGTTGCGAGGGCAGAATTGGGGGACGCCGAGAGCCCGGGGGGCCGGGACGGGCAGGGCAGGCTCCCACCGGAGTTCGGCGGGGACGCGGCAGGGCGGAGACCATGGAGTGCCCCGGGACGCTCTGGCACCAGTTGCCCCAGGCTCGGGAGTGCCAGCAGGTCCTCGCTGGGTCTCTCCAGTGTCTTCCCGCCTCTCCCACTCTGAAGAACCGGGGCAGAGCTTATCCCGCGGGCGAAGAGCTGGAAGGCTCCTGGCGCGGGGCCGGGGGTGCTCGGCGCTGCACGGCCCCCCGGCGGGGCGGGCCGGGGCGGGGAGCCCCGGGGAGCCCGGCGGAGGATCCCGCCCCACGCCCCGCCGCCGCCGCCGCCGCCGGGGCCGCCGCGCTGCGCGGGGCCGGCGCCTCCGCCCGGGGCGCGGGGCCGCTCCGCCGCCGGGCTGCACAGGTAGGTGAGTCCGCAACGGGACCTCCGGCGGGGCGGGAGGCGGGGAGGGAGGGTCGGCAGCGCCGCGCAGAGCGGAGCTTCCTCCGGGGAAGCACCGGGGCTTCCCTCGCCTACGACGCCCCCGGTGCCGAGCGGGGCCGGGGAGATCCCCGGGCATCCCCGGGCGCACGGAGGGTCCTGGCGTCCTCACTGCCCCCGCCTCCTCAACCGCATTTCTCGGGGCTGGCGGCGGTCCCCGGGGTCGGTCTGGGGACCCCCGCGTCCTGCTGTGGGCTGGGAAACCCTCGGCGTGGCAGGGGATGGCTGTCCTCGCTGCGGTGTCTGGTCCGCATCCCACCCGCAGGGTGTCCCGGTCCTGTGGACGAAGCAGCCCCTCCCGGGACACCGGGTCCCGGCTTATTCCGGTGGTTTCCCGGGCGGAGGGAAGAGGGTACCGTGGGGCTCTCTTTGTCCCAGGTTACCTCTGGAAGACTTGGGGGGCTGGTGCAGTGTGGGGCTCCGGGCTCTCGGTGCCCTTGGTGTGCCCTGAGCTCCACCTCCCGCTCAGGACCCTCCTGGATGCCGGGGCTCCGGCAGTGCAGGGATCGGCTCTGCACAGGTGTGACCTTGGGGTGTTTCGGCGTGGCAGGGCTGTGTGACGGTGCCCAGCACTCGGGGTACCCGCCTACCTGTGCTGCGGGGGCCACCCTCGGGTGGGCACCTCTGCACCACCGCGGGAGCCCCGATCAGCCCCCCGGAGCGGGTTTGCCGCTGTTGGGGTGCCCGATGAGCGAGGGGCAGTGGGACCAGCGGGCAGCTTTGCTGGTGGCAGAGCACGGGGCTCCTGCAGCGCTGAGCTCTGCCTGAGCGGGTGCCACAGGCGCCTGTTAGCGCCAGTGGCTTTGGTTGTGGATGGTGACAGAGCACCTGGATCCTCCTTCCAGGGCTCCACTGCCACGGCCGGCACAGGAATGGGCTGGAAGCCCTGGACGTGGCGGGACTCAGAGTTAGGAGAGCCGGGCAGAGCTCGGAGCCCTCGGACACGGCCCTTATCTGCTGCCACCACCCTGGGAACTCTTTGCACGCTCAGCTCCAGTGAATTTCCTTTTTCTGTTTTTATTTCTTTCCTGCTGACGTTTTTCCCCTCCGGAATCAAGGGCTGGATGGGGCCCACGGTTACGGGGTGGTGTGAGCAGCCCGACCCCACGCTGGAGTGGCAGCGGGCAGGTCACAGCAGCATCCAGCACCCACCTGTGCCGGTCCCCTCGAAAGGAGAAAACCCTTCCCGTGCCCGCGTGTGCCCCGGGCGCTCCCGGAGAGCGGAGCCGGGAGCGGGACCTGCCGAGCCGCTGCCTGCACATGTTTTCCGTGGCATTCCCCGGGGGCCACCTGCAGCGGCCGCTCGCCCGGAGCCGGGGATCGCTCTGGTGCGTCCTCCGGCCGCCGCAGGATGCATCGGCCTCCTGCGAGCAGCGAGCGCGGCGCCGTGACCTTGGCAGGGCGGGAGCTCACCCCGCCTCTGGCTCAGCCCGAGCGTCTCCGGTTGTTACAGCCCAGCCCCCGGGGTCTGATCCTGCCACGCAGGAGCCTGGAGCGAGGGGATGACCGGGCATGGGGGGAATGTGAGCCGTGACGGCTGTCCTGGTCCCCATCCCTGTCCCTGTCCCATGGCTAGGGTCAGCTGTGATGCTCACAGCCAGCGCAGTGACAGTTCTGCCGCTGTCCCCCTTGGCCTGACACTGTCCCCTTGCTGTCCCTGTCTCAGATGTGCCAAGTTTAGCTGAAGACGCTGTGGGTGTGAGGAAGGCAGCACAGCACCATGCTTGTGGCACAGAGGATTCTCCTTCGCCCCATCACTATGGGACTGCTCCTGCAGAGCCTCTTCCTCCTCCTCCTCTTCCTCCTGAGCTCCTGCCTCCACCCAGCTGCTGCCTTCACCAAAGGCTGTTACCCCTCAGAAGAGGAGGGTCTGAAAACCTTTCGCTGCAGCAACGCTCAGCTGACCGAGGTCCCCAGAGACATCCCCAACGACACCAACAAGCTCTACCTGGACTCCAACCAAATCCCCTTCCTGCCTCGCGATGCCTTCCGGGACCTGCCGCTCCTTCTGGAGCTGGACCTGTCCCACAACGCCATCGCCAGAGTCGAAAGCGGGGCTTTCCGTGGCCTGGCAGAGCACCTGCACTCTCTGGACTTGTCTTCCAACAGGCTGGTGTCAGTCAGCAAAGATGCCTTTAGCAACCTGAAGGCCAAGGTGAACCTGTCCAACAACCCGTGGCTGTGTGACTGTCGGCTGCAGGAGCTGATCCGCGCCGTGGAGCTGGTGGCCGACTCCTCGGGGGGCATCGTGTGTGACTCCTCTGCACAGGAGGAGCACGTGGGCAAAGCTTTCCTGCAGGTCATTGCCGACACGGACTTGTGCAATGTGTACAAGAAGACCACGGACATCGCCATGCTGGTCACCATGTTCGGCTGGTTCGCCATGGTGATCTCCTACCTGGTCTACTACGTGCGGCAGAACCAGGAGGACGCCCGGCGGCACCTGGAATATCTCAAGTCACTGCCCAGCAAGCAGCGGCGATCGGAGGAGTCGTCCACCATCAGCACTGTGGTGTGAGCACCGGCATCCTGCAGGACATGGGGACGTGTGGAGCTGGGGACCGGCCGCTCCAGGGGCTCACCACGGCTGCAGGAGCTGTCACCAGCTGCCAGCATCGCACAGAGATACTCATGGATTTGTTCTGTTCTCCTCCTGGCAGCAGCAGCCACGGCTGATGAGTCCCTGGCTCTGGTGGCTGAGGTCAGGGATGGATATCAGCCATGAGTGCTGAGGATCCACAGCATCCTCCCAAGTTATGGAGGACTGGAGTGACCCAGAGTATCCCCCTGGCATGTGGCCATTGCTCTGACTGACCTGGACATTTGGACTTCATCTAAAACTTTTTATATTTTCTTTGCAGAGATCCCTCGGGACATTAATGGAATCGGTGTTTGCATCCCTCCCTGGCTCCCCCTTGGCTGCCCAAGGGATGGTCTGGCAGCCCAGGACAGCTTGGGCCTGGCTCCCTGCCAGGAGGGCAGTGAGAGGGAGCAGTATGGCTGCAAGGCCAATGCCCTGCCAGGTCACTGCCCCTGGAGGGTCACGGGTTGAGACTGCAGCCAGCGGGACCAGGAGGTGGGGCAGGAGGTGGGCACACACCGGTTGGTGCTGCCCCATCTCCCTTTTCATCTCCCTGCTCCTTTCCCAGCACACTCAGATGGGCAAAGGATGTGGGGGTCCCCACTGAGAGATGGGGTCACTGATGGGCAAAGCAGAGTGTGGGGAATGAGAACAAAACGGGGAATGAACTCCCTGGGGCTCTCCTCTGGGGCTGCCAAGGGATATGGGTGCTGATGGAGGGGAATTGAGGGGATCCAGCCCTGCTGGATATTGGGGAGCACTTTCCCCTCGGTGCTCCTGGGGTCCACGTGGGAAGTTGTTGGCAGCACCCTTTGCCATCTGCTCCTGTCACTGCCGGAGGGGAGCTCTCACCTCCCAAGCTGCTGACCGCTCACTGTGATGGGAAGTGGGATGGAGGGAGCTGCCACAGCTCCTCTGCCCTCTCACCACTCCTGCACCGCTGTCAGGAGCCTGAATCTCCCCTAAAATACCCCCAAATCCCCTCTTGACACTTCCAGTATTGGGTTCCTGGGGTGGTGGTGGAGGTGATGTTGGGCACAGGACTGGCACAGACAGGGGTCAGTGCCCACCTTTGGGCACGTGAGTGGCAAGTGGCAACTCAGAGCAAAGCCAGAGCGGACCCAGACTCTTCCACCTGCATGTCTGGCCTCTGAAACAGCTGATTTTGGCCTTTTTTTAAACCAACCAATGCTAAATTGCCTTAATTCACCAAGAGCACCAACCAAAGCTGCTTGAACCTCCTCTGTACTGGGCCAGACCTGCCTTGATGCCAGGCCCAGCCTCAGCCCCTGGTGTGGGCAGTGTGTTTTGGCACAGGCAGACCCATGGGTCTGTCCCCTCGTGTCCTGGTGCCGGTGGGAGCCATGGAATGGAGTCGATCAGCAGCAGGGCCCACGACCTTCTACAAGTGCCTAATTCCAGCACAGAGCAGGAGCTCTGTAACGCACAAACAGCTCGGCCCCAGCTCCCATCCGAGCATCCCCACAGCCCCACGACAGCTCCTTCCCTCTCTACAACTGGCTGAGGAGAAAAGGGGCTGGGGGAGGCCTGACTGACCCTTCCTGCTGCTCCCCCCAGGCTGCCACTTGTTATCGCAGCATGGGGGATACCGGGACCACCCGACCCACCCGTGTTTGGGTTAAGGGACCTTTTAGTTTTTACTTTATACGACAATAAATTTGTCTTTTACTTTGGAGCTGGTGTGTGTGTCTGTGGGTCAGCGAGCCCTGGTGACGTTGTGGCTGTAAAGGAAGGATGGATGTGCCCGTGATGTGTTTCTGGGCAGGCGCTTGCAGAAACAGGACACCCGTCCCTCCGGTAACCCTGCCCCAGCCTTCAATAATGAACATCCGCGGCTCGGCTCAGGTCGCTGGCACGCTGCCGGTCCCCGCGTCACCCAGGACCCCGTGGAGTGGTTTCCCAGGGCTCCGCTCCGCTCCCTGCCCTCCCATCCCCACCCGAGCAGCCCCCGGCATCGCGTTGCACACTGGCAGGATGATGACGGCCGGGTGGGACAAGCCCTTCCCGCAGCACGGTCTCACCGGTTCCACAAGAGGCCTCTCCGGTCGGTCACTGCCCCATCCCGGTTTGCCGGCGCCGGTCCCCGTGTGATCCGTGCTGGAGCGCTGTGCCGTGGAAGGTGAAACCCTTAACGCAGAGTGACAGTTCCCGCTCGTGGGACATTAACCTTGTTTGTCACTCGGCTGTCTCCAGACACAGACCCCGGGCTCTGGAGCAGATGGCTGCAGTCCCCCGCTCCGGTCACTCCCTGGGGATCCTCCTCCCGCGGCTCTGGGAGCAGCTGGGGAGAGCTGGGGGACACGCAGGACACGTGGCCACAGCTGCCACCCTGTCCGTGGGGCCGTGGCTCCCTGGAGTCCTGCCGGTGTCCCCTCTCCCGGGGCCNGGGAGAGCTGGGGGACACGCAGGACACGTGGCCGCAGCTGCCACCCTGTCCGTGGGGCCGTGGCTCCCTGGAGTCCTGCCGGTGTCCCCTCTCCCGGGGCCGGATGATGCTGAGTCCCCCGGGGTCAGCCCTGCTCTGGATCCTGTCTGTGGAATTATTTGGACGGAAACCATCAGGCTCATTACAGCCCACACTGATGAGCACAGGGGAGAGGAAATGGATTCCAGGAGATTGTCTGGATGTGGAACAGCCACTGGCCAGCGTGCATGTATAGGGGGATAACACACAGAAGAAGCCTAATAAAAGTCTGCAGTAAGCTTTGGGAAGGTAACTTGGTCTGGAAGGGATGGAATTGTGTTGGATTTAGGTTGTCACTACTGTTGGATGTTTGATCATGTGTGACAGGGAATGGGGAAGAACAGAAAAATGGGTTTATGGGGCTATTTCCCAGAGGTGTGGCCAACACGGAGTGTTGGGGGGTCTCAGGAGCAGGGGGCACAGCCTGCCAGACAGCTTAAATCACAAGGAGGGATTTTTCTGACCCCACTCTTTCCAGCTGCGAGGTGCTGTGGGTCACATCCTCCTGAGAGTGGGAGCCAGTGCTCGGCATGGTGGGTGCAAGGGGCTCAGTGTTAGAGGCAGCACTTCTCCTTCAGCGAGGAATTAGAATCATCCCTTTTAATACCCCTCTCTGGGTAATTCGTTTCCTGATGTAGATTTATCCGCAGGGATCAGCAGCGGGAGAATTAACAGCGTGACCTCCTTCTGTGCGTTCCAGCACGCCGGTAAATCTCCGTTATTAACTTCCAAGGAGCTCTGCCCGCCCAGTCATTAACGGCCTGTTCTCCTCTCCAGGATGGAGGAAAATGTGTCACTGGGGCAAGATCTATGACCCGAATCCTCTTGGCGGGGGCGACTCTTTCACCTGCTTGGCTCTGAAATCCCTTGGGAGTGCAGGGATGGAGAGAACTCCTGGGAAGCCCCCAGGATATCCAGTGCCAGTGGGCATCCTGCCCGTGGGTCTGTGCTCCCGGCAGCAAGGGGGGACTTTGGGGGAATTTTGGGAGAAAGTTTTGGGAGAAGCCCTGTTTTCTACAGCCCATGAGTGATGTGTGTTCAGCAGCGGCGGCCCCAGACTGCATCCTGAACTTCAAACTGATTAGATTTCCAAGAGGGAAGGAAGGATGTCTAATTGTTTAATTTCCACAATTAGAAAATTATTTATCAATAATTAGGAGTGATGGCAGCGATTACACTGGGATTAAAGCCAGGCTACACTTCATCACCCGCCTTTCATTCAGGGATCTTATTTATTTCTTTTCATCCCCCAAAAAATCCATGTACAGCTGCGTTGCTGCCAATAATGAATCATCTTTGTTCACTGCCTGCACAGGACTCATTAATCCAATGATGCCGGTGGTTCTAAGAAGGCTGTTGGGCACAATGCATGGTCACTGGACTTGGGCAGGAGGAAATTTAATTTCAGTGGGTAGGAAAGTGAAGCAGAGCTGAAAATCACATAGCACTTCCTGTACCTGTGGTTGAGAGCTCGGTGGTTCAGCCACTGCATGCTCTCCTCCAGACTCCCTGGTGATTTTCCCTCTCATCACTTGTCCAAGGCAGGCATGGTTGAGTGCAGGGATCATTTTCCAACAGCTGTTCTTTTAAGATGAAGTTGTACCAGTTAATAAAATTGCCTGATCCTCAAAGTTTTCCATCTCAGAAGGAAATGTCATAACTCCAGGTATTTTTCCTGTTTCAGGAGACCCAGCATCCAGCATCTGGGGCTCATGTTCATCCTCCTGTGGAGGCACTGGGGACCTGTGGCTGTGGCCACAATGTCACCTGAGCACTCTTGGAACACTCTTAACTCTTAGTCAAGCTTTGTTTTCACACAGCTTTCCACCCGAATGCCTCCTGGATGGGTCTTCGTGGGAATTCCTGGGGGATGGGTTAGCCAGGGCTGTGCCACACCTGTCCCAGGTGTGATGAGTCCCTGAGATGTGCCAGTCCCAGGACTCCTGCTCTGGCTGCTCCTCACAGACCCCCTCCTTATCAGCTGTGAGCAGGGGCCATGAATTATGTCCTGGGCAGGTCTGCAGCTCCTTCAACTCCTCTTGGCTTAAATTTAGAGGAAAATCTCAATTGTGGGTTAATAAAACTGCTGCAGGGATTTAAAAGACAACTTTCCCACCAGAGCAGAGGTGTCACTGTCACCCGACGGACGTGTCCTGTCACGGCTGGCAGTTCTGCAGTGAGTGTTTGAACACGTGTTCCTTAAGTGTTTCTTAAGTGGGTTGTTCCAGGCAGCTCTGATGGGAAAACAATGGGTTGCAGCTTCCAGCTGGCAGATTATTCCTGTTATTTTTGCCATTTGTGGATGTTTCAAAGCTCTCGTGTGCTGTCAGTACGTGCTGAGATCCTGGTTGTCTGTGTGGAGAAGGGGACAGGAAGTTTGAAGTTCTAAATTTATTATTTGTGAGCACTTCTCAGTGTTGTCAAGGTGTTGTGATGATCCTTGGCACAGAGTGAGGTCGGAGCTGTGGGACCAGGGTAGGTTAAAGTGGAGGTTCAAAGGGCTGGGTGTCCCAGGGGTGATGAGTTCTCCACCTCACCAAAAGTATCAGGCACAGCCCAGGTATCCATGATCACCCCTGTAAAGCCAGAGCCATGCAGAAGAGGAGGATTTGAGGAGGGTTTAAAGCAGTGAGGAAGGACTTTGCAATTCCTCATGAGCTGTTGTTGCTGTGGGAGGTAGAGAGGGATGGGAACAGCTGAGGTGAGAGCTGATAACAGGGATTTGTAAGTCGTGAGGTGTGACAGGGAAGGGAGAGGTGTGAAGGGTAGTGTCAGCAACGAAAGGCTCAGCTGCCATCCCAGGAGCTGAACTCTGGCTGGATGCAGAGGACTTTCACACAGGAAAGGTCAGAGAAAAGCCACTTCCTGTCAAGTTTTCATGAGTCTCCACTGAATTACTAACACAAACTCCTTTGCAATGTGATACTTAAATATTTGAGCTATTTTTCTAGTTTTGGTATCACAGAATTCCAGGATGGTTTGGGTTGGAAGGAACCTTAAGGTTCATCAGTTACACTCCCTGTTATGGGCAGGGACACCTTCCCTAACCCAGGTTTTTCCAAGCCCCATCCAACCTGGCCTTTGACACTTCCAGGGGTGGGGCAACTTCTCTGGGCAACCTTTGCCAGGGCCTCACTACCCTCACAGTGAAGGATTTCCTCTATGTATCTAAATTAAATTTTCCCATTCAGTTTGAGACCCACTGAATAAGTGGAGATGCCGTAAGAGCTTTTAGGAGGAAGAGTGGGTACAGCTCGTTTGTGACTCTCCGTGGCACTTATTATGTACTTACTGCTTTTTTTCCCCTCATAATTGATGCATGTGGCATTTCCTCCTCCTGAAATAGGCCAAGAGAACCAGGCAGCACCGCCGAGCCCGGCTGCTTCATCTGTCTCAGCCTGAGCCGTGCGCGGTGTCCAGTTGGCAGCCAGGATAATCAGCCCAAGGGCAGTGGAAATGCTCATTACAGCACACTTTATTCCTCAGTATTTAATAAGTAATGACTCTGAAAAGCTCGGAGCGGGGTCTGTGCCCGTGCCATCTCCTGCTGTGTTCCTGTCACAGTGGATAAGTTAAACTGGGTTGAATTGGGTCGATTTTTGGATGAATACCCACCAAAGAATTTCAAGATGCTGTAAGAAGTTGGGGTTGTTGAGTGGGAGATGTTTCTTTTGCTTGACTTGGTCCTGCTTTGTGAAAGAAAGGAGGAAAGCTGGGCACTGCCTTCCAAGGCTCAGTGTGTGCACAGAGGCTGAGTTCTCTGGTGTCCCTCCATAAAGTGAGTCTGGAAGGTAGAAACTCCCACAGGGAATAGCTTAGAAAGAAGCTCTGAAAGCTCATCTTCCAGGAACTCTGCCTCAGGAGGCTTGGCTGCTCAAGGGCCCATGCTGGGTCTGGGGAGAATTTGGAGTTACATATGAAGTTCTTTATAGTGGTCAAACAATCTTTCCTCACTCAGTGAGCAGGGTGATGGATCGCTGCAGATCCAGCATCTAACCTTCCAAAGCGGGTCGGGATGAGGTTTTTTCTGGGAAGAAAACGTTCCCATTAGCTCAGTGCTTTGGCAATTTGTATCATCCGGTGAACTCGTCAGGAATTTACAGCTGGTGTAAGAGGATCATCTGTTCACACAGCACCTGGGGCCAGCCGGGCCCTGTGCAAGGGTTGGATGCAGCTGAAGGGGAAGATGCAGCAGGAGGAGGTGGGAGAAGCTCTGCAGATTCTCTGCTTCTCTCTGAAATGTTCTGTTTTTATTCTGGGGACAAGGAGAGAACCATAACCTGGATCCTTAATCCTCCTGAATGCTGGGCTGTGTAATTTGTTATTCACCCTCACTTTTATCTCAGAGACCTCATTTTCTTTTCTCCTCATGTCCAGGCTGAAATATTTCAGAAACAGAGAAAGAAATGTGTGGAAAAAAAGAAGGGGGGAACATAATGCTTTTAAATCTCAAATACTTCTGTTAATATCTGCTAGAAATTCCTCACAGAGATTCTGGCATATGCCTGTCTGGCACATAACTCCACCACAGCCACCTGCCATCCTGCCTGGTATTGTTTGTAGCTCCTTTGTGTTCTCTGAGCAGCACAAAGCTGTGGTGTGTCTGGTGTCACCACCAAGAAACAGACTGCACTAAGCCACGTGACAAACTTCCTTTTTTTTCCCATTTAATTACTTTTCCTTGCATGAACACTGTGTTTCAAGCAGTGCTTTTTCCAGTCTAGGGGGTCCCTGAATGCAGGAAAACCTAGGGGTGCATGAATGAGGATGTTTTGTTCCAAAGGGATTGGAGGATTCCAGGACTGGCAGCTAAAATGCGCACCACAGCATCAAGAATTCTTTCATAGCTGCTCTTTGGTTCCCAGTCTCTGCTGGTTTAATAGCAGGATTTTGCTCCATACATTCTTGCTTGAGGCCCAGCACAGGTCCGACACATCACCTCGTCGTTGGGACTGTAAGTTCCAGGACCACAAACCACTGTGAAGAGAAAAAATTCGGGGTTCCAGCCAGTTTTCCCCTGCCTCAGGGGGCAATCAGAAACCTCCATGAGTTTTCCCAGTGCCCTGTGGGAGCTCCTGTCCTTCCAGAGCTCCCTGAGTCTTTGGCTAAATTTCCCCCAACTCCACAGGTGCTGCAAAAGAACTTGAAAAATTATCAGAGTTTTCTAGCAGGGAAATTATTTCTTATGGGCTCAGCATCCTGAGAATTATTTCTTATGGGCTCAGCATCCTGAGAATTGTCACTCACCAGTGACCTGGAAGGAAAAAAACCCACTGCACTGCTTCTACTTACTCTGCTTGGAAATGCAGCTACACTCGTGAGTGCCCTGACATGCTCCACTGGCTCATTTCCTATCATTATTTTAAATCTACAACGCAAATGTCTTCCCAAAGGATGAACAGAAATATCCCTGCTTTTGACCCCAATATTTCCCTAATCCTCCCCAGAGCTCTGTGCCCAAGCACTAATCAGCTATATTTAAATCAATGAGCTATATTTAAATCGATGTATTTTATATTTACCACAGCAGCTGGCGCAGTTCTGGTGTGTGTGGTGGTTTTTCCCAAAACCTGGCCGACAGCTGTTGATGGGAGTCATGGCAAAGCTGTTGTCCACGTACTGTATCGTAGGAACAACGTGAATCTCATACTTCAAAATGTGCCTCAGCTGATGGAAAAACTTTCCAATTCGCTCTGCTGCCTAAAATTCAGAAGTATTGGGAGAATAAAAGCATAGTTGGTTGAGTTTTGTTGATTTCAAAATATCAGGAAATATTTTATAGTCCTGATTTCCACACACTGACTTGTCACTTTAATTGGGAACCTTCCTTGGCTTCAGGGGGCCTGAAATCAGATGTGAGTTGATCCCAGGATTTAACATTTAAAGGCAGAGAGGACACATTTCAGACACTGGCCACAGTAGACTTACTTTATATTGCATTCCATTTTCCAAATCATAAATTAAAGATTTAATTTAGAGTACTGGAAGTTCAATATACCAATATAAATGATAATGTTTATTCCTCTTTATTATTGAAGCAAATAGAAAGCAAGTAATGAGCCTGATTTTAAAATGTTTTTAAAGCTATTTGTATCAATTTGACTTTTAATACCATTTTCTTTTCCTGAATGGAATTATTTTAAATCCATGAATCATCATTTACAATATTAATCCCACAAAATCTGGGTAAAGATGGATTACAACCAGTCATATCAGCAGGAGCTAAGGCAGAGGTGGGTGTTAAAGAAGCAGATAAAACACAAGGTGACTGACACAGAACCTGTCGGACTCTCTTGTTTGTCACATCTTCACAGTCATAAGGAACCTTGTGGCAAACTTCTTCCCATCCGGGTGCAAATGGATTGACTGTGGATGGAGGAAAAAAGATTCATGTAAAAGGGGAAAAGAGACAGATTAGGTCCTTGTGGTTTCTATCCAGTTCCTTCCTTTGTTATAGTAAGAGTCAGAGGTCAACCAATATAAAATTTAGCAGGGGAGGAGGGGGCAATTATGCTAAGGTGAACCATTTTCTCACATAGTACCCTCAAGGTCCAACAAAAAGGGCTGAAGTTTTATGTAAAATAAAAAAAACCTTTGGGTCCTCAGTTTGCCATGAAAGTTTCTTGAATTCACTGAGGGGAAAACAAAACTGAACAAACAAAACTGTGAACAAAACTGTTCTATAACCTCTTGGATGGTCACTCCTGGCATGTAGTGAGAACAGATACAGGACTGAATGTGGTCAAAGCATTAAGGAATAACTTCTTTCCGTCCTTCCCCTTGTCTATGGCAGGGGTGGAACTGAATGAGCTTCAAGGTCCCTTCCAACCCAAACCCTTCTATGATTCTAAAACCAGAGTGGTCCCAGATCTACTAAAAATCAAATACTGAAGACCTAAATATGTCAGTTACATTAGGTCATCTTGTGTGCCGCCTCCTTCCAACAGTCCTCGCTAACCTTGGTAATACCTGCTTTCGCTAGGACTGTAAAAAGTTGAACGCTAAATTTAACATAAAAACTGCGTTTTAGCTCCATCTGTGGGTAACAAAAAAAAATACAGGGACTCCAAAAAAGAAGAGGGAACAACTTTTGGAGGTGCTCTTGACTCTGCAACGTCTTTCAGCGTCATTGTTTATAGCACTCACAAGTTATTTGTAGTAATAAATGATCCCTACCAAGCAAGAAATCGGTTACCTTGAAAATTAACAAACAGCTCATGGTGGAGGCCGTTCTTTGGTGTCATGATAGAGTGGCACTTGTAGGATGACTCCTTGATGTGACAGGTCAGGTGGGAGATGGTGCTGTTGAGGATTTGGTTTAATTTCCTGAAGAACAAGCCGTTGGTTTTCAGCTTGCAATGCATTGTGGTGAAGCGGACAGAAACCTGATAGGCATGGTCAGCTTCCCTGTAGGCTGGGAGGAAATAGCTTGAGTGTGAATTTGGGGTGTAATCACAGAGTGAATTTTAGACAGATCATCCATTCTTTGTGTCTGAAATGTGGGATTTTGTTCAGAAGAAAATAAATAAAGCATAGTCATTAGTGATGTCATAACACTACATTCGTCCTTTCCAGACCTGATTCAGTAGTAAGAGACATTTTAGTTTGAAATATACAGGAGTTAGTATGCTTATTAAGCACTCTGTTCCCAAATAATAAAAACAAAAGTTGAGGTAAATAGTAAAATGGAGCAGAACTAGCGTGTGTGCAAAGTTGTGTGTCTGAAGTGAGTTGCCAGTTCTATGCAATAATAGTATGGCAGTATTATTATATATATTATTTTAAAAATTAGTGTTTCTCAAACATTTTTGGGTTGTTACATTGTGGGTGGGAAGGTGATGTTGGTGAACAGTGGCTACAAGTGGTGGAAGGAGTGCAGGTCCCAGGTAACTCTGGAATTCTTTACTTAATTCTGTTCCTAACAGGGATAGAGATGATTTTATTGACATCTATTCTTGGGACCAATAAACTTTTTCCAAAACCATGAGAGGGTGCATGGGTAAAAAAATTTATTTTCTATTCTGGGATAAAATTTGAACTAATTATTTTGTTGTTTTTTTCTTTGTTTCCTTTTTAAATCAAGCCTTGCAGTAAACACACACTTTCACAAACCCATCAACCTGGAAAGGCAATGTGCTTATTCCTAACTTAGAAATCTTACCATAAACCATGAATTTATAGGCCTCAACCATTTCTGTTTCTTCCTGCGTTGTAGTTTCGATGACTTTGTGGGACAGAGTACAAGTGTAGGCACCAGACATAGATTCACTGAAACCCATCATCATCAGCTTCCCTGTCTCTGTCAGATTCACGTATCTTTGCCCTAAAATCAAAATATTAGATTACTGGTAATGTCCACTTTTTGATGCATTTAGAACATTTGAAGATGAAATCTTTCTTCTGTGCATAATGACAGTGATTTATGTTAGCCTGAAACGATCTCAAATTTATGACTTTTAGGGTTTTCTGTAAGTTTTCTTTCAGCTCAAATATTTGGAACTTTTAGAGGGAGAAGAGAAACAGAGTTTAATGTCAGAACTCATGGAAAAATCCGGCAAAGGGCCAAGGGACTATTTGGAGTCATCATCCTGTTGCAGGGGGATGTAAATAGAAACAAGGAAAATATGTGACTTTTTTTTGGTCTGAACTAACCTTCTAAATCTCTTCCATCTGGACCAACCCACAAATAGCTGGGATCTATTATTCTTTCTTGAGAAAGAGCCAGATCCATACAGACCAGGAACGGGCTGTTAGTGAACACCTTAACGTACACATTCACTGCAATACAGAAATCAGGTAAATGATGTAAAATGCTGATGTTGAACAAAATCACCCCCCCCCCCCCAAAAAAAAAAAAACCAAAAAAAAAAAAAACAAACCAAAACCCTTCATTGAAATATATATTTAAAGTGTACTTTTCAGGTTTGTAAAGTATAAGATATACTTGGAAAGTATAAGATTAATCTCCATTTGTTCTTAATTAATATCCAGGAACTGTCCACAGCGTAGCTGGTGCTGACTGTGAGAGGGAGTCACTTGTGTGGTGAGTCACAAACTGTGATGTAAGGGCACAACAAGGAGCAGATTTTTGACTGAGACCCTCACTTAGATATTAAATTTTCATCAGGGCTTCCAGCAGCACTGTGGGACAAATATATTTCCATCCCCATCCCCTTTTCCCTTGTTCCTATGCATACAAGGTTGTGTCACTTCCATGCGTACTGTTTTAAAAGCCTACTGGAGTAAGCTTTTAAAGCCCATAATGATCCCTGGGCTTTAAACCCTAAATTCCAGTAAGAGCTAAATATAGATAGAAAAAAAGGACAAGTTTACCTTCATGCCTGGTGTCACCATAAATTTCATTCTTTCCAATTAAATCAATAGATTGCTCTTCCTTCACTTCTGCTCTCACTGCAGGGAAAAGTAATTGGAATATTAGAGATCAATCTACATATGTGATTGGTAATCCTTTGTTTCACTCTGGGTGGGGGGCTGTCTCATTTTGTTTCTTTTTTCTTACTTTTCATTTTTCCAGACACTTTTTTTCTTAGCAACAAGCAGGAGCCCTTGGTTTTGACCTGTCGCTTTTTAAGTGTTTTAGTACCCAGGTTGCAAACCTGGATGTACCAGGTTCTAGACCAAGTGAGCCTTGCTCTTTAGAAAAAAACACTGAAATAGTTATAAAATCTGAGTATAAAATGAAGGGTCCTGAGGGTGACCCTGAGGAGACACAGGGCCGGGATATCTCAGTCATTTCACTTCTGGAGTCAGGCACGAAGGTTTCTGTGATGAGCCTCCCCAGGAAAAGGTAAAATTATTGGAAATTTGGGTTGTTTTTTTTTTTTGAGGCCGTGGGCACACTGCGGTGTCACTGCCTGAATATTGTGTCCCGAGGTTAGGTTTGGGGGACAGTGGAATGCCACTGGAGCTATGACAACCTCTCTAACGGGCTCCATTTGCTTGTCCCCTCTTCAGGGACTTCATCACCCACTCCGAGGGAAGTTTCCATGGGGACACCCACCCCCTCAGCAGAGCGGGACCGCCTCACGGCCTCCCCTCCGCCGCCCTCTGAGGGGACCGGCCTCACACCGACACAACCCCTACGGCTCCTTCCCACCTCCAGTCACGCTCACCCCATCCTACGGCCACCACCACGGCCCGCGAGGGGCGCTAACGGCCCCCCTCCCCCCCCGCCTCCATCCCCGCGCGCGCCCGGCGCTTCCCGCCCTTTTTCTCCCCTCAGGGCTGAGGGTGGGAAGGGGGGGGGGTGTCCCCGCCGGGGTCTTTCGCTGCTTTTTTCGCTCCCTCGCCCACACCCGGTATTTTTTATGGTGATTTAAAACATTCTGCTGCCTCGCCCGCACTCCAGTAGGCTTTTAAAACAGTGTTTTGTTGCGGGATTTTTTTGTTTTCTCGATTTCAGGCCCCTGAGGCGCTTGGCAGTGAAGGCCGGCCCTGGCCACCCCCCCCACCCAACCGTCCCGAGCCCGTTGTCACACTTCAGCCCCACACCGCTCCTCCACAGTGCGCAGTGAGCTGTGTTTTTGACTCTAAAGCGGTTGTTCTGGCTGTGGGACAAGGAGAGGGAAGTACAGGGGGAGGAGGGGGGAAAAGGCTCCGTCATGGCTGTGTCTGTCAGCGCTGAACCTGCCCTGGGCTATGGAAGGTGACCCTGCCCATGCAGGGGGTGGGGGAGCTCAGGGGCTTTAAGGTCCCTTCAACACAACCATTCTGTGATTCGTGATTCTGTGATCTGTGATCTGTGATTCTGTGATTCTGTGATTCTGTCATTGCTGTGAGAAAGACCGAAAGTAAGAGCTGGGCACATCCTGTGGCTTTTCCTCCTGAGGGGTTGTGAGTACTGAGTGTTCTCCAGCTGCAGGTTTCTGGAGAAAGTCATAACAGGACACATATTTTTCTGCTTAAAAGCAAAATATATCCTTTTCAGTACCCAAAAATGCTCCAAGAGAGCTGGAGAGCGATTTTGGACAGGGGTCTGGAGTGATAGGGCAAGAGGAACGTTTTCAAGCTAAAAATGGCAGATTTAAATTGCATATTTGGAAGGAATTTTTAACCATGAGAGTGGTGAGGCCCTGGAATGGGTTTCCCAGGAAGTTGTCCCCAGGAATTATCACAGGTCAGGTGGAGGGCTTGAAACCTGGGATGGTGGAAGATACCCCTGCCCATGTCAGAAGTGGAATGGATGTTTT
>VKON01000180.1:0-71806 GCA_009741485.1 Malurus cyaneus samueli | reverse complement strand
CGCCATGGCCAGGAGAGCGCCAACCGGTGGCAGGGAGCAGGGGGACCGCCCGCCGCCCCCCGCCAATCCTCCCGCACGCCGACCTCAAAAAAACAGGCTTGCTGCCTCGGGCGCCGGAGACGGGGGTCGCGCTTGACGGGGCCGCGCCTCTCCCTCCTCACGCGCCCCCCCCGGCCTCCCAATCCCGCGTCGACGGCCCGGGCTGCGTCCTTCCCGCCCTTTTTCTTCCCCCTCAGGACTGAGTGGGATAGGGAGTCTGACCGGGAGGGGTGGGGGTGTCCCCGCCGGGGTCTTTCGCTGCTTTTTTCGCTCCCTCGCCCACACCCGGTATTTTTTATGGTGATTTAAAACATTCTGCTGCCTCGCCCGCACTCCAGTAGGCTTTTAAAACAGTGTTTTGTTGGGGATTTTTTTGTTTTCTCGATTTTCAGGCCCCTGAGGCGCTTGGCAGTGAAGGCCGGCCCTGGCCACCCCCCCCACCCAACCGTCCCGAGCCCGTTGTCACACTTCAGCCCCACACCGCTCCTCCACAGTGCGCAGTGAGCTGTGTTTTTGACTCTAAAGCGGTTGTTCTGGCTGTGGGACAAGGAGAGGGAAGTACAGGGGGAGGAGGGGGGAAAAGGCTCCGTCATGGCTGTGTCTGTCAGCGCTGAACCTTCCCTGGCTATGGAAGGTGACCCTGGCCATGTCAGGGAGGAATGGGGGGGAGCTCAATGGCTTTAAGGTCCCTTCAACCCAAACATTCTGTGAATTCTGTGATTCTGTGATTCTGTGATTCTGTGATTCTGTGATTCTGTGATTCTGTCACTTGCTGTGAGAAAGACCACAAAAGTAAGAGCTGGGCACATCCTGTGGCTTTCTCCTGACCGTGAGGTGTGTTGAGTACTGAGTGTTCTCCAGCTGCAGGTTTCTGGAGAAAGTCATAACAGGACACATATTTTTCTGCTTAAAGCAAAATATATCCTTTTCAGCACACCAAAAATGGCTCCAGAGAGCTGGGAGAGCGATTTTGGCACGGGGTCTGGAGTGTATTCAGCAGAGGAACGTTTTTCAAGCTAAAAATGGCAGATTTAAATTGCATATTTGGAAGGAATTTTTACCATGAGAGTGGTGAGGCCCTGGAATGGGTTTCCCAGGGAGTTTGTCCCAGGAATATCCGAGGTCAGGTTGACAGGGCTTAGAGCAAACCTGGATGGTGGAAGATACCCCTGCCCATGTCAGAATTTGGAATGGATGTTTTTTAAGTCCCTTCCAACACAAACTCCTCTGACATTCTATGATTCTGCCATTTTGGCTGTGACTGAAAGTAAACACTGGGCACACACTGTTGAGTCAAAAATAAATGTAGCTTCGAAGTTGGTTACATGTTTTGGAAAACTTGCTATGGCTTTGAAACTTTAAAACATGTAACTATTTTGTTTCTAGAGCGGGGATACAAAAAAAACTCAAGAAACTGCTGACAGGCAGGAGAGACAAGTCCTTGCATTTGACCACACTGTACACCAAGACACTCAAGAACTAGAGAACGGTGGCCAAGCCTCTGCAAATTAGCAAAATAATATTTATCCTAGCTACCTAGATCATATTTATCACTCCAGACCACGCTACTGTCCAAAAATGATGTCACAGTATTTGCATTACAAATATGGAACCAACCAACACAGGAATAAGAGTTATTTTTGTAGAGAGCTGTGAAAGTTTTCACTCCATGCTTCTATGTAAAAGAGCACATAAGTTATGAGTTTCCTTTAATAAAGAAAAGAACATTTAGCTAAAATAAAAAAAAAAAAAATTAGAAATGTTGGAAAAAAGGAGGCTGCCTCAGGCTGGTAAATATGGACTGTGGTATCGAGTTATATTATGACGCAGAAATAATCATTTTACATCGAATGTGTCTATTTTTATCTTACTATAATGTGACCGAACAAATATTCTAATTGTTGTGGTTCTGGTTCAATGGCCAAGATATCTATGTCACGGCAGAGTTTTGCTATTGTTTAATGTCTTACTCTGCTGAGCAGTCAATTAGCATGAATCCAGCTACTCATAACACGCCTCACCTCCCTTTGTGCTGTGCAATTTTTTGCAGGTAGTTAATTCCAAGTAGAACTAATCCTATGCTGACCACTATGCAGGCAAGAATTATGATTCAATATTTAATGTAATACGTATTGCATAAACAGAGTCATCAGCCTTGACAGCTCCAGTTACACGTAACTAGGGGAAGAGTGGAATATGGATCTTAGTAAAAAACAAAGCTTCCATTTCTTCCTAGCGGACTTTACGCAACTGCACAGGGCCGCAAGTCAGTTACGCCCAGCCTTGTTATGATTATTAAAAAATAGATATCTCTACTATAAAAGACTTCTTGGCCTTGCAGAATTTTTGGTTTCTTTAATAAAAGCGCTTAAGGTCAGTAGCGGGATGTCTGATTGGTGTGTCTTTTTAGCCAAATGGGAGTCCCTTCATTTATTTTCCACTCTATTAATTATTTCAAGTTTCCCAGGCTGTAAATTCCATTATAGATTGGTTTAAAGGCTGGGGAACAGGTTCTTGGGACGTGCCTCGCAGCTCAGGACATTAGAAAATAATGAACCGGTGTTTGTTATTTTAAAGGAACTAGGGAGACATAAGTTCTTAGACCTTAACCCAACCCACTTAATTATGTTGGGTTAAGGAAAAAAAAAGCTTTGAATTAGTGAAGTAAATTATTTTCGTCAGAACTCCGATACTCCTTTTCACCATTTCTTAATTTTTTTTTTTATTACCTAGTGATGTTTCTTTATTAAAGGGGGAAAATCTTCATAACTTAATGTGCTCTTTACATAGAAGCATGGAGTGAAAACTTTCACAGCTCTCTACAAAAATAACTCTTATTCCTGTGTTGGTTGGTTCCATATTTGTAATGCAAATACTGTGAACATCATTTTGGACAGTAGGCGTGGGTCTGATTGTGAAGTGATAAATATGATCTAGGTAGCTGTCAGGTGATAGAGAGATAATATTATTTTGCGTTAATTTGCAGAGGCTTGGCCACCTTCTGATTTAGTTTGAGTGTGCTTGGGAGGGTGGGTGGGTACGGGGAACAGGGTGTTGGTTATTTTAAGAACAGGGATGTGATTGTTACGTCGTGGAAGGGATTTGCCTTGAGAGCCGTGTTAATAGGACAAAATGTGATTTTGTATTTATTGTTGTGTTTATGTAAAATCTGGAATACTAGGGCATTTGTTGTTTGTTTTTTGGTTGTTGGTTGGGTTTGTTTTTTTTTTTTTTTTTTTTTTGTTTTTTTTTTTTTTTTTTCAAGCTCTTACAGTAGGAAATGATACAAGAGGAAAAAAATCTGCATTTGTAAATTTGATCATGGAGTGAGTAGATATTAAAGGTGAATATTTTATCCTAGGAAATATGTGGAGAGATTTCCAGGAGTGCAGAGTCAGGTGAAGGACCTGTTGCACGGCTCTGGAGAGGCTGCAGGTCACAAGTTCTGTCTCTGATCTTTCAGGTGAGTGATCCAAAGGTGAGATCACACAAAGCAGGGCCACAATCAGTACAGAGTTACAATTTATAGGTTGGGAAAAACAGGCTTGTTTGATTTGTGCCCTGGAAATAAAAGCAGTGATGACACAATTGATTCTCTGAAGGTAAATGTGAGGGAAAGTAGAAATTTAAATCTGAGAACAAAGCTGGCAGAAAAAAATGGATAGTCCTGGGATGGGTAACAGAGGTTTCTTGTGGCTGCACAACAATCCCAGGTCTTCCTTAAAGTTTGTAGGAGCAGGAACCTGCCTAATTATTAAATGGTTCCAGAAGGGGGTTACAGATATTGGATACAGATATCCAGATATTGGATACAGATATTTTGATTATCCCATATTTGTAAATATATAATATATATATATTATTTTAGAATCTTTTCCCAAGCAATGGAAAAGCAAGAGCTTAAGAAGCAGCCGTTGGCACCACACAGGAAGTGAGTAGGAGAATCATGTTTCCATGTTGTTATCCCTCTCCTGATCTATGATAATTTGCCCTTGCTGCCTTCGGGTTTACATCCAAGTGATGAGCTCAGATCCCAATTTCGTTTCTCACTTCATTAACTGGTTTTGGGTCTGCAGGGACCTCTAAATGTCACCTGGTGCTCCCCGCTGCCTCAGCAGGGACATTCTGCACCATGTCAGGTGGCTCAAAGCCATGTTCAGGCCCCGTGTGGAATGACCATCTTTTAGGGAGTCCGTACTAGACATACTCAGCTGTAAAAATAATTATATAAATTCTAAACGCAACGACATATAGGCTTTTCTCTTTATCTAAGGACTTTTGATTCAACTGTCTTCTTTTACTACTATAGCTATTGTGGTATTTATACTTAGAGAGGAGGGTGTCTCTTCTTGCTAGCATGCTTTCTTCTGTTGCTATTTGGCTGCTTGCTGTCTTATCTAGAATATGGCAAACACTGTTTTTAAATGAGCGAAAATATTAGTCACTTAACCTAAAGTTGGAGTCAACAATCCAGCATTAAAATTCTGATTATGTTTTTTTTAATTTCTCTCTATGACAGCTGTGCTGACCTACACTCTACTGCACATGGCGCATGGTTTTCATATTTTCGTTGTGTTGTGCTACTCGTTAGAAGTAGTCTAGTGGTTGTTTTAGAAATCCTGAAGTTTGATGTCCGCTAGTCTACACGCTAGTGCAGAGAACCTTACTAATGAAGGGGTGAAAATCGCGCGCGACGTTAGCTATTCACACACAATCCACACTCCCTATACAGGCGCTTGTGATACTATTAAAGTATGCGATTCACAACAAAGAGGCATTTCCTGCGCGCAATTGCCGCAATAGTCATTTACTAGCTTGATGTTCCGTTCTGAAATTCATGTCCTTGGAAGTCTATTCTCTCTTTCCTTCGATTCAGAAGAGTCTTGCGGTAATGAAAGTGCCGCTTGCGAAGTGCGATACTCCGAAAAAGCCGTCGAAAAACCTTTACCGCTTAAAGTTGCAGTTATCCAGGACAACTTCCAGGCTTAAGAGCCGAACGCCTTCAGGGAGGACAATCTGAGTCAGAAAAACGAAGGATGACCCTCGGGATCGTGAAGTCCCTTGATTTCTCTGCCTGCCTCGCAACCCTCGAATCATATTGCCGTGCAGCCGATGCGTGGTGCAACGGAGGTTCGCCTAACACGAGAGCTGCACAGGAGGGTCCGATGCTGTTTACGACTCTGGGATATGGACTTTTATCTTGGTGTGCATATCCACGATGGGCTGGCCCGCGGACAGACCTGCTCGCAACGAATGTCAAGTCAGCCGCTGCTGGTGTTTTCCTTGGGAGACCGTCTACAGGGCTTTCGTCTCTACTCAGTTGTAGGGCCTGCAGGTGAAAGTCGGGCTAAAGGACATGGATAGGGCCGCTTTTAGCTACGCGGGGTCGAGTTACTATATATTGGAATGCTTTGGTAGATACGCCTGTGAGTACTCACAGTATACAGGGTGAAGCTGGGATAGAGAAGTCAAGGAATAGCGCAAAGAAATATCGACTCTCGCGTTTCAATAGACCATTCCGCGAGTACACCAATTCATGCATCCGGTTAAGCTCCTGTGGTGGCTTTCATAACATACCTTGTTTAGCTGCAGACTCCGGCTTCTCCGCTTAGTCCCAGTGGGATAGTGCCCTCTTGATGCTTAATCAAGCCGCTTTATACCACTTGCTATTATAGGGTCCTTTGGGTCTAGTCTTTTGTGCTAGTATTCTTCAGTGATCCTCTCGCTTAAGGGTCTCTATACTTCGATGTAAGATGCTCAAGAAAATCGCGCGCAGCAGTGCTCGAGTAAAATAAAAGACTCTCTTTGAAGGCTGTGTTGGTAAATTTAAGTGAAATTTTAACATTCGTCGTGACTGTGGCCGGAACCATCAGCGTGACTGTTGCTATCGCATGTCTATGCCCATTTGCTTTCTTCATTTATAAGCTTTTCAGAGACATTCCACTCGTTTATTGCCCTCTACTGTGTAGCTTAATGAACATTTCGTTCTGTGATTTTTGTGGGTCTCATTTTTTAGGACATCATCCAGCGTATAAATTGAGATGTATTCTCTGTCGTGATTTTTTCTAAAGGATATTTATTTTGTGGTGTCACCTTCTTCACGAATTGCTATAATATAGCTGTTTGCATTATTGCCTTTTCAAGAGCTGAAGGGTTAGGCAGAATTAATTTCAACTGCCCTTATAAATGGCTTTATTTTTCCATTATCTAAAAAGTCTCTCGCCATATAAATTATTTCTAGATACTTGGCAAGCTCAATGAACCAAGCTGGGAGTTAATCTTGGGCTGTGGAATGTAACCATCTTCATGACATTGTTCGAAATTGAAACAGCGAACAGGTTGACATAGGTCTCTTGCTTTATCGTGAAGCATATGATTTTTTCAGTATTCTCGTGTAGAAAGATAATGGCTTTATTGACAAATGTTCCTTGGTTAGACTCTTCTCCAATTCTACTCGCTTGGCGTGTAAGAATATATTCTCTCTTTTGAAGGTGGAGAGATGTTCTCACTCTTCTCGCACTTCAATCGCTCTCTGAGGTAAAGTTTTTAAGGTTCCGTTTATTGTTTGTTTTTCTTGCCTCGTCTTTCGTTTCTTCATAGTGGATGACTTGGAGTCTATGTCTATATATTAGTCTCCCTTCTGAATCAGCAGATTTTATATTCTTATTTAATTTGTTTGGAGTATTGTCTATCTCTCTCATGTTAGTGTACTGCAAGGTGTGTTGTTGCTTTACGTATTTTTTTGTGATAAGGCTTTTTTTAGAGACTGTGTTTGTTTATTGTTTGTATTATTTGGTGAATATATATTCATTCTCAATTTGATATTATTGGTGCATTGAAATTTGGAGTTATGTCTCGCCCACGTGTTGTAGATAAGCTCTGAGAGATTTATCTTTGTCTATTAGAAGATATAGAGAGAATTCTATAAATGGCTTGAAGCTGTCTTTTTGTGATGCTAGCTAGAGCCTTATTTTGGTAACCTTGCCTTAGCTTAGAGTGATAAGCCTCTTTTGTCTCACTTGTTGATCTTATAAGTTGTGGGTATCACTTTTTGATTTCAGGTGCAGTTTTAGTAGTGATATGTAATGGGGAAGCTTATTGTGGGCGGCTAGTGTATGGAATTAGTATCGCTTGGGTGTGTTAAGAGCAATTGATAGGATAAATGTATAAGAACAGATATCATGATCTGATTCTTTGTGTTCGCTCATATCTAAGATGAACGCTATAACTAAAGTTTATCTGGTCCCTGTATGATATATAGAGATATATACGTATATAGTTTTTTTCTCTTATAGATTGTGTTCCTGCTTTAGACAAAGCTGACCGTAATCCGCTGGATCTCTATCTGCTTAACCTGCTCTTTCTTCTATTTAGTAATTAAGCACCGTGTCTCTGTTTAGGTTACTCATTTACGGGTATAGTTGTCGTGAGTGACCTTTTTTGCCATTGATGGCAGTATTAATGGTTTGCAACTGAGAGGTCGGTGCGTAGCGGAGGCAATGAGAGAATTATGTGAACCATATTTAGAAAAATCTGCTTGATCCAAAATTCTCTCTAGTCGTGTTTCATGTTCTTCAAGGTTTAAGATGTATCAGAGATGTATGAGGTGGTATTTGCATGTTATTTCACTTCCGTTTAGGGTATTACTCGCATATTTCCCCATGACATTTTTCGGAGCTTTCTTTGTTATGTTATGTATCTGAGTGGGATAGGGTGAAAACATATAGTCTAGCCGTTCAGCATATCGCTCTGTCTCATAAAGAGATAGCAAGTATAAGACAGTTGATGCAGGGATGATACAATGAAGGTCACTTTTTCCGTTTTTAAGTATTGAGCCCGCAAACCTGAGTCTTTCCATAGATCTATCTAATTAACAAATACACTTGAAAATCTTTTTCAGCTACTTGATACTTCTGAGACTCCGTGCTAAAAGGAAGTGCATTTGTTTGGGTTCACGAGTCCCTTGAGCGATGATCTCTTCGGTCTTGGCTTGTCAAGCTAAAATTGAATGCAGCTTGATCTGCATGCAAGGTTACCATAGTATTTGTCGTCTCTCTCTTTGTTTTAAATGATGTGTGGGTGTTCATTGTCTATCGAGCGTATCTCCTCCATGCAAAAGTGTTTTCACTTTTAAATATTCAGAGTTGCTGTGTGCTTTGGTTTCTATCGAGGTACACTTGAATTGTGCATTTGTGTGTTTTTTTGACCTAGAGAGCTGATTTTCTGAGACTGAAGCCAGGAGATTTAGTTATTGTCGACCTTGGTAAATCACTGTTTTGCAAGGATTGTCTCGTGGACTGGCGAAAGCATTATTCAAACCACTGCAAGCTCCAAGCATTGATGGGATTTGTCTGAGGATTATATTCATGTGAGATGTGAGTGTTTGTGAGTCTACTCAAATTGTAGTCTGCTGCTGTGTTTGGTGTCACGGGTCTTGAGTCCTATTTACCATGCAGACAGGATATATACTTCTAATTGAGAATTCAACAGAATAATAACCATACTACTGAACACTTAACGACAGACGCGCAGAATGTTCAAACCCCTGATTCCATAGTGTCTATACATCATAATTACAAGAGTAATTGGTGAGTAGTGTTGGTTTTTTGAGATGCATGTCGCTTTCGCTAGATTGCACTTAAGTTCTTTCAAATACAGATACGTATTTTCAGAGAGGTAGGTAACGACAGAGGGGCGGGCTTCACGGGCCTGTCAGATTTTTGGCGCATTGATTCTTCGCATTAGTAGTATTTCGGATAGTATAAATAGTTTTCTTCTTCTTGTTTGCAAGTTACGTTTTATGAAAAGCCACTGTGATACGTGGAGGACTTCCTTTCTCGCCGAAAATGATTGATACAGTTTGTCACAGGGCAAGTGGTGCATATACGGTTTGTGTTAGAAGATGCTCTTGGTATATTGTCTGTTTCACCACACTAGTGCAGTAGGAAAGGCCGTGATAGAGTGTCTCAAAGTGTTTAAGTCTCTCATGTCTCAAATTGCCTATTCCTTTCTTGAATATATAGAGCAAAAACAAATAAGAGAAATATAATATATTTCAGTGCGCGCGCAATGAGGGCTTTCTTGTCTACATAATGACAAGTCCGCCAGGGATGGTAGACTTGTTATTTTAATGTAGCAAGGAATAAAATTCAAGTGATTTTTTCTGAGTTTTTAGGGAAGTTTTATGGCAAGATCAGTGTGCTAAAGCGAATTTGAAGTTGCAGAAGCGATATTCAGTGGGTGTAAGTCAGCTGTTTAATGAATTGAGAAATTTTATATGTGTTTACATAGAACAGAGTTCTAATGGTTGGGCCTGGAGTATGAGTGTCAGTTTTGTTGTAGTCAGTCCCTTTTCGGTGAACATGGGTAATTTATCAAACATGGAGTTTTGTTTAAATGTTAATCTTACTGCATTATTAGTTGATGCACAAAGTTCGTTTACTCTAGAGAGGGGATAGTGAAGTGTTTGTAAGCTCCACCACACCGCTCCTCCACAGTGCGCAGTGAGCTGTGTTTTTGACTCTAAAGCGGTTGTTCTGGCTGTGGGACAAGGAGAGGGAAGTACAGGGGGAGGAGGGGGGAAAAGGCTCCGTCATGGCTGTGTCTGTCAGCGCTGAACCTGCCCTGGGCTATGGAAGGTGACCCTGCCCATGGCAGGGGGTGGGGGGAGCTCAATGGGCTTTAAGGTCCCTTCAAACCCAAACCATTCTGTGATTCTGTGATTCTGTGATTCTGTGATTCTGTGATTCTGTGATTCTGTGATTCTGTCACTTGCTGTGAGAAAGACCGAAAGTAAGAGCTGGGCACATCCTGTGGCTTTTCCTCCTGAGGGGTTGTGAGTACTGAGTGTTCTCCAGCTGCAGGTTTCTGGAGAAAGTCATAACAGGACACATATTTTTCTGCTTAAAAGCAAAATATATCCTTTTCAGTACCCAAAAATGCTCCAAGAGAGCTGGAGAGCGATTTTGGACAGGGGTCTGGAGTGATAGGGCAAGAGGAACGTTTTCAAGCTAAAAATGGCAGATTTAAATTGCATATTTGGAAGGAATTTTTAACCATGAGAGTGGTGAGGCCCTGGAATGGGTTTACCAGGGAAGTTGTCCCAGGAATTATCCGAGGTCAGGTTGGACAGGGCTTGAAGCAACCTGGGATGGTGGAAGATACCCCTGCCCATGTCAGAAGTGGAATGGATGTTTTTTTAAGTCCCTTCCAACACAAACTCCTCTGACATTCTATGATTCTGCCATTTGGCTGTGACTGAAAGTAAACACTGGGCACACACTGTTGAGTCAAAAATAAATGTAGCTTCGAAGTTGGTTACATGTTTTGGAAAACTTGCTATGGCTTTGAAACTTTAAAACATGTAACTATTTTGTTTCTAGAGCGGGTGATACAAAAACACTCAGGAAACTGCTGACAGGCAGAGAAAGATCCTTGCATTTGACCACACTGTACACTCCAAGACACTCAAGACTAGGAACGGTGGCCAAGCCTCTGCAAATTAGCAAAATAATATTTATCCTAGCTACCTAGATCATATTTATCACTCCAGACCACGCTACTGTCCAAAAATGATGTCACAGTATTTGCATTACAAATATGGAACCAACCAACACAGGAATAAGAGTTATTTTTGTAGAGAGCTGTGAAAGTTTTCACTCCATGCTTCTATGTAAAAGAGCACATAAGTTATGAGTTTCCTTTAATAAAGAAAAGAACATTAGGTAAAAATAAAAAAAAAAATTAGAAATGTGAAAAAGGAGGTATCGAGTTATTGACGGAAAATAATTTTACTCAAGCTTTTTTCTTCCTTAGACCAACATATTAAGTGGTTGGTTAAGGTCTAAGAACTATGTCAGGGTTTTCATTTTTAATGTCCTTGAGCTGCTGAGCAGGTCAAAACCGGGACCACCTCAGACGATCCTGCGTTCCCTTGTGCTGAATGTTTTCAGTTTTACTCAAAGTGAACATTTCATGCTGACACTATGCAGGCAAAATGATTCAATTTTGTAACGTATCTGCTATAAACGAGTCATATTTCAGCCTGAGCAGCCTCAGTTCCTAAGGATGTTTATAGCTCATTTCTGGTCCTGCACAGCCCGTCAGTTCCCAGCTTGTTAATTATTATAAAATAGTATCTCTACTATAAAGACTTGGCTGCAGTTTTGGTTCTTTATAAACTCTTAGTCAGTGTCTTTAGCCAAATGACTCATTTATTTCCAACTCTATAATATTTCCAAGTCCCAGACTGGTAAATTGCCATTATAGATTTGTAAGCTGGGGGAACAGGGTGTTGGTTATTTTAAAGAACAGGGAGTGTTGTGGGGAGGATTTAATAGGACAAAATGTGATTTGTATTTATGTTTGTGTTTAAAATCTGGATTACTAGGGCTTTGTTGTTTGTTTTTTGGTTGGTTGGGTTTTGGGTTTGTTTTTTTTTTTTTTTTTTTTTGTTTTTTTTTTTTTTTCAAGCTCTATCAGTAGGAAATGATACAAGAGAAAAAAATCTGCATTTGTAAATTTGATCATGGAGTGAGTAGATATTAAAAAGGTGAATATTTTATCCTAGGAAATATGTGGAGAGATTTCCAGGAGTGCAGAGTCAGGTGAAGGACCTGTTGCACGGCTCTGGAGAGGCTGCAGGTCACAAGTTCTGTCTCTGATCTTTCAGGTGAGTGATCAAAGTGAGAATCACACAAAGCAGGGCCACAATCAGTACAGAGTTACAATTTATAGGTTGGGAAAAACAGGCTTGTTTGATTTGTGCCCTGGAAATAAAAGCAGTGATGACACAATTGATTCTCTGAAGGTAAATGTGAGGGAAAGTAGAAATTTAAATCTGAGAACAAAGCTGGCAGAAAAAAATGGATAGTCCTGGGATGGGTAACAGAGGTTTCTTGTGGCTGCACAACAATCCAGGTCTTCCTTAAAGTTTGTAGGAGCAGGAAACCTGCCTAATTATTAAATGGTTCCAGAAGGGGGTTACAGATATTGGATACAGATATCCAGATATTGGATACAGATATTGCTTGATTATCCCATATATGAAATATATATATAATATATATTATTTTAGAAATCTTTTCCCAAGCAATGGAAAAGCAAGAGCTTAAGAAGCAGCCGTTGGCACCACACAGGAAGTGAGTAGGAGAATCATGTTTCCATGTTGTTATCCCTCTCCTGATCTATGATAATTTGCCCTTGCTGCCTTCGGGTTTACATCCAAGTGATGAGCTCAGATCCCAATTTCGTTTCTCACTTCATTAACTGGTTTTGGGTCTGCAGGGACCTCTAAATGCCACCTGGTGCTCCCCGCTGCCTCAGCAGGGACATTCTGCACCATGTCAGGTGGCTCAAAGCCATGTTCAGGCCCCGTGTGGAATGACCATCTTTTAGGGAGTCCGTACTAGACATACTCAGATCATTATTTAACCATTCCCTAAGGACTTTGAAATTCTTATTTGTTTTATTTTATTAAAGAACTTTGCACTTTGATTTTCTGCTAAATAGCAACACTGTTTTTAAAAGAAAACCATCTCACTTAACCTAAGTTCTATTTACTATTATCTCAGCCATTTAACTTTTACCTAGAGTTCGACATGTGCCCATTACGGAGACAAAAGTGACTGGGGGCTTCCCCAATCCCCCAAAACAGGCGCTGTGCCCTCAGCCCACCCTGCCCAGCCGCTGTCCCTCCCAAGAGGCGGGAGTCCCCTGCGAGCGGCACCCGCAGCAGCTCCAAGGCAGGCGAGCCCGGGACCCGGGGCAGGGACCGGGTCGGCTCCTCTCCCCGCCACCCGGCGCCGCTCTCCGCCCGCCGAGCGCCGGGCCGGATGTCACGGTGACGGGCGGGAGGCGAGGCCGGGTGCGCTCCGCTGGCAGTCCCGAGCCCGGGCGGGCAGGTGGAGCCGGGACGCGCGAACGGAGCATGGAAGGTGAGAAACGACCCCGTTCTTCCCTCGGACCCTCTGCCCTAACGGGGCCCGCAGCGGCTTCACCGACCGGGGGCTTCCAGCCGCTTCTTCAGCGCTTGCTGCAAACAGATCGCAGGCTCTGGAGCAGAAATCGAATCGCGTGTAGTAATTAAACGGGAAACGAACGGAGCCTTTTGCCCCTTCTCTGTTTAATTTCAGAGACATCACAAAGCCCGTGATAAAGCCGGCGTTTAGAACGCGCTTTATCTGCTGTTCTTATTCTGGGCTTTAACGAATTCAAAAGTGTCTTCATTCTTTTCACCTGTAAAACGTGCCCATAATATTCAGAGCCAGCAAAAACCAAGCTGGGAGTTAATCTTGGGCTGTGGAATAATTCCTTGTTGAAGAAAAGCAACATTTCTGCTATTTTTTAAAATTCTGGCAAAGAAGGCTTTGCAAAGCATCACTTGGCTTCTTATTTCAAAGGTGGAGATTCTTTCTTCAACTCAATGTTTTAAGGGTTCCAGTTTAGTTTCTGCTCTGTCTCAATGACTTGATGCTTTTGGTTATTTTAAGTTAGCTGGAGATGCCTATTTAACAATGCATCTTCCTTTGCTAAAGGCTTTTTAACTGTTTATATGTAAATAATCACTCATTGAATTTGGCTGAATTGAGAATGTTGCTGTTTGAGAGAAGTAACTAATGATTTGAAAGAATGGGTTTGAGGGCACTTTGGCACTTAGAAATGTAGCCTCGTTTTCTTGATCTAGTTGGGATCACTTTTTGGGAGAGGGAAGATTGTGAGGCGTGTTGGAACAGTCTGCAATTAGAAAATAACAAGGTTTTGCTGCAACTGAGGTTATCTAAAAAGTCCCTTTTTTGGTGTTCTTATTTCTTTTGTGCTCAAAGCAAACGTGGGTACATGAAATCCTTCAGTTTTCGTTCTTTACTTGAGGATGATGAGGATCCATTAATGTGCCTGAGATTGCTGCACTGGGGATGAATTTAGTGCAACAGTGTTGTAATGTGTTATCCCTGGATACAGTAACTTTCAGGAGCATTTCCATGAGGGTTGGGAAAATCTCCGTGCCCTGAGGATAGAGAAGTAATGCGGCTGACCTGGATTTTCCATGCCCAGTGTGAGGAGGTCACAGAGCAGCAGACAGGTCCTGGCAAGAGTGGGTGTTTGAGCCAAAATTTGTCATTAAATCGGTTGTGTCTCTCCATGACTGGCTTGGTTTTGCAACTTTTGAAAGAATCATTGGGCTGTCAGCTCCAGGTTCTGGGCTGGGATCAACAGGTTGGATCAGGAGTTGGACTTTGATGATCCTAGTGGGTCTCTTCCAACTCAGGATATTCTATGATTCAAGATATCCTATACTGAATCACTGATCTAGTCTTCTGGGTTTTGAAGGCTGCGTGCAACTATACAAGAAAAATCTCCTTAGTTATACACTGTGATCAGGACTTCTTCCCAAAATGATGTGTGCACTTAAAATGCCTGTATTGTTTCACACAATGCATGGTGTTTAAGAGCAGCAAAATATTAGAGACCCCATAAAGAGTTTATTCAGCCCAGGGGCTTTTTTCTTCATAAAGCCATGGATTCTGTGGATGCTGCAGAAGCATATTCAGTGGTGAAGTCAGCTAGAATTTCTCTCCTTAAGGCTCTGGGTGGGTTGAAGGTGAAAAACTTGTTGGGTTCAAAAAGGTTGAATGGTGTTCGTAATGAAGGTACTGGCTTAGATGAGGAAACCAGCCATGTTTGCTCCACGTGCTGTGATGGAAGAATGAAGAGGAAAGGGGATTTTAAAATATGTCCCCTTCTCTGTGCTGTTGGACTGAAAAGTGCAGCTGGCAGGAAAAAGGCAGCATTCTGGTTTCACTTTGGAGACAAACAGGTGAAATTACAATAATTCAAGATATACTTCCCATTCTGTCTTAAGGACAAAAAGGTATTTCGGTCATCAGTGATCTGAAAAATATCCATTTTAGGAAGGTTAAATTTCAGATTGACTGTTTTGGTCAAATACCAGGATGCAGTATGAATAATATTGCATATTAAAATACCATAGGACCTTTTTAGCACCCCCTTTGAATATTTTGGCTCCCTTTGCCTATTGGCGTAGAACACAGGATGGCCAAGAATTGGTTTCGAAAGCACATGAATTTTACTTCTGCTTTGTAAACGCACATCGTGCCTCAGCTGCAGCACACAGAGACAGGCATCCTCTTCCCATGCACCCCAGCCAGTGGAGCTCTTTGAAGCTTGGAAAGACAAACGTGTTCTGTAAGTGATTTCCTGCCTCATGCTTTTTTGAACATTTGGTAGAAAAATGGTGTTATTGGCATAGAATCAGGGATGGAATCTTCCTACATGTTTTCCTGTCACCTTGAAGGATCGGGCTTAAGACACTCAGGAGAGAGACCTGAGATTAAATATTAAGAGACCACTAAGGCTGTAAGAAGCTGCTGGAGACTGATGTTGTACAGAAATAAGGTGCTGGTGAGGGGAGATTGGGGGCTTGAGAGTGAGACAAAGGCCAGCACGTTTCTCAAGCGAAAAGAGAAACCTTCTATGGTGTGTTGTTGCTTTAATCTCCTCTGAAGGGTTGTTCTGCCCAGCAGCCATCGTGGGCACAAACGTGTTGTGTTCAACAAAATATGAATAAATTTGCAGAGACAAAGGGGATGAGGGTCTGAGGAAGTTGAGCAGGTCCTGCTCGGCTCTTGCAGGGCTCCGGCAGTGCCATCCTCTACCAAGTTGTGCTGCAACTGCCAGGGAAACCTAAGGAATCCAAAGGTTTCTAAAAATATGTAGTTATCCAGGAATAAATGCAGAATAGTTGGAATTGAAGCAATCATGTAGGGATTCTAGTTTTTTTCTTCCACAGCCTGGGAGCTCAGGGAAAGGCAGATTTGTTGCCGAAGTTTCAAGCCACAATGGCACCTTGGGGCTTCAGCCTGGGGCTTTGATCCCCATCACCCAAATGGGGCAACTGCGCTGGGTTTCTGAATGCAGTTAAATACAAAATTAAGTGTTGCAGAATAAGAGAGATTCCGCTTAATTTTGTGCACAGTTACAAGGGTTTGCATAATTTTAGTGTCTGTATTCATGGAATCATGGAATGTTTTGTGTTGGAAGTGACCGTAAAGCTCGTCCAGTTTCACCCACTGCCATGGGCAGGGACATCTTCCACTTGACCAGGTTGCTTCAAACCCCATCCATCCTGGCCTTGGACACTTCCAGGAATGGGGCAACTGCAGCTCCTCTGGGCTATTATTGTGGTGTAAAGTTAAAATCAATATTAGAGAAAAATTTGTTAATTTATCTAGAATTTACGCATGTTTCTTCATCATTATTCACTATATAAATTTGTCCACTTGCTTCTTTGCTCCTCAAATTTCCTGGCTTAATAGAATGAAAATGAGAAATCAAGGGCTATAATTATACAGTTCCTTGATCTGTTTTATTTATTTCAAATATAGATTCAGTAAATATCTGAACGTTTTGTCATTTAACTCTGTGACTATCTTTATGATGCAAGGCCTTTATTTCGTTGCACACAATATCCCACCCTCTATTCATGCAGTTTTTGGAGAACCTCTGCTGATACCAGGCTGCTTTGCTGAAGAGTTACCAGAGATTTATATTTTAACATTGCAGAGACCACAAAAATGTTCCATGCAGAGGAGGTAAAGACAGATAATTATGGGGTAAATGTCACCAGTGGTTAACACCTCATGCCCGCTGCCTGGGCGTTTCTGTTATGTAACTGCCAAGGAACCACACACCTTCCCATCCTGGAACTATTATTTTTTTATACAAAGGTGGTAAAAGTTCATGGCATGTAAAAAATAAAGGGGGGGGGGGTGGGGGGAAGGCCTAACAGGAAAGAAAAGAGGAAGGAAGCAGGTAACTGTGTCTGTGTTAAGAATTCAGCCTCCTATCAAAGAAATCTCAGGGCAGGGAGGCCTTGGGTAAAGACATAACGGGACAGCTCAAGTCTGTACCTCCAGTTCAACTCACCAGCTGAAATTTGGGCACTGGAGTGGGAGATGGGAATTCCTGCAGCTTGTGTTGGCTTCAGAACTCTGCTGAGCCCCCAGCATGCTGGGAAACCAGGCTGCATGGGTAGTCCTCTGAAAAATTTTTAAAATTCCTAGCATTTGATCCCTTTTGGAATTTCTCAGTGGGAATTAGACTTACATTCCCATGAAAACCAAGTAAATCTTGTAAAGGTAATGGGGGTTTCCCTTTGTGTTGGAAAAAGAATGTAAAAATGCCTTTGTGCTTTAGAGAAATTAATTCCCTACAGAGTTACTACGGCTGTATTGTGCTCACAGGGCACACAGTGAGTAAATCAAAAGCATAAGGTACTCTGTTCTATAAGTTTTTGAAGTGAGAAAATCATACCTAATCCCTTTTCTGGGCACAGGCCAGTGCTCAGGATACAAAGACGTGAAGCATAATACTAATTTGGTTTTTATTTCTTTGAAATGTTTTCTTTTTCAATTTTACTTTCAGCCAAAAACATGGGAATTTATAAAATTGTAACAACTGTGTTGTGAACTGTTCTAAATATTAAACACCTCAGGCTGCTTTTCTGTCTTTTGCAGATTCACAGCCCGGGATGGACCTCAGTAACCCCCAGGAGCAGCCCATAGCTGCAGGTACTGTGCTGTTCAGTTATGTTCTTCCACACTTTCTAGACAATTTTACATTTAAATGGAGAAGAACACATGAATTGCAGCTGGTTTGGGGTCCCAGAACACTGAGTAACAGAGTCAAAAGTATGAAGAGGGACATTAAAGGCAGAAAAAAGTAAATTCTAATGTTGAAACAAAGCTATGGAAGTTCGATATAACATTGGAAAATGATAGTAAAGTGGGGAAAGAAGACTGTATAGAAGGAAATGCTTTCAGAAGAAAGCTGGAAGTTTTGATTAGAGAAGCAAGAATAATGCAATTCTCTTGGTTGACTGCATTTCTGAAAATATGAAAACAAACCTCCTGAGTGAGTTTGACAAGTGTTTCACTTTCTTGTTAATAAAATGATCGAACCTCTTTTTAGCTCCAAAGTGATATTTAGCTTGAGAATGATCGGGGCTGTTCCCATCCAACTGTCAATGGATAATGAATTTACCAGCAATTTCACAGTATTACTGTAAATTTAAAGAATTCCCAGACTGGTCAAAGAAAACACTGTCAATTTTTAAATGAAATATTGATCTTAAATTTACAGAAATACACATAATATGGAACTAGTTTGCTTTGTGGGGTTAACAAAACAGGCTTTGTTTGAAACCCTTCACCCAAATAAATTCCACTACAGTTAAAAAGGTGTCTTTATTTCCAGGGAGAGAGCCTGGGATCTCTGAGATGCTGATCTGCATGATAATGCTGATATTTAAAAATACACATGTGGAATAAGCAGAGAAGTGCAAGTGGGTTCAAAGAGGCCTTGATTACATGTGCTTGAGCAGTTTCCTGGCCTAGGGCCAGAATGATTAATATTTTGCCCAAAAGAACAAAGTGAAGCTGCCTTTGCCTTACTCCAAGGAGCTCCATCCCTGCTCACAGCAGTTGTCAGAGCACCTATGATAGAGTTAGATATGCAGGATTTTATTCCTGTTGTCATTTAGAACAACCCCCAGAATATTTAGATCTGAGCAAAAGCTGAAAATGGGTTCAAGGTGTGTGTTTGTGTAGGACTTCGAGACATAAAATCATTCCCCAAAATGCAACCAATGCATCCATAGAAATAACACTGTGGGCACTGTCAGCAGTGCTGGGAGTGTGCAGATGCTTCGAGGGAATCCCTTGAATATATTCCTGGAGAATAAATAGTCAATTATTTTTTCCTTTTTTTTTTCTAGAAGAACAAGAGGATTTGACAGACTGTAATCTGAACAAATCCCAGGAAATGGAAAGCATGGATAATGTGGAAGATATGAAGGAACACAATCAGTCTAATGAAGAAGCAGGAGGTAAAGTAGAGTTGGAATTCTGAGATATGATAGTTATATTTTGTCTTTTTATTCATCTGATTATGCTATGAGAGCAGGCCATAAAAGGAACAGCAATACAATTCATTTGGAGCATTTCAACATGCTCTAAGGAGGAGCAACTCTTCCATCAGGGAACCTCACGTGCATTTTACCGAGGTCAGTTTTACAGGATCTATGAAATATGGATGGGAAGATTAAAGAGCAAGTGCATCTGGTGAGCCTTTAATGTGTGTGGAAACATAAAAATTCCAAAGAGCAGTTTGCATAGGCAAATCATGTGTTAGGACTGCAATTTTTATTAATGCTGCTAAGTACTTTCATACCTAAAAAATAACTTGATGCTTTATTCATGTTTTTAAAAGAAAGAACGAGTTAATTCAAACTCACAACACCACTCAGGCCGGTAAAATTTAAAACTGTAGCAGCAATGCTTTACTTTAAATTGTGGGTGAAGATGAGGTTGGTCAGTTTTCTGTGATTATTGTTGAATTTGAAGAATAAACCCTTCCTTACAGGTCTGAGAGAAGACACAGGGATTAATTAAAATAGTAAACCAATACGTACTGTCTTTAAACACCAGGCCCTCTTCATTTACAGATAGAAGATAACAGCAGCAGCTCCTGCAACTTGGCAATCTTACAGACCTCAGAGCTCAGGGGGTTTTTTATGTGTTTATGACATAGGTGTTGAGTTTCTTCCGTGCTGTAGAAGCTCCTAAACTGAAATCTCAGCATTAACAACAGCTCCTGCCCATGATCTGAGAGTGCTCATCCGTGCCAGGGGCCTCAGCCACAACCAGTGCAGAGTGTGCCTGGTGGAGGATGTGGGGCACGTGTCCTGGGGATGGCACACACACGGTGTTACCAGTTTCACAGTGCTGTTCTGTGCCACACGTCCGTGTCAGTGCAGCAGTGCCGAGGGAAATTATAGCTGTGGCTTTGGGTAGGAGTTTGAGGTACAGTTTTTATCACATGAATCAAGTAAATCACTAAAGGATTATGTGTTTTGACTACGCAAGTAGCTTTGGTTGTTCCCTCTAACATTCATGTGATTATTTTGCGGAGGTTATACCTTTGCGTTATTAAAACCCGAACATTTTTATTGGTTAACAAATTTCAAGCCAACACAAAACACTCAAGATGAATCTCACTCAAGGATCTACAGTGGCAGTATCTGGAATTGTGCTGGTGTCTGGCCTTTCTGGACAGTTTATAGACAGATATCACACAGGTTTTCTGACCAAATTTGGGTGTCTGGCTCAGGATGAGAAGCTTCATGTCCTCAGAGCAGCTGCTGCCTAGCAGGATTCTGTAGTCAGTGAAGAGTAGCTCAGTACAGATGAATGCAATGTAGAGCCTGTCTTGGACAGGTGAGTTCTGTTGTGTTTACCTTAAATACAGAAGTTTAATGGAATACACAGAATATGGAAAGCTTGAGCCCTTTCTACATCCAAGGCAGCTGATCTCTCAGATCCCACAGCACATAAAATATTCACAGCCATGCTCCAGCTGTTTGTCCATCCCTTGCACCAATTCCACTCTCACTATCTCACTTCTCCCTGTGCTTTCCCAAGTGTCCTGGCCCTTCACTCCTCCTGCTTGCTGAGCTGTGGGTGCAGGAAGCCAGGACAGGGTTTCACTCCCAAACCCCTCTGTACTGACCATCTGAGAGGTAGATTCTTCCCACTTTCCCAATCCAGGAGCCATGTTCATACCACTTGTATGCAGTGTCCAGGCATGAAGCAAATCCTTTTCCAGTTCTCTGGCTTCCCTTTGCCTGCAGTGCCACCTCTTACTCTCTTTTCCATACATTTAAGTCAGGAACAACTTGGACACGTGAGAGATTGTATCGGTACTGCTCTTACCATTCATTTTTTATATTGCTGCTGATCTCTGAAAGTCTCTTTACCATGTGTTCTGGAATGCAAACACTGAAAATTTACATCTCAAAGACAATGCCATAAATATCAATAAAACATCATTCCCCTCCAGCAGCCTCCCTTACCATTAGAGCTCATTCATTATAAAATGAGTACGAACCTTCAGCACCATAGTGCCCTATTCCTTGCTGCTCACTGTAGGAATAAAGCCATGATTGCAAGGAGAAAGCTGGTTCAAATGCACAAAAAAGATACCTCCAGCATCTCAGTGTAAAATGGCACAAAGTAAAATATACATTGTGTTTGCTTCAGTGTTTCACACACGGTTCTCTACAGTCATTCTGATACCGGAAGCACAATAAATCTTAAATATTTAAGCATGCTGTGCTAGTACCCCAGGCCGTGCAATGATCAGTTGGTGCACTTAAATTTCCTCCCAACAACACCAATTCAGTTGCTGTTGGAGACTGAAATTCACAAATAATCTCAGCTTTCGTGTCATGCCCTCTATAAAATAGCAGCAGTTCTGTTAGTCCCTGAGCAGTCCTCGTGGGTCAGTAACTACTGTCTGACTTCTATAAATGAAACCACATTCTGACAGTGCTGTCCTGGTGGGAGGATTATCTTTTGGGGATCACTAACCCTGGTGAAAATGAATATATAATATTCTCCAGGATCACAGAATAGAAATATCATCAGTACTAGTGATGGCTTTTGGGAAAAGGATTATGTCCTGCCTGCATCTGAAGAACCTATTGGTTAAAAAAAAAGGTAAATTTCTCTATTTGGCACATTGATATGATCACTAATCTCCTCACTTTATATCAAATTTAAAGAGAAAGAATGAAAAATGTATATGTGATTCTCATAAGTGTTAATCACTTTTGTGAGTGAGCAATTCCACTCCAGCACCTTCCCAATTCATCGCTGGTGACAGCCTGCGACACAGAAACCTCTCCTTTCTCTCTCCTGAACCCCCGCATGATCCGTGCCCCCGGGGTTTGTTCCATCTGCTGAAGGCCATCATGGGAACATGAAGCCACTGACTCATGGAGAGAGATCAAGCCTTCGATAACCTGCTTTCCACTGCCTTAGTATGTCTGTAACATGTTTTTCTCCAGCACAATTATGTCTGCTTTTTCCATGTCTTGTCAGCCATCCGTAGTGAGTAAGAATCTTCCAGTTTCTTGGACTACATGTTTTTGTGACTCTTGCATTATTCATGGTGACACTGTGAGTATATTGTGGGGATTTATTCTGAGGCTTTGAGCAGAAGCTGGAGCCTTAAGTTTAGATGTTGTCTAACTTGGTTTGGTGGAGCCTTTTGTGCTAAAAGTGCTGCTGGGATCCATTTAAAAGCTTACAGACAGTTCATAAAAGCACTAAATTAATGTATAGGGCTGAAACACCATCACCGGGGCTCATCTGCTATTAAAAAAAATCCACTTTTTCAGCAAACAGTTCCATATTTGTACTTCTCTGAGCCTGTGCAAACACACCAGCTTATGGTGTTTTTTATGTGTGTCCTGACACAGGTGAGATGCCATTCCATGGAAACAACTCAACTTGTCCTATTCCACCCCCCTCTGTTAAAAGGGTTTCCATGATGATCATCGCTAAGTATCGGGCAAACAATTAGGCAGCAGGCTATAGTAAAATGGTAATTAAAAGCTTGATGGGGAAGAAGGAAAAAAAAAAAGAAACAAAACCCCCTTTTCTTGCCTCAAGGGACTGGAAGCTGCACGCTGTGGTGCACATGGTGTACGCTCGCCTGCAACCATAAAAATACACCGTTCCCATGGTGCTTCCTGTGTCTAGTCTGAAAAGAGACAAGCAATAAGACGAGGGGGGGGGAAGCACTTGATTTCCCCTGCTTCTTTATGTGCCCCCAACACTGTTACCTTTGGTGGCCAAAGTTGACACATCTTTAATTTAAAAATTAAATTAAAAAAAAGCCACGTTCTTTCCTCTGGGATTAGCAGTCAAGCACGAATGTTTAATTATGTCTTAATTCCCTCAGCTGTTGAGGCAGACAACTTTTGGGGTGTTATGAATGTCAGCGAGCTTTCATGGTTGCGAGCTAAAAAGAGATAAAAGCCACATTTGTGGTTTATGGATGTTAATTGCTGCTGCACTGAGGTGTATGAGGGGGGCGGTTGAAAGGCTGGAGTGAGGCAGGAGAGGTGACAGAGCCTCGCTGGGGCGTGCAACGAGGTTCCAGCGGTGCTGCAAGAACACGCACTTATCTGCCTGGAAAGGAAGTGCCGTTTTTTATCACAGTATTACATCTCCCAAGCCCAACTCGAGCCCCGGCGCTCATGGGACTCGGGGTTATCGCACAACATCAGCAGAAGTTCACTGCAAGGGGATTTCTGTAGTGCTAAACCCGGCAGGGAGTCTGTGCTGAACGGGTCAGGCTTCTCTGGGGGCTCTACTGAGACTGAAAGCAGCGTTTTCCTTATCAACAAACGATCCTCTTGACTTTGTTTGAGCGCTTCAGACTGTGCCGTCAGCGGTAGGAATGCTGCCAGGCACGTTCGGTGACATCAACGGGGCGGTGGTGTCACCCAGCCTGTAAATGATTGACATCAGCTGGACTATCCTGAGTACTCAGCACTGACATAGACATTCAGATACTCTGACTGCCTGGAGATAATCAGAAAGTTCAGCTATTTCTCATTCTAATTAACCCATTATAGTGATTAGAAAATAGAATTTACTTTTGAGATATCCTGACTCCCAGTGGAAGCTCTCAGACAGAGCAAGGGCTGAAAAGAGGATGGATACACAGAATTATTTAATAGATGATGGGCTTCATTCCTTAACTTTTAAAACTCAATTTTCTTTCACTTGTTCTAAAATGTGTATCTTAGATCCATACAAAATAATTCCCTAAAATTACAGGTGAGATAAATGTTTATTCCTTCAGCATCGAAATTAAATGTAGTCCAAGGCAGATGAGTTGTGATCCCTCCCCATTCCCCCATCAGACAATATATGAAGATGCAGAAACCTGGGAACTAAAATCACATGTTGTTGAAGGGAAGTAATCCATTTTTGGAAATACAGATTAGTGGAGAGGAAATAAATCGATGGGGATGAGTGACATTTTGCCCCCAAACAGGCTGTTCGTTCAGCACAATATGGAAGTTGAAGGGGTAGGTTCACTCTGTTTATGCTGCTGGAAAGGTATTGGGAAAGGAAAATAGATCTACAAGAATCAAAACTTTGCTAAAATGCCACAAATGTCAGTCAGGCATTCCCTGAGCGTCGGAATTGATGGCTCTTGCGTCTTGTTGCTGACTGACATTTAACTGAGCAATGCAGAGTTTGCACCGGGTGCTCGGTGCTTCTTTCACCTGGGGCTCCTCGGGCCGGCGTTGCCGTGTCCTCAGCGCCGTCTCCCCTCACGCTGCATTCGCTCCAGTTCTTGTTCCGGCTGCATTTCCTTCTCCTGCTCTGCAGGAGCGTTGGGAACTCGGTTAATTCGGAGCTCGGCTCTCTGTATTCCCGTGGAGCAGCGTGTGGCTGCGCTCACCGGCCGTCCGTGCCAGCCTCACTCTTCTCCTGCCTCTCCTGGTGCAGGAGCTCCACCTCCAGGAGCGCCTCTGGGAGCTGCAGGTGCTCCTGGACGGGCGGTTTGAATAATCCTGGTCTTCCAGGGAGGATTGGATTTGTTGTACAGGTCTGAATCACAGACTCCTGGGGACGTTTAGGCTGGGAAAGAGCTGTAAGATCAGTGTTACTAAGGGAACACAGAGCAGATGCACACGCTCCTCTAGAAGACTATGCTAAAAGCAAACTACAAATATTTAATTACAAGAAACTCAAATAAGAGAGAACATAGGTGTACTCGAAAATTCAAGTCAAGATTATTTAATATTGGAATTTTTTTATGGTTCAATCAAATCAATGTTGAAGGTGATCAGGAAGATCTGAACCGGGTTCCTGCCTTTAGTCTACATGTGTTAAAATTCCTTGGATATTTATCACAGATTTCCATATTCTTCATGTTATTTTATCTTATTTTCTCCCCATATTTTATTTTTCTTACATTGCATTGTCAGGAAGGCTCGTGGGAGATGAATTTACAAAGGTTAAATGAAACTATACTTTGAATTTCTCAGGTTTGAAGTTCATTTGAAGCACAGTTGACCAGAGTCGACCGTGCCTGAGTGGTCACATTAGTGATTGGTCCCTTGATATAAGTAATGCCAGTGATTATCTGAATTTAACATGTGGCCTTTCTCAGTCTGACTGTTGGGTCCAGATGTTCTCTGATTAACTGTCTCATTGAAGTCTGATTTAACGGTTGTGATTGTATCTGCCTTGCTGGACTTCAGGAATTGTAATTTTAGAAATGTTTTCTCTGGGTGATGGTATCTTAACGGCAACGGAAGGGAAAAGCTTGTGCAGTTTCATGTTTTTCTGTGCTTTTTTGTAAGGAGGGAGACTTAAAAGATATTCAAATCGAAAAGGATAATGTTAACAGGTGTCAAAATTGAAACAAATTTCATCTGGGACAGGTGTTGGAAAACGTGGGCCCTGCAGGCTTGGGGTTATGGGATGGCATTCCCTCTGTGCTCCCAAACCAGCACTGGGGGTGTAGAAAGTTGAGGAAAAATGGCAAATTATTGCCACTTTTGAAAATTAAATAACCAAAATAAAACCCCATGATGGTTTCAGTGTGCACTAGCCGTAGTTTTCCAGTCCCTAGTCTGATTTGTCCCAGGGACTATCATTCTGCTCCCCAAACTCTTAACTGTAGTTTCAGTTAAGAGCATTTAAATACAGTTAAATGAAGTTAGATTCCATTTCCTTCTCTAAACCATGGCCCAGAACTGCACAGTGCTGCTCTCCAGTTTGTCCTGTTCAACTCCAGCTTTGGGAATGCTCAGTTTGGGGGAACATTTCTCCTTAATCCTTATTTCTGTTAGTGTAATTTCAACATATTTTGCAAACCTTTTGAATGAAAATCTTAAAAGAAAGGTAGAGTATTGTTAGGCAGAAAATTATATTAGGGGAAAATACTATGTGTGAAAATACAGATTTACACAGGAATATTAATCTTTATAAGAAAAATTATTGTTTTAAGTAAGATGCTTGGAGAACCAGTTACATAATTCAAGTTTCCTGACTCATATGAGCTTGGAAATGACATGTGTTGTTTGGTTGGGGTATTTTGCAATTAATTGAACAACTAGATAAATTACACTATGCTTTAATGATAGAGAGGCACTGGTATTAATGAAGTAGAAAATACACATCTGAGCACTTGGAAAATGATGCCTGGCTTTTTTTTTTATTATTTTTTTTTATTTTCTTTCCAATTCTCAGCGCTGCATTTCAATTTGATTTGTTTCTATTTTTGTTTCAAGTCACAATAAAACCAAGGAGACTCATTACCATTGAGCCTGCATTCTGCACCGGGTCACTTAGGAATTACCACTCACATCTACCTTATAAGTATCTAAACAAAATAAGTACTAGGGGGTTTTTTTGTACAAAAATGACTAAAATTATTATTGAACAACAGTACTGAGAAAATATAAAAAAGCACAAAGATAAAATAAGCTCAGAGCCAATATGTCCAAATAATAAATGCAATATTTGGGATTTTTTGTGCAGAAGTCTCTGCTTTGGCCTGTAGTGATGCAAAAAGAGACCCAAGGAATGGGACAGGCCCAGTGTCTGCACCCTGCAAGGGCATTTCTTGTCACCATGTCCTGGTTGGGGTGGTTGTCTCTGCTGTCTGGCTGGAAATTAATTCTGCTGTGAGGTGATTACTCTTCCTTTGTTAGCAAAAAATGATCTCATAAAAGCTGTTGGGAAAAAGAGAGCCCAGGCTGGATTCAGAGGGAAACTTTCCCTTCCCTAGATGGATATCTGCAGTGGGGTAGAAGAAAAACATGGAGAAAAGTTGTCTTAACTCCAATTGTGTTGCCTTAATTAAAAAAAATCTCATGTTGCTATTGCGTCACTTCGCATTTTATGTTTCCTCTTTAGTTACAGTTTTCAATTTTTCAATACGTACATGTAATCATTTTCTTCTTGTTATTTAAGGAAAAAACTTAAACATGGTTTTGGTTATTTTAATTATTTTCCTCCAGTTCATAATTTTTATGGTACATATTACTCTCTTTATTTACTAAGGAATATGGAAATTTTTTATTCACGACTTATCTTCGCCCCCGGTGTGTTGATTCCATCGCTGAGGTGTTTCTCACAAACATGCAGGTTTCTGCCTTGAATTTGGAAACTCCACGGACTTTTACAGCTTCACCACTCTGTCTCAGGCTTGGTTAGGTACAGGAGTCTCCTGCTGGGAGGGGAGCAGCTCTGGCGTGTGTCTGTAGGGTTTTGTGGAGATAACGGTGATGAATCATCAGTTAATACCTGTCAAACCCAGGTAGTCACAAGAACCCTCCAATATGCCCCGTATCGACTCCCTTCTTGTTCCTCGGCATCTGAATCCCATTAACAGCTGTCAAAACCTGGTAAACTATTTATATGCTTTCACAATTTGTTTAATTGGATAGTTAGGAAATGGCATACAAGAAAAGCTTTTCTTTTTTCCTTTTTTTTTTTCCTTTAGTCTGGCTGAACATCTGTAGCATTAGGGGCTCATTATCTCTGAATTGGCACAGCAAATCAGCAGCATCATTAAAATGCCACATTAAGATGATTAAGTTTCTTTGTTACCCAGTTGACTTTTTGCATGTGCTGAGGATTTCACGATTATGACCCCACTCCTTGTAAAACACTTGAGCTACATCACCCTTTCCTGCCGTTGTCTTTAATAGGTTTTGGGTTTTATTCCTTGTGCTTTTCCAATTGCTCCTGGTAAACTTTGCTTAACAACAGGACAAAACTTACATTCTCTTCTCTGTATTTGGTGCTGAAGTCTCTGGTTAAATGGAGAATTTTGGGGGGTTTTCCTTCTGAAATATCCTCCTAGAGAAAACAGCTAAGATTCAGAAACCCTCCAACTTGCCCTAGTTATTTGTCATTCTTGACTTTTTTTCCTACATTTTCAGCCTGGATTAGAGAAGGCTGTGTGGAGATCTCAGAGCAGCTATCCAGTATCTGAAGGGACTTACAAGGAAGCAGAGATGGGCTCTGCTTCAGTAAGAGGAATGATGGGACAAGGGGGAAAGGCTTTAAGCTGAAAAGGGGAAATTCAAGTTAGATACATGGGAGAAATTCCTCCCTGTCAGGGTGGTGAGGCCCTGGCATAGGTTGCCCAGAGAAGCTGTGGCTGCCTCATCCCTGGCAGTGTCCAAGGCCAGGACGGGCTTTGGATGTGCTTGGAGCAACCTGGGCTGGTGGAAGGTGTCCCTGCCCAGGGCAGGGGGTGGGACTGGATGAGCTTTAATGTCCTTCCAACACAAACCCTTTGTGATTCTATCATTTTATAGAGCGCACACAAGCGCTGTTTGGGTGGTGACTCAGTCTGAAGTTGCCACCGCAGCTTTATTTTGGATTTTTTCCAGAACCCATTGTTTTTACAGTGTTTCAGGTGAAACAAAAATATTACTCTGGAGTATGTCTTTCATCTCGTAATCATCTCCCCAGGAAATGAAACCATATGCATCAGCCTTAACGCATCACACCGGTACTTTGTTCTGTAAAAGCTGCACCTTTTTCTTCACAGTGTATATTAACTCCATGAACTGCCTCAAGAAAAATAGTTCTCTGACTTGGACTCCATGAATGCTTTTTTTTTCTCTTACAACCTCTTTACATTCATAATAGAACAGATGATAACACTTCTTTTTTTTCCACCGTGGGAACTTCGTTAGTGTTTTTAGGGATAATTGTGTTTTTCCTCAGTTAAATTTCCCTTTTCTACATGAAGTCACAGCTTCCCTCCTCTTGATTAAGGCAACCTGGAAACTCCCTGATCTAATAAAATATGCTGATATGATTTTTAAGTGACAGATACCAACCTTCCACACAGCTGCCAATCTCCTGATCACGTGGCATTCTCTGTGCATGCCAGTACAGAGAAAAGCCTGGGCTGAAAAAGGAATCTCGTGGCTCCAGACTCTGCAATCACTTGGTTAAGTTTAGTCCAACCTGTACTGAGCCATTTTTTCCTCAGACTTTACACCAAAGCTGTCTCCTGCAACTGTCAGAGAGGTGAAGCAGCCTCTAAACCGTAACAGGTGAAAAATCCCAACCCTTAAATTTATATTTGGGTTTTAAAAGCCTCTTCCCTCATGGCTTCTGCTGGTTCCAGTCATCAGAAAGTGAATTTTTCTGTGAGATCCTTCAAACACCAATGAGAAAGCACTCCAAATTTAGATGTCATGGATAGCTGGAGTGATGTTTTTTGCAGAGGCAGTGATGGAAAAGCCTTGATCAGAACTCAGGCGCATCCTCCTCTGTTACTACAAGGAAACACAAGCCTTACATCAGGTATGAAAACTGCAGAGGTGATTATTTTCCACGCTAGAACCATAGGATGGTTTGCCCAATTTGCACCAGTCCCAAGGATGTACCACAGAGGGCTCAAACCAATGCCCACGCTGTGCCACACAGACCCTGGCACAGCTCTGGAGCTGTGAGCCAAGAATTGTGGTGAGAAAGAGCAGCAAACGACACAAAAGCCTCTGTTGGAGGTCACAGCTTGGCCTCCACTGCTAAACAACTGCATGCAATGCAGACGAAAGGTGAGACGTTAAGTAGAAAGTGGGAATTGAAATTGTTTCTGAAAGCACCAACAAGGTGCAGCTGCACCGGGTACTTCCTTTTACCGTGCTGGGCAGGATGTAGCAAATTATTTTGGAACTGCCTCCTTTTGAGAGGGAAAAAACAACCAACCAACTGAATAAGCTTTGGGTTTTTTTTTCTGGAAAAGGGACGGGTGTTGAAATCTGCTTTCAGCAACTGGCAATATTTTTTCCTTGGAATGATGGAAATGGTTGTATAAACTAATTTTGAAGGAGTCTTGATAGCAGGATCACCCTCTCACCCTTGGATATGAAGCTGGCAACAGAAGGCACCTGTGGAGGAACCCCTGTTTTTTTGTGGAAGCAGAAATCCGTGGGATGTAAGGTAGAGCTGGTACTGAAGAATCCTCAAAGAGAAACAGCCCATTTTTGGGTAACTCCGGAGCTCCATGTGACCCTCTGAGCAAACACCAAACACACAGGAGCTCATCAGGGACTGGGGAGGCAAGTCCCAACAGCAAAATCTAAACATTGTCCAGGGTAGGGCAATAAAACCACACAATATGGGACAAAACCCCATTCTTCCATCAATATCCCCACCCAAGGAGAGCACAGGAGGGATCTCAGAGCTTTCCACACTTCTGAGGGGTCTTGTGGGGGAAAAAGAAATCATCACCCACCTGTTTCCTCTACCTCAGTCCAAAGTCAGACAGATTGTCATGGTTTAATACAATAAATTAGGACAGAGGAGTGGTTTTCTTCCTAAAATGTAGCTGAAAATTTTGGTTTAATGAAAATTTAGGTTGCCAGATCTTTCTTTTTCAACGTTTCTTTTATGTCGCCACCTCATTTTCGCTGTCACCCATTGTTTGTTCTCAACATTTGATGTGGTTTATTACTCAGAACCAGAGCTAATACATATTCAGCAGTTCATGTTCTGTACTTTGGAGAAAGGACAAGTGATTCTGTGCCAGATTGAACTGTCTAACCCTCTGCTGGAAGGAGGAGCAGGTGGCCAGAGAACAAGACTTTCAAACAGGAAGCCGTGTGCTGCATCCCGTGGTGTTTGCTTCACAGGGTAGCTTGAGGCACAGCTCCCATTTCAGCCAGTCTTTTGTCAGAACCCTTTTTGTCATGGAATGATTTGGGTTGGAAGGACCTTAAATTTCATCCATTTCCACCCCCTACCATGGGCAGGGACACCTTGCACCAGCCCAGATTGCTCCTCCAAGCTCCGTCCAACCTGGCCTTGGCCACATCCAGGGATGGGGCAGTCACAGCTTTCCTGGGCAATCTGTGCCAGGGCCTCACCACCCTGACAGGGAGGAATTTCTTCCATATATTTGACCTAAATTTCCCCTTTTCCAGCTTAAAGCCATTCCCTCTTGCCCTGTCACTCCAGTTCCTGATGAATTGTCCCTCTCTAGCTCCCTTGCAGCCCTTCAAGACCCTGGAAGGTGCTGTGAGGTCTCCACACAACTTTCTCAGCCGGCTTTGAGAAGAAAAAAAAGCTTTCCTGGCAATTATTAAGGATTTTAATGGAAGTGTCGGTAGAGTTGGAGTTAATCATGGAAAGGAAATTCAGCGCCCTAAGTTGGGAATCATCAGCTGTTTATGCAGTGTGACCAATTTGCTTGTGTTTTTACACTGTTAGTCAATAATTAGCTGCTTGTTGCTTCCGCCTTTGTCATGGAGCTGCATTCATTCAGGCAATGCCTTTGGATTCCTCTGGACATGGCTACAGGTCCAGGAACCTGTCTGAAGCTGTGGATGCTGATTTTCAGGATGCTGATTTTCATGTTCTTTGTCACAGCCTCACAAAATGACTTCAGACAAATCTTTTGGCATTTCTGGGATACATTTGTTTATCAGGAAACCCTTATCCTGTCTGTGCTAATTTTACTCACGTAGTAAATTGAGATTATCAACTGCTCCTCACACCTCTGAGAGTTATGGATAAAAACTGTGATTTGCAAGTGAAAATTGCTATTATTGATTAGCTTAACTAGTGATAATCTATCCCATGGGAGCACTGGGAGTCTTATACAGTTCAGACATATTTTCTAGATTTTTTCCAAGCACCAGAGGTTCCACAAGAATGTCAGAGTTATAAGATATAATTACCCTTTCTAATTCGTGCCTTTCTGTATCTCCAATTCACAGGAACAGCCTGAAATGATGATTTCTATAGAAATAATAATTGTGAATAAGTCTTTTCTCTTGAATCCTGGCTAGTAATTTCCGGAGAAGCTTGCACCATATTATACTTTCATAATCTGTAGAAGGAAATTCTCCATCAAAGATAATTATCAGGCAGGTTAATTGTTGTTAAGGGTTATCTCTGTGAGTATCACTAAGTGTCTATGACCAGTGAAGTTTCATGTCTCAACTTCATTTCTTCACCTTTGGTGTTTCAGTAAAACTTTTAGGAAGATGGATGCTATCATTTTACATAATTTTTAGTGTGTTTTTTCCTAAGATACTTCACGGTCCTTAAGCGTAACATTTTCTCACTCCTGTGTTTTGTTTTACCTGCAGATGATGTGATTAAAGTGAAAGGTGAATACAGTGAAAGAGAGGAGAGTGCTCTGAATTCCGAACCTATGGAAAACCTGGAAGAATCGGAACTGCCTTACACATATCCCAGAGAATATAACGAATATGAGAGCATTAAAATGGAAAGACACTCGGGTTCATATGACAACGTCAGGCCAGCTAGTGGAAAGATGAATTGTGATATCTGTGGATTAGCCTGCATTAGCCTCAATGTCTTGATGGTTCATAAGCGTAGCCACACTGGTAAATATCCCTCTGTTGTTCTTGTAAGAGCTGGGGTACTAAAAGGATGATAATTTTTAATCTAGACTAGTTATTTTTGAAGAGTATATCAAAATCAGGGTTTCCTTGTTCTGTCCTTGATGCCACATATGATCTCTAGCAAGTTACTCGCTGTTCTGTGCCTCACTTTACCCACTTTTCTTCTTATTGGGATTGAATATAACTAAAAGCAAGTTTGAGAGGCATTTTAGGAATTTTGGATGAAAGGCACTATGTAATTGCAGTATTTCAGGCACAAAGCACAAGTTAATTTGGTTTTGTGCTGCCATTTTCAGTCTGTGTATAAATTTCTCTCTGTGCTATACTTTGGCAACAAACCAATGAACATCTTAAGTTTCAGCCTGCAGCAAGATAAGGTTTTTTTTTCTTCTAAAAATTGCTGGCTTGTTGGAATCAGCCTCCTCCGGAGCGCTTCTTTCCATGGAAGAACTGTGCAGTGTTTTCCATAGTCCTACATATGCTACGAGCAGCTCTGACACCAGAGCTGCACCTCCCTCCCACTGAAGTCACACTCTGTGTGTTTCTATAGAAAGAAATCCATCCAGTATCTCATTCTTTCCTCTTCCAAAAAGGCAGAGGACGGCATGATACCCACGTAACCATTAAATGTCCTTTTCTGTATGTCATTTTAAGGTGAACGGCCATTCCAGTGTAATCAGTGCGGAGCTTCCTTTACTCAGAAGGGAAACCTCCTCCGCCACATTAAACTACACACAGGGGAAAAACCTTTTAAGTGTCACCTGTGCAGTTATGCCTGCCAAAGGAGGGATGCGCTTACGGGTCACTTAAGGACACATTCTGGTAAGTGACTTCACAGGCATTCCATGTGTTTTGGATGTGTGTCACTGGGACACTCGGTGTGGAAAAGACAGTCAGCAAGGTTTGCTCAGCCTGTGAAAGGGTCAACGCAGAGCAGTGACCACTCGCTGTGCTCCTGGAGCCAATTCAGGACTGGCTCTGCTCTTGGTGCAGAGAGAGGGGCCAGGGGAATGCATGTCACAGCCCTCAAACCTGCTTGCACAAATAACTCCATGGTATTTTCACAGAATCACAGAATTATTTTGGTTGGAAAAGACCTCCAAGATCATCAAGTCCGACTTTTGACCCATCACCACCTTGTCAGCTCATTTTCAGATGAGTGGAGCTGGCTATGCCAGCAAGCTCTGAACTTGAGGAGAGTGTGAGACGTGCTTTGCTGGGGCTTCCTCCCATCCCACCCTGATCTGTGAGGAACACCCCAGCAGCATAATCCCAGGCAGATGACCCTATTGCCACCTCACTGTGGTATAGTGCCTTTCATCTGAATCTCTTAAAATGCTCAGCAGATGTTTATTCTCAAGCCTGGTAGGGTGTTCTGTCCATTTTGCAGATGAGGAAATGGAGGCACAGAGCTGAGATGACTTGGATAACAAGCCAAGTATAATTGGATTTTAGTTGGCCRGGTTCTGCAGGAGCCACATGGTGCTTGCCCTTGAATTTGTCTATATCCTGCATTTTACATGGGCCCAGAAAGAAAGCCTTGATTCTGAATTACAGATGCTATCTCTGTATTACACTGTACAGAAAAAAAGCTCAACCTCAGAAAGAATCAAAGTCAAAAATAAATGTATCTGCCACGGATAAATGAGATTATGATTTAAGCGAGAACAGCAGTGTGGTGCTGTCCCCCACCAGCACAATGCTAAAATCATCACTCTTCAAGCAAGACAGTGTTTTAGTGATCTCTTGTGGTTATTTTAATTACTTTATTGTTTCTTTTTCTAGTGGAGAAGCCGTACAAATGTGAATTTTGTGGAAGGAGCTACAAGCAGAGGAGCTCGTTAGAAGAGCACAAGGAGCGGTGCCGGACTTACCTGCAGAACGCTGGCATGTGTGAGGCTGGTGAGTTTATCACATTACAGTGGTTTTGGGGTTTTGGTACATTACAGGGCTTATAAAAGGGCATCTGGTGAGCTGTTAACCCACAGCCTGAGAAAAGCTTTTCCTACACTCCTTTTCAGTAACCCGAGGGGCTGTAACGTTACAGAGGGGCTGGTTCATTGCAGCCCTCAGGCAGATATTTAGAGAGTGCTTTTATTTTAATCACTTTTTTCTTTCACAGTTACTTTGTGTAAAACATCTAWAATACCTTGTACCCTGCATTTTTGGAGGTGATGTTCAGTGAATTAAATTATTCCTACATTCATGCTATTATGTGGCTCATTTTATGGGATGAGGTGTTGACAGCCGTTGTTCCTGTCTCTGTGTGTTTGATGGTTCATTTTCTTTAGAATAAGAACTGTTAGAATTTGCAGCAGTTTTAGTAGTCTGGATCCAGGGCATGAAAAGGGAGTGGTATCCCAAAAATCACTGGCAGATCGTCTTAGGAGGGAGTGAGAGGTAAGGGAATGCTTTGAGTATACAGCTGCCTTTTGAAAAGACAAAATATATCAAAACATGTTTTATTCTTGTTTTCCGTTTTGCAGTCTCAGTGCTGCAGTTCAAAAATATTTTGGTGAAAAGTAACTGCCGTAATCTTTGTCCTTATTTCACCTGAACCATTCAAATCCTAAAATGAACTGTGTGATTCGAGTTTCACAATACACCAGTAAGTCAGGAAAAAATTGTTCTTCCCATTCAGAGTCAGGGAGTGGCTGTGACCTCCCAAAGGATTCTACAACTGATGTGAGCAGAGCTGAGGCTACGATTTCAGAATTTGGGTTCCCATTTTTGCTATGCAGCTTTGAAAAAACACCAAATAATGGAAACAGGGAATTACAGAGGGTTTGGGTGGGAAGGGACCTTGAGGATCATCCAGTGCCACCCCCTGCCATGGGCAGAGACACCTTCCACTAGCCCAGGTTATTCCAAGCCCCATCCAACCTGACCTTGGACACTTCCAGGGATGGGACAGCCACGGCTTCCCTGGGCACCCTGTGCCAGGCCCCTTCACAGGGAGGAATTTCCTCCTAATAACTCTATCACCAGTAAGGATAAGATTCTGCAGGAATCATCACAAGCCAGGCCTGAAAATCAGTGTGAAGAGCCATTGGTGTGCGATGATAACCGTGGGTACAGGAATCCCTACACTGTGCAGAGTGAGTAGGTTGGTATTTCAAGCACACAGGAAACCTTTCAAAGCACAATGATTTTTAAAGTTTCATAGGGTTTTTTTTAATAGTTTTATAGTTTTGGGGAGGCTCTCTTCTCATCAGCAAATGACAGGTTTCTTAGAGCATTAGTAAAAGTAACTGGTTATCAGCACATCAGCAAATTTGGGGTTTCGTGAGAACCCTTACACATTGTAACTGTGGTTTGAGTTACGGTATACACTCCCATGATGGTGATCAGCCAACATTGTCCACCCGTGAAAATGGAAAACATGAGATCTGTTGCAGCTTTCTGCTTCAGAACCATTCTCATGGTTTAGATGCACTTCAGAATAGCAACATTTCACCCTTTATCCTGAGCCTGCAGTGCAGTCCTTGCTGCATCAGCACAGGGAGCCTTAACTGGTCACATGGAATGCAAATCAATGGTTGCTCCCTCTGTCTCGGAGACCTTCACACCCTTACAAATATTGCAATGTTTTTAGGGAAGTGGGAAATTTTACAAAAATGGGAACTCCTGCTGTCAACAGGATGTTGGGTGACAGAACCGGAGAGAGAGAAAGCTGGAAAGACTCTCAGGAGGTCATTTGCTACATTTAAGTAATTTTTCTTCCCTAAATGTAGCACTTTGCATTTGTGTTTATTAAACATTCTCTTCCCATTACTGATCCTTTCCCTACTTCTCTTCATTACTTTGAATTTTGGTGTTTTTCTGAATTCCTCATAAGCTTCTGAACCTGGTCTGGTGGAAGGTGTTTCTGTCCATGGCAGGGAGGTGGAACTGGATGACTTTTAAGGTCCCTTCCAACTCAAACTATTCCAAGATTCTGATTCTCACATTGAGCCATCTTTAGACGTGAAAGTGCTCTACACGTTCTCATCCCTAACTAATTAAAATATTTTAAAGCATCAGGACTGTAGTAACCATTCTAGTTGCTTTTTAGTGCCTGATTGGCACGTTCAAAACGTAGAAATATTTCTAAAAGAGAAGTTTTATGTAACAATGTAGTTGGAGCGTGGTCCCTGATAACCATCTCTCTCACATTGTTCTCATTGCACAATCACCCAGCTCTGTTCCACTCTCCCTTCTCGAGTGACCACACAGAGATGCTACAGGAAGCAATGCCTCTAATTTCAGCTCGGCTTTGTACTTGGGGGGTTTGCTAATGATAGCTGCATGTTCTAAAAATTCTACTCACATTGGTGGTGTGGCAGAAACCACGCTATGGGAACAGCTCAGTGCAGGGTGAGTGTGGTGTGTGCTCAGGGCTGGGAGAGCATCTGCTCTCTCTCCAGCTACAGGGTGACATGGTGGCCCAGACATGGATTGCCCAACGCTGGAAGTGTTCAGGGCCAGGTTGGACAGGGTTTGGACCAACCTGGAATAGTGGAAGATGTCCCTGCCCATGACAGGGAGGTGGCACAAGATGATCCTTAAAGTCCTTCCAACCCAAACCACTCCATTACCCCATGATGGCCAGGGGACAGCACTGTTTGGAGAGGTCACTCCTCACCCAGCATAAAGAGTTCTTCATAATGGTTAATTCACATAGGCAGGAAAATGGTCCTCTGGAAGTGTTTTATACAGACAGGATCACACTGAAATGTACACTGAGATGGGCAGCAGTGCTGGAGCAGCATGGAAACATCTCAGGGGGTCAGGGAAGACCGTTCCGAGCCCTGGTGCTGGCTGAGCAGGAGAGGGGCACCCAGCTTTAAAAGCAGTGAGACCAACCCCATCTTTATACCACATAAAATCCCATGCTTCCAGCTCAACTTCCCATGTAACTCCAAAATCACTAATTAGATCTGATCAAGAGTGCCAAGGTGATTTATTTGGGCTGCAGAATTTCTTTTAGCATCCTCAGAGTTTTTTTGCTTTCTGGCCCTGCAGCTGAGCCTTCAGAGCCCTGAGCTTGCAGGACATCCCAAAATACCAGGCTGCAGTAGGTTCAGTGCTTTGGAAGTCTGGATTTTCTGGTTTTACTTTTTCTCAGTGTAATTTTGAGCAAAGCACTTGACCATTTTCATTAGTCCAGCCTGAATTTTATTTTTAGATATGTTTATAGTGAGATAATTAGTTCTTTAAATCACGATGTGCAGTGGACTCATCCAGAGGGAGGATAATTGAAGTGGGACACAGGGCGTGATTGCTTCTCTATAATTGAGAAGCCCTTGGAGAATTTGGAATGATTAAAAACCAGTTTCCTAAATGATAAATATTATTCTTGGATTGTTTAGTAAGTTATCCAGAATTTAAAAAGTGGATAATTTTCAGTTAGTTTCTGGGTACAAAGAGCAGTGTTGTGGTGAGAACCTGTGTAACAACCTTCATCTTACTGGGACAGACAATGTTTCCCTAAGGCCGGGTTGTGAAAATGTCGTCAAAGAACTTTTGTGGACCATAAATAGAGATTATCTTTTCTTTAGGAAAAAATAGCCAGTAGCAAAGAGTCAAAAATCTTAATGTGAAAGCAGAGATCCTCAGCATTAAAATGAAAGGGCAGAGAACCATGAAGTCGGGAGATTGAGTCTACAGAAGTCCCAGAACATGTTATGTAGGTCAGTAGTTACTGTCTCTGCAGATCTCCTCTGAGGAAAGACTCTGCTCTCCCTCCAGGAAGCCCTCATCTGCCCTCCTGACATTAATTTAACAATTAAAGTTCCCTTGGTGGCACATAAATAATGTTGACAAGGCAAGTCATCCCTGGTACGTGCAGCTTCCAGTGTGTTGCTGGGGCTGGGAGGGCCAACAGCAGCTCTGTGATGAGTTCTGTCAGGATAGAGAAAAAGAAAATGTGGAATTAAAGCTTTACTAGAGCAACCCATAAGTCCTCAGGGTACAGCTCCTGGAGGTAAACACTGAGAAAAAGAGGAACTACAATAACAAAATCAGAAAAACAAAGAATTGATAGAGACCAGGATGCTGCTTTTATGATTTGGATGAAGAGTGTTTTCTTTCTTTTTCCATACAAAGAAAAAAGTACATTTTTTAGTATGCAGCACTGTTTGTATTATTTTGTTCAGGGTTATTGGGGTTTTAAATTTTAAATTACTGTTTTTAATTACTTGAGCAATGATCCAGTCAAGCTTATGAGGTTTGGGGGCTGGGGGTTGTCCAAACCTTGGACTACAGTCATCTAAAGTTAATATAAAGAACTCAGGATGCATATTCCAGGCTTTGGAGCATGAGAATTAAACAGAAGTTCTCAAATTACAAATCCTATAATTTTCAAGACCAAACTTAAGTTTCTGGCCCAGGCCCAAGTGGGTGACTACACTCTGCCTCCCTGCCTTCCCCTCGGAGTGTCACCTCAACCTGGTGTTTTGTCTCACTTTGTGCAGCTCTTACATCGTGTCTGAGTATTTCATGCTGGGAGCAGGGATGAATATATTTATGGGAGCCTTCAAAACATACTGGAGTAATTTAGAATAAAAACCAAAACTAGAAGAGCAGTGTGTTATTACCTTCAAGGCACTTCATGCCCTGCTCAGGGCTGGTTGTCACGTACATTCCAGGGTTCCAGGACTGTGACCCAGTGGAGCCAGGCCCTGTGATCCCATCCTCCCTGACTCATATTTGTAGCCTGTGTTTGTGGCACCAAGTACCTCTGAAACACTTTACGTTTTCAAACTGCTGAACAAACACGAACAAATAGTTCTGGCTGAGGTTTGGTGAGTCATGGTTTGTGCTGACTGAAACTCATGTGTTATCAGGAGCTGCACTGACAAACAGGTACAGAGGACAGGCTGAAATGCTCAGGGAAAGGCTGCACAGAGCTGGGAAGGATGAAGCTGCACTTTCAGCACTCGCTCTACTGGGCAAACAGAAATTTCAGTCTGATACTCAATAAATCTGCATTCAGCAGGACTGAGATGACACCAAAGTGTTCCTATTGCTTTCCTCTGATACTGCTTGTCTCTTAGGTTATGCTTCATATATTCAGGGAGACCTCATTGTGGCCTTCCAGTGCCTTAAGGGGCTTAGAAAACAGAGGCAGACAGGTTTTTATGCAGTAGTAGAGAGGGACAGGGCAAAGGCCAGTGGTTTTAGGCTGCCAGAGGGCAGGGTTGGATGGGATGTTAGTGAGAAATTCTTCCCTGTGAGAGATGTGAGGCCTTAGCACAGGGTGCCCACAGAATCTGTGGCTGCCCCATCCCTGGAAGTGTCCAAGGCCAGGTTGGATGGGGCTTGGAGCACCCTGGGCTCCAGGTACAGTGGAAGGTGTCTCTGTCCATGGCAGGGGGTGGAACTGGATGGTGTTTAAGGTCCCTTCCAACCCAAGTAATTCCAAGTTTCCATGAATCTGTATTTAGATATTTCAGTTTATGTACAGTAACACTGCAGCCAGAACTTTTCCACAGTGAGATCCAACCTTTTATATTACCCTGGGAAAGTAAATCACCCTTCTTTGTCCTCAGCTTGTAGATCCTGACTACTACAGCCTCAGGCAGACCATTAAGATGTGTCCAGTTCTCAGCACACTGCTCCCTGACTCTGGTACTCTTACCAAGGAGTTTACTCTCTCTTAGAATTTTTGATATAAAAGTACCATTCCAGCTGCGTGGTGTTGAGGTGTGAGCAGGGTTTGGGGGGAAGCCACAGCAGTTACGATCAGTATTAGTGTGGTAGTAGTGATATGAGGTGGCAGCTCTCCAGCTCAAGACCTCTGCAGAGCCTCCAGGAGCTGAGAGCAAGCACAGCTCCTGTGCAGTGCTGGGCACTGCTCAGCACAGCTGAGGAGAGCTCTGGAAAATGGGAAGAGCCTTAAGTGGCTCAGTCCCAAGGGAGTGATCACAGGGCATAGGCGCTTTCCCAAAAATTAGAAATTTGGGAAGTTGTAATGAGCTTTAAAACACGGAGAAAACATTCATAGTTTTAGCTGTAGCAATTAGGGAAAAACATTAAGTGACATTAACGCCTGGAGAAAAAAAGAGTTAGAAATTTTGAATTTTGAAAGGTTTTATTACTTTATTTTACTGGAACACTGATACATTTCATGCAAGTTTCTTAGTGATTCGTTAAACATCTATGACTGATATCTGAAAAGCGCAGCAAGAGGACTGAATATCTCCTCCTGCAGCTCAAAGCACTGTGTGAGTGTGCAGGTGTCACCCAGCCTTACTCAGAATAAAAAAGAAAGGCCATTTGCAATTTAACCAATCTTCCAGCCAGTTCATTTACTTCCTCTTGCTGGTGACAGTGCTGGTTTGTGCTCCCCCACCAAGTGAGCTCAGGGCTCTGCTGCCACTGACCACAACGGGTGCCCAGAGAGCAGGAACAACAGAAAAAGCAAAACCAACTTTGCATTAGATCTCCAAACTGTTTCCTCCAGTTATGTGGCCAATTGGAGATTAAACCAGTCAGCTCTTCCTTTTCTTAATCTTTTTTTTTCCTTTTCACCTACGTGTTGTGTTTTCCTTTTCACATTTTCCAACCTAGCCAGCGTGGAGGCAAGGCACATCAAGGCAGAGATGGGGACTGAAAGAGCCCTTGTGCTGGACAGGCTAGCAAGCAACGTGGCAAAGAGAAAAAGCTCAATGCCTCAGAAATTTATTGGTAAGAACAAAAACCCTTTTCATCTGCAACAGTTAAATACGTGCGGGTCGGTAACAAACAGTACAATGGCTCTGCTTCTTTTAAATATCCTGCTCAAGCCTAGCATCTAATACAAAAGAATAAAGTAACACTGATTTTTCTGATGGGATTTTAGTGATTTGTTGTAGGGGCTTGATTAAAATAAAAATAATTTATTCCGCTGGCTGCTTAAAGTGGGTGGAAGCTACTGTTGTGCTTTGTGTCTTTATGTAGGTGATTTATAAATATATTTTATGAGTTTCCACGTGCCATTTCTGTACCTGTGCATTTGAAATGTTCTCTGCTAGGATGTAGAACAGGCAAAGAACGGGAAGGTTAATGTTTTCTCAGCAGGAGCTGAAAATTCCTGCAGGACTCATGTGTGGAATAAGGCCTAAAGACAGAAAAGTATTGCATTTCTCTTAGTCATCCTCCTAAATTTGTCTATGATTAAAAAATACAAAATCTTTTCTTGTGGTAATTTAAGCAAGCAGATGTTTCCATAGAATTTTCTTTGCATTTAATTGTAGATGATCAGAGTTTTGCATGTTGGAGATCTTAAATACTAGTTGGGCAGGTTCTGTGTTTCAGCAAATACCTGATCCTCTTGGCCAGTCTTATTTCACCAACCTGCCTTTAAAGAAAATAAAATGCAGCTCTGTGTCCTAAGGAAAACCCTCAGTCAGCAGTTATATAATATTGGTGCTGGTGAAGCCTTATTTGTAGGTTTGCTCTTTGTAGGGTTATATAAGGTAACAAGGCTTTTTTTTTTTTTTTTTTTCTTCTAATAAATTTCACCTTCTGAGTGGGGACTGTGTGGGGAGGGAAAGATGTGGGCTGGGGGAGCAGGCAGTGCTCCCACAGCTGCTGCAGGCAGCACAGGGTGCACCAGCTCCAGAGCCAGGTAAAGGTGTGCAGCTGGATCCATCCACACTGGAAACCAACTCAGTTTTTGAAGGTAATGAAGCTCTTAGTGGGTTTGGTGGGTAGCACTGAGTTTTCATCTATGAAATTTGGTCTCTTTTTTTATTTATTTATTTTATATTAGTGTGGCTTTCTAAAAGTATCTTCGTTGCACAGCCACACCAACACAATCCATCCGAGTGCCTTTGGTGCCCAGGACTGAAACTGGTCCTGTGTTGTGCTGTGATTCAAAGAGCAATATTAATGCAAATGCATCTGTAATTCTTTAATTTCCTCTATTTTAGCATTTTTTCAGCTCCCTCATTGTGCAGTCACCACCACCATAAAGTTTGATCTTTATGTATTTTATTAAACATGCTTGCAGTAGGATGCACCCCTTCAGCATAGGCTTAAGATGAAGAACTATCAGATTTGGGGTTTTCTTTGGCAGCCAATGAGTTCCTGTGTGATCCAGATCCTTTGGGATTTGTGCTGATGCTGGCTGGCATGAACTGGCACTGCACACACAGGTGATTGTGTAGAGAAACTGAAGAATCCCTCACAGTTCACCTAAAGGCACAAAATAACCAATTTCTGAAACTTGGTGTTTTTCTAGGACTTGTGTGATTGTTGTTGTTAAGGAACATGTGAAAACATTTCCCCGCTCTGTCCCTGGGTATCCCTGGGAAGGACATTTTCAGGAGCAGGCTGTCCGACCTTGATCTGACTCCTGTGCCTTTCTGACCTGTCCTTGTCAGAGCTCAGATCTGCCAGGCCAGCGTGGGGATTCCTTGGGAAATCTGGGAATAAGTGCTGATGTCTCATTTAGTCAGGAAGCAGGGACAGGGAAATACACTAACAAGGCATCTTTGTTTGGCTCGTTGCTCTGAATGAAGTCTATTGATTGGAAGAAAAACCCCTTTATTATAATTGGAGGGCTCTGCGGAGATTCAAACAAGCACCAGGAGTCTCGCCCACTTTATTTTTCACATTTCCATCTCCAGTAGCTGTCTCGTGTGCACCAGCACAAGTCCCCTATCAGGGCAGGGACCAGCAGACCCTACACTTTACTCTTCACCTCTGCACTGGGCTCCCTTTCAAGCCTTTTCCCGGGGGAACCATAAAATCCACCAGGACAATGGAATTACTGAGCACTGTGAGACCCTCAGTGATCATTCAGGAGCTGGCTCGATGGTCCTGGTGTGTCCCTTCCAGCCCAAGATATTCCATTATCTTAGGATCATACATCTTACTTTACCATGGTAAATCCTAACACCAAAATTTTTAGGGAGTCCTGTCCATTTTTGCTTTTGTTGCCTTAATTAATCTTCAAATTTCAAATTTATTCACATCTTTCACTTGCCTGGAGCTGGTTTTATGAGTCACCATAAAGTGTTGCAGCGTTTTGTTTCCTTCTATGTGAAGCTAGATGGCGAGGGCTGGAAGCAGTTACACTCTTGTGGTTCACTACCCTTTTGGAGTGTTTTATAAGAGAAACGTGAGCTCCTGGTTTTCTGCCTCTGCAGTGAAACCCCACGAGTTTCATACACATTGAGTCACGGTGTTGACAGGTGACTGATAACATCTGCACCAGTCGAGTTACCGTAACTAAAAGATTCGTGGATCCGATGTTTGCAAGTCACTTGCACATGAAACCTTTCATCTAATCTCCTTTTTTGTACTTTTTTTAAGCTGTGAACAATTTTATGGTTTAAGTAACCGCAAAATTCAGTTACTTATTTCTAGACATTCACCCCAAAAATGTTTTTTTGTGCTTTTGGGGTGCAGTTTATTTCCTCCTTGCAGCAGGCACAGAGAACAGGAGTTGCACTGTGCTGCCCAGAGAGGTGTGAGCAGGATTTCAGGTGCTCTCTCCTCCACTTCTGTCCAGTCCAGAGCTTTCCAAGCCCAAGAATACCCAGAGGAAAACATTTTTCTTCCATTAACCCTGTATCAAATGACCCTAAATGTAGGGATTTTATATGCATATATATCTCTATCTGTCTATATATATATATCTGCCAGTGTTAAATTACCTGAATACCTGTGTAGAGGTCCAAGAACCAGGTGTGATGCAGAGGAAGCTGTAACTGTCAGAGAACAGTGGGGAAAACTGACTTCAGTATCCAAGGACTTGTCAAAGATAAGTCTCTCAGAAAGTATCCTCACCATGTCCTCTATTAGACTGGTTTGCTTCTTAGCCTGAGGTTTAAAAGAATATTAAAAAAAACAAAAAAAAAACCCACCCAAAAGCTATGCATATCTAAGAACAGCCTCTTTTCAGCAGAGAACATCTCACTGCACTTCACTTCCCAGAGACTTTTGTGCTTTAGAAAAGTCATCACGGGATTTGAAGCTCTGTACCCACCCAGGTAATTTTGACCTCTTGTCTCTCGCAGGTGAGAAACGACCCACCTTTGATGTCAATTACAACTCCAGCTTCCTGTACGAAAAGGAGAGCGAGCTGATGCACGGGCGCATGATGGACCAGGCCATCAACAACGCCATCACCTACCTCGGGGCCGAGGCCCTGCGCCCGCTCGTGCAGACCCCGCCGGCCCCCACGGCCGAGATGGTGCCGGTCATCAGCAGCCTGTACCCGCTGCCGCTGCCCCGCGCCGACGTCCCCAACGGCACCGCGCCGGAGGCCGACAAGAGCCACGGCCATCTCAGGGACAAGAGCCTGTCATCTGACAGGGGCCTTTCCCCGAACAACAGCGGCCACGACTCCACAGACACTGACAGCAACCACGAGGAGAGGCCCAATCCCACCTTCCACCAGAGCCAGGTGATCTCGGCTCCGACCCGCAACGGCCTCCAGGCCCTGAAGGATTTCCCGAGGCCGTACGACATCATCAAGCCACCCACCATTTGTCCTCGCGACGCCTTCAAGGTCATCAACAAGGAAGGGGAGGCCATCGGGGTGTACCGGTGCGACCACTGCCGCGTGCTCTTCCTGGATTACGTGATGTTCACCATCCACATGGGCTGCCACGGCTTCCGTGACCCCTTCGAGTGCAACGTCTGCGGCTACCGGAGCCATGACCGGTACGAGTTCTCCTCGCACATAGCTCGGGGAGAGCACAGAGTCGTGCTCAAGTGAAAGGACCGGTTCTCCAAGGTCAAAGGCTGTGTTTTCCATCGGAAGGGAGGCTTGGTTGGTTGGGTTTTTAATTAGTATAATGAAATTTCCTGAGTATTTTTCTAGGCCAGTTTTAAGTGTGTCACGAGGAGGCGACACCTTTTTAAATTCGTCTTTCACAATAATTCAGTGTTTTGTAGCATCTCTGCCTGGCTGCTGTGGTGAGTGGGACTGTGGGAAACACCAGGAACAGAGACTGGTTTTGATATGAACTTTATTTTTGTGAAACTTCAGAGCCATTTACGATGTTTTCAATTTTTAACTTGTGTTTGTTTTTATAGAGTTTGCTTTAAGTCAGCACAAAAGCTTTTCATGCCAGTTCCCCTGCTCGTTCAGGTGTATAATCAGAGGTGTGTTGGAGGAGCTTTTCCTACTTATAATCCCAATGGCCTCCCAATGGCTCATCACCAAAACAAGGAAAACGAGGGCTGGGAAAGGGAGGGATTATTTAATTTGGCCTTAAAGATTTTCCCCTAAGCCCTAACGAGTGTGGCCCCATCACACTTTCATTTTTCTTAAGCCCACTCTGACTTTCTTTAAAGTAACTCGGTTAAGAGGAAAATAAGAAATGAGACCTATTTAGGGTTGGGATTTTTAAACAATCCATATTTTTGGGATACCCAGTGAGGTCACTGGTTGGCTTATCCATGTAGGCTGGGGGAAATCACGATTTTCATTGCTGGAAACTCCTCCTTTCTGATGGGTGCCGAGAACGAGGATGAAGTGCTGTGCATCTTGCTCCTGCTCTGCTCCCACAGCAGGACACGTGGCCATGCCATCAGTACCCTCACAGGGTGGCCCTGCCCGGCTGTGGACAGGTGAGAGCCCAGGCAGGTGTGTGAGAGCCACACCCGTAGCAGGACGGCCCTCGGGAGATGCCGCTCCACACCCAGAGCAGGTGTCATCCCTTTGATGCTGGTTTTTACAACAGTTCTTTGAATCTCCCCGCGGCCCCACAGCTGTGTCGGTGTCCCTGTGCTGGAGAGGGGTTTGGTAACGGCTTTGCTGAGTGAAGGTTTAGTCTTTGCAAAGTATTTTTGTATACTGTAGTTAGGAGTGTTCTGATGGACTTTCTGCAGCCCTTGTGTGGTTTGAGAGCTCTGTTGCTTTTGTGTTTTCCCTGGTGATCCAATCACTTCCCTGAGGGAAGGCTGGAGAGCTGAGGGTCAACAAGTACTGAATTTCATCCCTCCCTGTGAATTCTTTTTGGCTCAATTATTTCCTCTCTGAATTTTAAGGTACAAAATAAGAAAATTATATTCCTTTTTCCCAGTAAGGGTAGGTCAGGAGAGGGATAAATGAGCCTGCAGTGTGCTTGAGTATCCAGAGTGCTGTGGAAGTGCTAATCCAAGATCCTGCTATCCCTGGGGTTGAGGAGAATTCTTTTGTTGTTTATGTGGGGAGCTGTAAAGCAGGTTTAGGATGCTTCCCACCCTAAGAAAGGTGCGTGTTGGCTGTCCCCTGATGAACACGTGTGTGACAGTGTGACCAGTGCTCCTCCTGTGAGGGAGGCTGCAGTTCTACCTAGGATCAACTCCAAGGGTCAAGATTTTGGATCTGGAAAAGAGGGGAAGGGAGGGAGAGAATTCCCAGAGAACAAAGAGAAGGTTCCCCTGCTGTCCTGACATTTCAAAGTCCGACATTTTTAGGACATTGTGGTTGTTTTTATCAACTTCTAATTTTGTGACAAGCTTGCTTTTCAATGGCTTAGTTTTCAACACCAAAGAATTGTCAATAAATGAATAAAATATTTAAATAATGATGATGTGCTGACTTGAGGGTAGGTAAAGGCAGGTTCTTAAAGGAATCTGCAGAGATGCCACCTGGAGCCAACCAAAAATCTTATTTCCTATAAGTGGATTGGGTAATGGATTCATTTAGGAATACTTTTGAATTGTCCCTTCACCCCTGTGCCACAGTGCTGCCCTGGAGCTGTTGCCCTGGGAGGTGGGAATCCCATCGGGCCATGTTGTGGGGCTGTGTTGGTCCAGGGCAGGTCTCTGAGCTTGGAGGAGCTTTAGAAACCACCTTGCCTGGGAAAACAGAGGGGAAAATCACTGGTACTGGTTGTAAGCCTGATTAACTCTGCTCCTGGCTTGGTTGTTTTGGTCTGGAACATGTTTGGAGCTTTCTCCAGTGCCTTGGCGTGTCAGTCTTGCTCGGTTCTTCATTTACTGATGAATTGCATCCAAAGAGCAGACAGGGGAGGCTCAGGGAAGGAGCTTTTGTCACCAACAAACGAGCTTTTGGTGCTTAAATATTTATTGAAGTTTTGAAAATGCCAATAAATTCACGTCCACTCTGTCAGCCACGAAAACAGCTGGGAAGTGACCGGCAGAGCTGGCTGAGGAGTGGGAATGAGCACTGGGGATGGAACTGCCAGGGCCCATCACCTCTGAAACCTGTAAATCCCGCAGGTGTGGTGGAACCTATGAGCAGCCATGGTGGTGCCGAGCCACGGTGGGGGCCGTGCTCAGCAGAACCGGTTACTCAGTGGAGTAACTGACACAGTCAGAGGTGTAAAATAACATCGCCCGCTCCTCTGACCGCTGGAAAATGGTGTTGGACACAGTTGGGGTTAACAGAGGAACAATATAACCCGAGAGCTGCGGGGTGGAGGCAGCTCAGCCCCACGCCGGGGCTGTGGGGTGGGCCATCAGTGGTTCCCGCCGGGGTGCCGGAGCGTGGTCAGTCCAGATTGGAAACAACCGAAGGTGTCCCTCCGTGCTGACGGCGCGGACTGGTGGGGCTCACACCAACCCCCCACCGGCCCTTTTCCACCCTTGCATTTTACTGGGAGAACAAACCCACGGCTGACGCGTTGTTCTCCCGAGCGGTCCGCTTGCTTCTGTCGACCCCCCTGACAGCACCTTCGCCCCGGCAAGGTATGCTGTGGAACACCCACAGCCTTGGGGACAGCAGTCATGTTTCCCCAGAACAACGAGAGAAAGGAGAAAAAAAAAATAAGACTTCCCCACGAAGAAGAGCCTGACCAGGTATTAGTGAGGGCCACATTTCTAAGAGCATTTTTTTTTTTTTCCCCCTTACAACTTCCTTACCCAGGCGCGCCGGGTGCAGAGCGAGCGAGAACACCATCGGGGAGAGTGCCTCGATGCTTCATTCCCCTCTCCAGCGTGCACGGGGCCGGGGGGCAGACATTAGTGCCCCAGCCGCGCACGTTGCGTTGCGCGCCGGGTGATCCAGAGGTGGGTCAGCAGAATGGCCTGGGCTGGGGACAGCGAATCCCACGGCATCTCCCCATCCTGATCTTTCCCTTAATAGCGGCTGGTTTGATCCAAAATCTCTGAGTCCTCTCCTGCCTGGAGCCAAACCCCTTTAAAGGCTTGCAGAAACCTTCAGTTAGTGTTGTGACAGAGCGATCCTTATCTGCTGATAGCTGTAATCGTGATAGAGCACAGAGGAACTCGTTTCTCCTGTCGCCGTGTTGAAACACGCTTCCTACCGCACAAAAAAATCCCGTAAAACTTCCGGGTGCTGCGCTGCATCCTTGGAGCATCCCGGCGGGCTCCTGCTCCCTCGGGGAGCGGTCCAGCACCCAAAACCCGGCGGTGCCGGGAGGGGACAGAGAGCACTGAGTCACTGCCACCACCTCCTCCGTGTCCCACTCCGCAGCCGTGCACTGAGTCAGGCTCCCCGCGCCGGCCCGGCGGGGACCCGGCGGCGTTTTCCCACCCTCCGCGTGGGCCAGGTTCCCAAATCCGGGATACAGGGGGTGAGCAGAGCCACCTCTGTGCTGAGCGACAACGGGAAGGGCCATTGGAAGTGTCCCCAACTCTGGCACCGCCACGGGGGAGCTCTGGAGCCCCGGGACACGCGGGTGCCGCACAAGCCGGGACAGGGCCGCGACTGTCGCCGGGCACCACGATGGGGGCAGCAGGTTTGTTCACGCCTGGTGCCCCCCTCGCTGCGCCGGGAGGGAAGTGAAGCCCCCGGGGAGCCGCCGAACCGGCCCCTCCATTTTCTCACCCACGCCCACGAATTTCACCCGGTCAGAGAGCTTATACCGGGAGCTGCCCCGAGGTTCCCAGGGCGGATCTCTTCCTGCAGCTGCGGGAGGACCACGTGTTGCAAATGGCAGCGCCAAGGTCTGGAAGCGGCGCGAGGAGCGTATCTCCTGTCTGACCGCCTCCTCGGCTGCAGGCCTCTAGGCGAAACTATCCTCGGGGCGAAACCAAAGGCACCTCCAAGGTGAGGCCAGGGGGTCCTGGGGTCCGGAGGGGCGACAGGGACAGTCCTGATACCCAACGGCCACGGGAGGGCGGGGCCCCTCCCCAGGACCCTGGGCACACACTGTGCACACATCACATCCACAGTACTGTCGATGACCTCACGAGATCCAACACCACTACTGGAAGTGAAAATCCCGGGGACACAAGTCGCGGCACAAGAAAGCACTCTACGGGACAACACATGCTTTTTCACGGGAAAGAATTTCACTCCACCGAGTTCGGCTTCTGCATCAAGGTGGGGATGTCCCTGCCTGCGGCGGGGTCGTTCCCTGCTCCTCCCCGTAGCCAGTATGCGTCCCCCAAAGCCACCCCGGGGCTGCCGCCGTGGGCTGGCCGGAACCGCCCTCTTGCTCACGGCCCTTCCACAAACCCCAACCCCACCCCGGCCTCCCGGTCCCCTGCGAGACGGGGTCCCTCCACGGATGGGAGGTGACGGAGGGGTATAGGTTGCCGCGTCGGAGAGCTGGACTGAAGCTGCTGTGCAGCGAGGACGAGCAGCCACGGCCACAGAGGCCACTGGCCAGTCTGCGCGGCAAGTGTGAGGTCCTGACGGCGTCTTTCCCGGCTCCTTACAACGCGTTTGAGCCAACACTGACTGGCACGCGTTTGCGCCCTTGAACAAATAGGATTTCCCTCGACACCCACAACAGGCAGCTCACCTCCCTGTTCCCGGCACCAGGGAATGGGGACAATGGGGAGGACACCCGGGGTGATGGCAAGAGGGGGACACCTCCACGTGGTGCGCAACACACCGACCAGCAGGTGAAGGGGGATGGCACGAGGGGGGGACCAGGCATGTTATGCTGTCACCAAAACCCCGCTCCCCCCCATTCCCCCATACCAACTCCAACGCAACCCCCCGGAGCGGACACAGGGGCGGGATGAAGAGTGGGCGGAGACATAAGCGGCTCCTGTTCCTGCGGGGGTATTCCTCACCCCGTTTCCCGACAAGGAGGGGCGTCGGAGCATCGGGAGGGGGCGGTACAGGACCCAGGGGAATGGCAAAACCGGCACCGTCTTGTGGGTGTGGTTGGTACATCTGGAGATACACTTTGGCACGATTCTGGGCGGAGAATTTTGGAGGCATCTCGGGGGGGATTCTGGGGAACATACTTCGAAGCGGAGGAGTGGAAGGCAAGTGAGCTTCATCCTGCGGCACGGGATTCCAGGTTCAAGGGACACTCTTGGGGGGGAATTCCCCCCCATTTTGGGGGGAATTTGAGGAGCGGGATTCCCCCTGGAGCGGACAATCGGGGAGCGGGGAGGAGAAAAGTAGAATGCACACGAGAAAGTCTGCTGGCAGGAAAACGCATGCTGGAAGGATTTCTGGAAGGGGAATCTAGTGCGAGGGGGGAGGAGATCGAACACTGCGGACTATTCTTCGGTGAAGGATACTGGGGTGATACTGGGGATATTCTGAAAGGATTATGGGGATATTCTGAAGGAATGATGGGAAGATTCTGGGGGGATGCAAGAGGGAATTTGGATGCATTTTTTGGGGCATTCTGGAGGAATGATGAGGGGATAATGGGGGGATACTGAAGGGGTGCTGGGAAGATGCTGGAGAGATGCAAGGGGAGGAACGTGGAGGGTTCTAGAGGAATGCCAGATATGAAACCATTCCCCCACCAGGTTACCACTCCCGGCAACTCAAGCCGGGTGGGTGTCCCCTGTGCCCATCCGGGGAAATCGGATCGCCAGTGCCAGGCTCCCCACCGCTATGCCATTTAACTTTTCGGTGGCGAGAAGAACGGAAATGCAAAACATTTCATTTCTTCCCCCCCCGTCCACTGGGCGTGGCTGTGGAGCCATCCTTCCCACGTGGTTCTGGCTCCTGGACCGCCTGGGTGGGGCACTGCGGTCGCTCACGACGCGCCCACGTGCGAGGGGCCCAACCCACATCAGGAGCTCGGGCGGCCGAGACGCACTCCCAGCCACTCCGCCGAGGAGCTGGAGCGGGGCCGGGGGTGCCCGAGGGTGCCCGGGGCTCCAGTGGCGCACGCGGACCGGAATGCAGCCTGGGCTAGGGGCACGCCGGGGAGGGTGTCAATTCTACTCGAGACGAAGCGCCAGACGGGGTTGCAATACATGGCCTGAAGCCCAGAGCGCCTTCCTGGATGCGCGCCGCCCGGTTTCACACGCCGCCCGTCATCGAGCGGCTGCAGTGCTCGCTGCGCTGTCTACGCCGAGTGTCCCCTGCTCCCAGCAGCCCCTGACCCCTGGGGACCCCTCGGTGACCCCCCGACGCCCACACTCACAGTGCCCGAGTTCCCCCCCTGCCCCATCGACCATGCTCCGAAAAGCGTCTGGACAACCGCCCCGTAGGATGTGGCAGGCGGATGAGCCACCGGGTGCCAATCGGGGCGGTGGGGGCATGCTCGGCGGTGCCCCGCCGGGTGAACTCGCACACCGTAAACCACCAGCGAGGCGCTACTGGACTTTTTACACGCATCTCGGCAACGCCCTGGAGAGAAGGCCGCAGGCCTGGAGGGTGAGATTTGGCGTGCCTGGGGGAGTGAGGAGGGGTGCCCCCTGGAGCCCCACCCTCTGCCCCCACCCCACGGCCCTCCCTCGCTTTGTGTACACCCAGAAGAAGAACGACGCAACTGGGACCCGTTCACATGGCATTCACCCTTGGCACTGCCCCGGCACAAGAGCATCCCCAACTGCCGTTGGCCCCGAGCTACGCCCCTGCCACAGCTCCTCGCTCAGCGCCGGTGAGATGGGGGGGTCAGCGCCTGGTGGGGGTCCCTATCCCGGGCAAGGGGTCCCCAACGCAACAGCACCCCACCGCCCCCCTCTTCCACCCCGCATCCGGAGGCTGCCCCAATCACCCACCCATGCAACCAACAGACCCCCCTTCCGTATTCCAGCGGCAGACCACACGCGGCTCCTGGGACACCGTGGGAGGGGTGGACAACCAACCCAGGACCCACCCCCGGGTCACTCAAGGGGACAAGGCTGGGGCCAACCGGCAAAGGGCATGGTGGAGCCAACGGTTACGACGGCAGGGGTGAACGCCCTGGGGTGGGGTGGGGAGGTACGCAGGGTGCGCCCATTGGGCTCCTGAGCAGGCACTACCCAAGAAACTGGGAGGTGGATGCACGCCGGCAGGGTTGGAAGGCCCCGCTCTTGGGCAGCTCTTGCGGGGGCTGCAGGAACTAACTCCCGGGTGGGATGGGAGATGGAATGGATCCCGAGAGGGTTTGGGTTCGGGAGGGTCCCCAGGATTTTGCAGCCCCAACTGGCCTCCGGGTTGGGCAGGGGCACAGAGCGGACACGCATCAAAGGGGGGAGACTGGGCCAAGCCTGGCCTCCTGGGGGTGGGGGGGCCCAGCACCTTTATTCGGCACGACTGCCCCAACCGCCGGTGCATCCAAGGGGTACAAGACCCTCAAATGGAGGATTTTGAGGGTGAACCCTGAGGTGGCAAGGGGCGCGGGGCAGCTGCCCTCCCAGCCACGCCGGCCGGGCCTACCGACGAAGCCTCCTTTGCTGCTCCAGACGTAGACGGCGGTTGGGTTATAAATACCCTCCCAATTTTAATGCGGCCGCGGCGGAGCTATTTCGGGCCGGGAAGGGGAAGCGAAACCCTGCGCGGGTCCCGGCCCCCGTCCGCAGGTGGGCTGGGCAGCGCCCGGGGGCCACAAGGGCTTATTTGAAGCCCAGGAGCCGCGCACCCGCCTTGACCTTCTGTGCCTTCCAGCGGAGCAGGCGGATGGCGCGGAGGCCGAACCGCAGCACGGCGTCGTATTTGAACACCAGCTTGTAGAAGGCGTCGGTGATGAGGGCGCCGCTGGGGTCGGCGTGTTTGAGCGCGGCCATCGGCGTGTACGCCACGTTGGTCTGGTGCCGGAAGGGCGGCCGCGCCGCCTCGATCACCCGCAGTGTGTGCTGCACGTGGGCACGGGACTGTCCCCTTCCTGTCCCCACAGCCCCGCCCCACCCAGCCCCAGCCCCACCCCTCCCGCCACCCGCCCCTTTCGACCCTGTCTGCATCCCATCCCCACCCACCTCCATCCTCATTCACATTCCCATCCCTTCTGCTTTCCTATTCCCCTTTTATCCCCATTCCCATTCCAGTTCCTTCTCATCCACTTCCTATCCCCATCCCCAAGCCCTTCCCATCCTATTCTTGTATCTAATCCATCCCATCTCACCCCATCCCAATTCCTATCCCATCCCCAACTCCTTCCCATATCCTTATCTTTATGCTATCCCATCCCGTTCCCATCCCATCCTACCCCATCTCCATCCCTTCCCATTCCCATTCCATTTCCATCCCATCTCCATCCTGTTCCCATCCCATCCCATCACCATTCCCACCACCATTCCCACCACCATTCCCATTCCCATTCCCATTCCCATCCCATCCCATCCCATCCTTTTCCATCCCATCCTTTCCCATTCCCCATTCCCATTCCCATTCCCATTCCATTCCCATTCCCATTCCCATTCCCATTCCCATTCCATTCCCATTCCCATCCCATTCCCATTCTCCCATTCCCATTCCCATTCCCATTCCCATTCCCATTCCCATTCCCATCCCATCCCATACAATACCATTCCCATCACCATTCTCCATTCCCCATTCCCATTCCCAACCCTGTTCCCCTTCCCATTCCCATTCCCATCACCATTCCCATTCCCATCACCATTCCCATTCCCATTCCCATTCCCATTCCACATTCCCATTCCCATTCCCATTCCCATTCCCAGCCAGGCTCAGCCCCATCAGGATGGAGCTGTCAGGGTGTGATAGAGCTGCCCCACTGCTGCCTGGGCATTGCCGTCCCTCCTTAGGGCTGACTGACCTCTCTCTGCCCAGTCCAACCCACTGTGGCGTCCTCCCCCCCCGTTACCTCTGCGATGTCCTCGGGGGTTTGGCCCAGGCTGGTGAACACATCCCTGGAGTTCCTCAGGTAGAGCTTGGTGAAGATTTCAGCCGTCTCGGGGTCGGTCCGTGAGTAGTCAGCACGTTCGGCTTCCTCGTACAGCTTCGTCTCGAATTCCGTCATCACCGGCCCCGGCTCCACCAGGCTGATCCTGCCCGGGGATGGGGCGCTGGGCACTGGGCACCCCCAGACCTCCTGACCCCCTGACCTCGGGGGCTGCAGGGCCACCCACCCCCACACTCACGCCACGTTGAAGCGCAGCGCCTGCACCACAAGGCTCTCACAAAAACCCTCCACGGCGAACTTGGAGGCCGAGTAGATGTCATTGAAGACGATGCCTGGATGGTTGGAGAGTCCCGGTCAGGATTGGGCAGGGGCTGGTCCCCCCGGGGCACCCCGTGTCCCCCTACCCTGCAGGCCCATGATGCTGCTGATGACGACGATGTGGCCCCCACGGCGCCGCTTCATGTCGGGCAGCACCTCCTTGACCAGGCGGACGAGGCCGAAGAAGTTGGTGTCCATGAGGTTCTGCATGGCCGCCAGGCTCTGGCACTCCAGGGGACCCGCCATGCCCACCCCGGCATTGCTGACTGTGGGCACGGGATGTCAGTGGGGTGTCCCCTGGGCAGGGGAATCCCACACCCTGGGCACGGAGGGTCCCTGGTGCTCAGAGTGTCCCCAAAATGGGATGTCCTGCGTATGGAGGGTCCCTTGTACAGGGTGTCCCTGGCATAAAGGGTCACTGGTGAGGGGGATCTGAGGGTATTTTGTGCATGAGTGGGCCCTGGCACAGAGGGTCCCCAGAATGGGGTGTTCTGAGTTTGGAGGGTCCCTGGTACAGGCCATGTCCCAACACAGAGGGTCCCTGGTGCAGAGGGTCCCTGGTGCACAGGGTCAAGGTCATGAGGTGTCCCTGGCACGGGGAGTCCAGCGCTGGGTGCACAAAGAYTCCCCAACACGGGACAATCTCAGCTGGACAGTCCCCAGAACAGGGGGTGTCCCCATCCTGAAGGGTCCCAGCGCGGAGCTCACGGCGGGAGGGGGATCCCGGGGCTCACCCAGGATGTCGACGTGGCGCCCGGGGATGCTGTCGAGGCAGGCGCGGATGGAGCTCTCGTCGCACACGTCCAACTGTTTGATCTCCAGCGTCCGGCCCATCGCCGGCCCCGCCGCCGCCGCCAGCGCCCCGCTCCCACACGCACAGCAGCAGATCAACCACCAGGGACAGCTCCACATCCCAGGGGGCTCACTGCCACCAGCAACGCCCCCAGCCCAGCCGGCAGACCCCAGAACCCCGGGTGGGTCACTCCACATCCTTCTCCGTAGGGAAGCCCACCGTTCTCCAGCTTGGAGAAGACGAGCTGCCCGTTGATCTCGATCTCGAAGGCACCTGAGGGCATACACAGGACCCAGCCCTGAGCTGTGCCCACCCAAAAACCCCAGCTCTGACCCCAAAACGGCCCTGCTGAGGGGCAGCAACCAGGGTACAACCCCCCAGACGTCATGTGAGGGTTAAGGGATGGCAGTGGGGGCAGTCTGGGGTGTCCCGTCCCCCCCCCGGGCCGCTGTGGGGCTCACGGTGCCCCCCAGCCTGGACTCGACTCTGTCGATGTCAGGGACTGTCCCGCAACGGCGCGGGCCAGCTCCTGGTAACGGGCCTCAAGAGCCGCGCACCGCTGAGGGACCAAAAAACCAAAGGAGCAACAATGGGAAGCTGACGCACAGAGACCCTCCCACCCAAAGGCGCACCCTTCCCACAGCTGCTAACCCCACACACCCACGCTCGCCACCCCCACATCCTGCCCCCCACAATCTCCAATCCTGACTAGAGGAGGCTCCCCAAACACACCACCCACCTCACTAGCCCCAACCCCCCCCACGCCCCCACAACTTCCCATAAACCCAGGCCCCAATCCAAATCACACATCTTCATCCAAAACAGCCACCCCCAACACATCCACCAAAACCCCCTCACCCACCAACCCAAACTCCCACTCAGCACCCCAACCCTACCCAACCCCCCCTGAGCCCCACCTCCCAGCCTCCTCACCCAGCCCATCTGACCCCGCCACGGCCTCGTCCCAGTTTCCCGCCAGCCCCAGTACTCGGGCCCCCCCTCACCGACCCAGGCCCGGTCCCTCACCCAGCTCGGCCACTCCCATACTACAGAGCGACCGACCCTTCGGCCCCAGTCCTTCCCGTCCGCCCTCACGCTCAGGCCCCCCAGTCCCGCCGCGCCGCCGCTTCCGGGTGCGGTCACGTGACGCGGGTGCTTCCGGCCGCTCTGCGCCGCCGCCTCGCTCGTCTTGTCTGCTCCGAGTCCTCCGGGGCGCCCGCCGTGACCTCGGTGACCCCCGGGCGACAAAAAGGACCCTCGGTGACCCCCGTGAGGCCTCCAGTGACTCAAAGTGACTCCTCAGAGGCATCTCTAGTGACCCAAACTGACTGCCGGGGATCCCAAAGTGATCCGTGTGTCACCAGGAATGAACCCCCAAAACCCACAGGGGAACCCCGGAGCCACCCACGTGGGACCCACAATGACCCAGTGCACCCTGCACACCCCACCCCCCACCCCCGTGGGACTCAAGAAAACCTCCGGGGGACCCACACGGAGCCCGTGGGACCTGAAATGACCCCTACAGGTGCTCTCTAGTCTCATGAGAACCCCCACTGCCCCATGGGACCCCCACTTAATACCCTGGTGTGGGTTCTGTAGGGCCTTATAGCCCTCCCACAGACCCACAGGGCGTCCATGGAGGCCTCAGCATCCCCCACAGGGACCCCTGAACCCCTCCACGGGACATCTCTGTGGTCCCATGGCACCCCAAACCCCAGTGGTGACTCCCAGACCCCTTATGGGGTCACCCGCAATAGACCCCATGGGATCCACACACAGCCCCTAAGAGACCCCACTGGGTCCCATATCCCAAATACCCCCCACATCCCTCCTGGCAGTGGCCCCTGACCTCGTGAGACCCACATGACCCTTCCCCACCCCACGGGGTCCCACCTGTGCTGACCCAATGGGGACCCTCATGGGACCCTTCCAGCCCCCACATTGGGGGTCCCAGAGGAGCCCTGACCCCAACCCCACACCCTGGGGCTGCAGACCCCCGGGGGGCTGTTCTGGGGCTCTGTGGGTCCTACACCCTCATGCCATCCCAGGAGACCGGGGCTCTGTGTCCCCACACGACCCCGCTGCTCCAGGGGTCACCCCAGTGCATTGTGGGAAACTCCCCATCACCACCTCAGGGGGGTTCACAGGAGGTGTTTTTGGGGGGTCCATCCCCCCGGGGCTGACCCAGAGCCATGCGGACACCCCACTCGGGGCCGGGGGGAGGCTGGGGAGCCCCCGGGTGCGTGGGGGGCCGGTGCCGGGCAGCAAGGCCCGGGGCGCAGTGATGTCAGGCGGGGGCGGGAGCTGGCGCAGGTAGATAAAGCCGGGGAGAACAGGAATCCCCGGTCCGGCGGGAGGCTGCCGGGACGCGCCGGGCGCTGCAGGTAGGAGCGGGGCCGGGCTGGGGGCTCTGGGGGCTCGAGGGCCGGGGTCACCTGGGGTGCTGATCCTGTCCTGTTGGGGCGATCCCGGAGCTCTCCACCGCGCCCCTCCCTCCCTCCCTCTTTCCCTCCTTCCCTCCCGCCTTCCTCCCGGCTCTTCCTCCTCCTCCTCCTCCTCCTCCTCCTCTGCCATCCGCTGCGGTTTCCCCGCTGCCTCTGCGCCCCTGCTGAGCCCTGTCCCCCCACCGGGCCCCACCCACCCACAGCTGGGATCCTGCTCCTCAATCCTGGTGGTCCCAGGAACCCCGTCCCTTATCCTGGTGACCCCAAGAGACCCCATCCCCTAACCCTGGTGACCCCAAGACTCCATCCCCTAACCCTGGTGGCTTTAGGATCCCATCCCCTAACCCTGGTGGCTTTGGGATCCCATCCCTCAGCCCTGTCACCCTGCACCTGTCCCTCAGTCTGGTGGCCCTGGGACTCTCTGCTACCACAGCCCTGGTGGCCCTGGAGCCCATCCCGGTGGTCCTGACCCCCTCCAGTCGCCCACCCCATAACCCTGATGGCCATTGTCCCTTTTCCCAAGGTCCTGTGTCCCCTGTTTGTCCCAAACCCCAGGGACACCCTGTGTGTCCCCACCCTGCTGGAGCCCTGCCACCAGGCCAGGGGTGACATGGGGTGATCCGAGGCCATGGGGTTGGGCTGGCGGGTTGGTGGCAGGGCAGTGTCACATCCCCCCCGTGTCCCCTGACGTGTCCCCAGCAGCATCACCCCAAAGCTGTCCCTGACTGTCCTACCCCACAGTGGTCCCCGTGTCCCAGGTCACCCCGGGGTCTGGCCAGGCAGGGAGCAGAGGGTCCTGTGGCACGCTGGCATGGGGACAGTGACACTGCAGGGACAGGATGGCACGGGGGTGGCATCAGCCCTGCCCACCACGGACTTGGACCCCGCGAGGTGGCAGGAGGTGGGGACAGCCACCACAGGACAGACTCACGTGGCCCTACACGGTGTCCCAGCACCGCTGGCCACCGAGTGCCACCGGGGGCCACGTGTGTGTGACACGCGCCACGTGCCCCGGTGCCCACCGCTGCCACCAGCGGTCACTTCGGGCCGCTGTCACGAGCACCGGCACGGTCCGAGCGCCTCGGGTGGGGGACACGGGTGGGGACACGGGGGGTGGCCGTGCCAGCGGCGGTTCCCACGCGGCTCTCGCCCCCGGCTCCCGGCGCGACCGCCCGGGCCCGGATGCCAGGGCGGTGAGGTGGAGCTGGGAGCGGCCGCCAGAACTGGTTTGGCCGGACCCGAGGAGGTGTTTGGGCTGAGCCACGCTCGGCTTCCTGCTCGCCACGGCGGCGGCACCCGGCACGGCTCGGGACAGCATCTCCCGGTGCCCCCCAGACCCACTGTGGGGCGGCTGGAGAGGGTCCTGCCGGGATATGGGGGATTCTTGGGGTCTCGTAAGGGGTTGTGCTCACCGGGAGTGTGGCTGCAGCCCCCAGCACCCGATGGGAATGGGGGGACTGGGGGGACTGGGACACCCCAAAGCCACCCTCAGGGATGGGGTCCTGCTGGTCTGGGCATTCAGGAAAACGCCCTGGTGGGACCCCCGTCGCTGTTCATGTGTGGTTGACCCGTGGAGAACGGTGGGGTGTCCATTGGGGGCTGCCCCAAATGTGACCCCAAATGGACCCAAATGTGAGCCACGGACCCCAAATGTGGCCATGGACCACCACAACCCCAAACGTGGCCCGTAGAAACCCCAAATGTGGCCAAACGGACCCCAAATGTGGCCACAGACCCCAAATGTGCCCATGCACCCCAAACGTGGCCGGATCGCAAATGTGGCCAACGAATACCAATACGTGACCAACAGACCCCAAAATGATGGCCCAAATGCGTCCTCCAGGTGGCCAACACCCAAACGTGCTAGTCCAAAGCACCCCAATCTAGCCAGAACCCCAAACCCACAAGTCCACACCCACAAGCCATAAACCCCCCAAATGTGCCACTGTCCCCCTCAAGGGACAGGACCCAGGCGCGGTTCCAGACCACCCCCCCCAAGATAATGCATGGAGGGGGGGCCAGCAGAGCACCTCTGGGAGCCCCCCGAGCAGGACGGGGGTCCCGCGAGCGGGATGGGAGCGAGGGTCCCCCCGAGGTCAAGCGCTCCCAGCCCCTCCTGATCCACGGCAGCAGGTGGTGTGGGGCCCGGGGTGTTTTGGCGGGCTCACGGGGGCACCAGGGAAGCTCACCAAACCGCTGTCCCCACAGCCGGCAGCCGCCGCAGAGATGAACACGCGGCTGCCGTCGCTGCCCCACATCCCCAACCCCTTCCCCCGAGCTCTGCAGCCTCCAAATCGCCCATCCCCAGCCTGAGCAGCCCGGCCCTGGGACAGGGACCCCCCCGCGGAGGGCACCTCCCAGTGAGTCTGGGGCGGGGGGCTGCCATGGGGGGGCTCCGATTTGGGGTGGGGACACCCCGCAAAAAGGCGCCTTCTGCGGGTTGGGACGATGGGGATGGAGTTTTGGGGTAGGGACGCCCCTAACGGAGGGCAGCTCCCGCATGAGGCAGAGTCGGGGAGCTGGGGAGAGCGGGAGGGGCTTGCAATTTGTAGTCCACCAGCAAAAATCACAAAATATTTCCATTTACAGTACCCTGGACCGGGTACATTCCATGCTTACTTGGTTTGGATTTGCTTAGGAACCCTTTGCAGGTTTTATTTAAAAACATCTGCTTTAGTCAAAGTGAGTTTTCCTCTCAAGCTAACAAATCTCATCCCTGGGGCAGGAATTTCCTCCCGTGACGGGGTGGGAAGGGGGGGTCTCAACCTTTGGACCCCTCCACAAAGGTCTCACCCTCCTGATCCAGGGAGCCGAGGGGTTGGGAAGGATCACCTCCCGCACGAATTGGGGAGCAAGAGGCGGGTTGGGAGGTGTCACCATCGGTCCTGCCGGGGTCCCCTCACTCCGGGGGTGCCCTGCCACCCCCGCGGCACCCGCAGGTGGTGAAGGTGTTCGGCGAGGACGGTGCGTGCCGCTCGCTGGAGGCGTCGGCGGCCACCACGGCGCGGCAGCTCTGCGACACTCTGGTGCGCAGGACGCGGGCTCTGCACGACCACAGCTGGGCCCACTGGGTGGATAGCTAGCAACAAACGACACCATCGGCTCTGGGCTGAGTGACGACAGCACAGGAGGCAACCGGAACTGAGCAACGGGTCGGAGACCCACCCCGACCCACCCGCTGACCCCCAACTGTTGCCCCCCCGGCAGCAGGACGCTTGCCTAGGAGGCACCACCGAGTCGGTGGTCGCGAGCAGTGCAAGAGCTCCTGGGCGCCCGGCCAGCCGACAGCCACAGCTTCGTGGTTCGCGCCAAGAACCGCAAAGTCACAGAGCTCTTCAAGAGCAACGCCGAGATAGGCTATGGCGCACCCCCTCGGGTGACCGTCCCCTGGGATCCCTGAGCACTCTGAGCGGTCTCTGCTCCGCCGCCGGACCCGAGCTCTGTCCCTCCTGGGCCGGGCACCTGGGCCTCCCGGGCTGGGCCGACCGCTGACCCTCCTGGCTCTGACCGGGACCCGGGTCCGGGCACCAGGGTCTGACCCTCTGGACCCGAGGCGCTCTGCTACCTCCAGACCTGGCTCCTGGCACGAGGGTCCTCTGACCCTCGGAAGCTCTGATCAGGTCTCGCACCTCCGGCACTGGTACTGTGGGCCTGGGCACCGGGTCCGCAGCCCCTTCTATTAGTCTCTGCTACCCTCGGCACCCCTGTACCCCGGCCTGGCACGGGCTGTGACCCCCGGCACCGGGTCCCTACCTGTCCAGCAGTACTGTCAGGATGGTCACGCTGAGCCACACTGAGCGACGAGCTCATCTGCAGTACGGGCACGTGCTCCGCTGGCCTGAGGGACCCCAAGGCCACGACGCCCAGATGTGACTCCGGTGACCCCAAGTGCCCTCGTCGGCTATTCTCCACAGAAGTTCTAAGCTCCGGGACTCCCGAGTCCTGGGTCGCATACGAGGCCGGGCGACACAGTCTGAGAGAGCCTATCCATACAAACCATTCGCTCCGGCTTACTACTCCTGCAGGCACCTCAAGCCAGGGCTCCTAGCTCCAGCCAGCATACTGAAGCCCAACCGGGCCCTCCTCGGCCCGCATGCATCACAGGGTCTTCGCTGACGCCACGAACCAACATCTCTACTGGCACCCTAGGGAAGAGCCTACGGGACCTCCCCAGTCGGCTCCGCTCATGGGCCCTCCTCCAAAGGTCTTCACAACGCAAATCCTCCCCGAAGGAGGTCCCCTGCACCAAGAGCCCACCCCGGGGCTCACCCGTGCAACTGAGGGCTCCTGAGCCTCCATACAACCCTAGCGCTCCACAGTCACCGGCATCAAGGGACTACTGCGTGCACCGAGGCGAGTCAGCCCGCTGCTGACTGCACGCGTCCGCCTCAACTGGTGCAAGCACACCAGGCCCCAGACACAACGGTCCCTGTCGACAAGGGGACACCCGGACTGTCCCCAGAGGCGGCACTGCGGGACACCGAGGGATGGATGGCAAGGGAACCGGGGACTACCTTGCCGAGGAGGCAAAAAGAGGATGCGAACACCATTCAGAAGCGTCATCGGGACCGGGGGCACTGTGCCAGGAGCTGGGGATCTGAGATAACTTATCAGGCCGATTGAGGAACGAATTTGGGGCACGAATGTGGACAAAAAGAAGGGAAACCCATGCCCAGCAACCCCATCCCCCGACATTATCACTCGGACTCAGATAGGGTTCCGCTAAGAGCTGCGAGGGAGTCTGGCAAGCTTTACACACAAACCCAAGGAGGGGCCTAACTCGCCCCCTACACGGTGAGGACCAGCGGGATCCATGGGCCAGGCGGACACAGGAATCAGATACACCAACAAACACACACAAAAAAGCACAGAAACAACCAAACAAAACCACACACCAAAAAACACATCAAACCAAAATCCAACCGAACCACACCTCGCTGACCTCACCGAGTCCAACATCTACTACGTGACCCAGGGCAAGAAGCTCTACGGGACCCCCACCGAGTTCGGCTTCTGCAGGTGGGGATGTCCTGCCTGCGGCGGGGTCGTTCCCTGCTCCTCCCCGTGCCGAGTCCCCCAGAACACCCGGGCCGTGAGGCTCGGCCTCCCCAGCCCCACAAGGTGCGGAGCGGCGTCAAGGGACTGAAGCTGCTGTGCAGCGAGGACGAGCAGAGCCGCAGCTGCTGGATGGCCGCGTTCCGGCTCTTCAAGGTGAGCCCCGGGCCGCTGACGCCGGACAGGGATGCGGATGGGGGCGGGGATAGCGAGGGGCAGACACGGGATGGCAAAGGGGGGACATGAGGGACCCGGGGGTATGCAGAGGGGTGACATCGGGGGGGGATCGTGGGGGATTCTGGAGATAATTTGGGGGATTTGGGAGAATTTGGAGGCATTCTGGGGGGATCTGGACAATTGAAGGGATGAGGGGAAGAGGGGGGATTTTGGAGGGAATTTGGGGGATCGGGGGGAATTTGGAGGGATTCTGAGGGATTGGGGAGATACTGAAGGAGTGCTGGGAAGATGCTGGGAGGATTCTGGAAGGAATTTGGAGGGATGCTGCTGGATTCTGGAAGGATACTGGGGTGATACTGGGGATATTCTGAAAGGATTATGGGGATATTCTGAAGGAATGCTGGGAAGATTCTGGGGGAATGCGAGAGGGAATTTGGATGCATTTTTTGGGGCATTCTGGAGGAATGATGAGGGGATGATGGGGGGATACTGAAGGGGTGCTGGGAAGATGCTGGAGAGATGCAAGGGGAGGAACGTGGAGGGTTCTAGAGGAATGCCAGATGGATGAACCATTCCCAGTGGAAATGGGCACAGGGTGGGTGTCCCTGTGCCCATGGGGAATGGATGCAGAGGTCCCCACCCCCCGTCCTGGGTGGCTGTGGAGGTGTCTGGGTGTCCCGGGGTGTCCCTGGGTGCTCCCCCACCCCTCAGCGAGACCCCCCCAACTGACGGGGCTGTTCCCCCAGTACGGGATGCAGCTCTACCGCAACTACCAGCAAGCGCAGGCACGGCTGAGCCAACCCTCCTGGATCGGCCCCACACCCCTGGTGAGTGTCCCCTGCCGAGTGTCCCCTGCTCCCAGCAGCCCCTGACCCCTGGGGACCCCTCGGTGACCCCCCTGTCCCCCCCAGCGAAGCGTCTCGGACAACGCCCTGGTGGCCATGGACTTCTCGGGGTGCACGGGCCGGGTGATCGAGAACCCCAGCGAGGTGCTGACGGCAGCCCTGGAGGAGGCGCAGGCCTGGAGGGTGAGTTGGGGTGCTGGGGAGTGAGGAGGGGTCCCCCTGAGCCCACCCTCATGCCCCCTCCTCGCTTTGTGAACCCAGAAGAAGACGACGCACCGGTACAGCCTGCCCGCAGCCTGCCACAGCTCCTCGCTCAGCGCCGGTGAGATGGGGGGGTCAGCGCCTGGTGGGGGTCCCTATCCCGGGCAAGGGGTCCCCCCGAGCCTGACGCCCCTCTCCCCACAGCCATCCACCGCACCCAGCCCTGGTTCCACGGCAGAATCTCCCGGGAGGACACCCAGCAGCTCATCGGCCGGCAGGGCATGGTGGACGGGTACGGGAACCTGGGGTGGGGGTGTCGGGGGTCCCTGGGGCTCCGAGGGGCTCACGGAACTGGGAGGGAGCCCAGGGGTGATGGGTCTTGCAGCTCTTGGGGGCTGCAGGACATGGTGGGATGGGGATGAAGGATCCCAAGGGTTTGGGGTCCCCAGGATTTTGCAGCCCCATTGGGTTTGGGGCACACACCGGCTCCTGGGGGGGGGGGGCAACGGAGATCACAGGGATCCAAGGGGGTACCAGACCCTCAAATGGAGGATTTTGGGGTGACACTGAGGTGGCAGAGGAGACCCAGAGCCAGCAGTGACACCCTTGGGACTCGCAGGGTCTTCCTGGTGCGAGAGAGCCAGCGGAACCCCAAAGGCTTCGTGCTGTCCCTGTGCCACCTGCAGCGCATCAAACACTACCTCATCCTGCCGGTGAGTGCCACCGGGGGCTGGGGGGTGGGGGGGCCCTGCAGGGGCACAGGGGGCCAGAGGGGCCGGGTCCTGACCTTCAGCCCCCGGCAGAGCGAGGAGGAGGGTCGGCTCTACTTCACCATGGACGACGGGCAGACGCGCTTCGCCGACCTCATCCAGCTGGTGGAGTTCCACCAGATCAACCGCGGCATCCTGCCCTGCAAGCTGCGGCACTACTGCACCTGCGTGGCGCTCTGAGCCCCGGCACGGCACTGCCGGGAGGGTTTGGCACGGCCTGGCACCGCCAGCGTGGCGGGGTTTGGCTCGGTTTGGCACAGTCTGGCACGGCTGGCGTGCTTTGGCTCGGTCTCACTGCCGACGTAGCGGGGTTTGGCACAGCTGGACACCACTGGCACAGAATGGCTCGGCACAGCCTGGCACCACCAGGATGGTTGGCACAGCTGGCCCTGCTGATATGGCACGGATTTGGCACAGCCTGGCCCTCAAGGGATGGTTGAGCACACCAGCACCACATGGCACCTGGCTTGTGGCACGGGGCAAACGTTGACACCACAGAACCCGATGGGTTGCCAGTTGGCCCACACCAGATCGGACTCTATGCAGCCATGCCTAGCTGAGCGGGGCACGGCGATTTGCACGCGACCACCAGGTGCCGCATCAAGCAGCCGCCGCGCGTGCCCACCCGACAGTAGACAGCCCTGGCACTAGTTCGGAGCGGCGGCCGTGCACATGTGGTTGGCACCACAGTCCAGCACACAGCACAGCACAGCTCAGCACAGCCTGGCACGGCTGGGGTGCACGCCGCAGCAGCGCACAGCCAGCAGCTCAGCACAGCCCAGCACCAGGACCCCCACACTCAAGCACTTTCTCCCCTCTGCCCCGCAGCACCAGCCCCGAGTGTCCCCAAGTGTCCCTGTGGGGCCTGCACTCCTTTTTCCCCCACATCGGGGGGGTTTTGGGTCCCAGAGGGGGTCCGGGTGTGGGTGAGGGGGGCCCCATCCGTGTCCCCGTTCCCCACGAGGCCAGTTGAAATGGGACGTGTTTATACCAGTGACAATAAAAGTTATTTTTGCAGAGCTCCCGCCTGCTTCCCTCCCGTTCCCAGCGCCCCTCGCTGCCGGTGGCACACGGCTGGCAGCGTCCCCACGTTTGGCGGTGTCCCCACGTCCCGCTGTGTCCCCGCAGCGCCCCGGGTCCCGCACAAAGGCTTCTCTGTGCTCCCGGGCACCACGTGCGCTCAGCCACGCGGCCGCCGCAAATCCCGGGAGGGGGGGATTATCCAGGGGGATTAAGGGCCCGGATTTGGGGGGGCTGCGGCCGGGGCAGCTGCTATAAAGGCGGGGGGCTGGGCGCGGCGGGGAGGCCGTGCCATGGCTCCCAAGACGGTGCTGATCACCGGCTGCTCGTCCGGCATCGGGCTGGCGCTGGCCGTGCGGCTGGCGAGGGACAAGCGCGCCGCTTCCGAGGTGAGCGGGGTGGAGGACCCCCCCGCCCGGGGACAGCGGGCGCGGGGCTGAGCCGCCCCTGTACCCCCAGTCATCGCCACCATGAGGAACGTGGGCAGGAGCGGGGCGCTGGCGGCGGCGGCGGGGCCGGCGATGGGCCGGACGCTGGAGATCAAACAGTTGGACGTGTGCGACGAGAGCTCCATCCGCGCCTGCCTCGACAGCATCCCCGGGCGCCACGTCGACATCCTGGGTGAGCCCCGGGATCCCCCTCCCGCCGTGAGCCCAGGGTGCTCCGCGCTGGGACCCTTCAGGATGGGGACACCCCCTGTTCTGGGGACTGTCCAGCTGAGATTGTCCCGTGTTGGGGACTCTTTGTGCACCCAGCGCTGGACTCCCCGTGCCAGGGACACCTCATGACCTTGACCCTGTGCACCAGGGACCCTCTGCACCAGGGACCCTCTGTGCTGGGACATGGCCTGTACCAGGGACCCTCCAAACTCAGAACACCCCATTCTGGGGACCCTCTGTGCCAGGGCCCCCTTATGCACAAAATACCCTCAGATCCCCCTCACCAGTGACCCTTTATGCCAGGGACACCCTGTACAAGGGATCCTCCATACGCAGGACATCCCATTTTGGGGACACTCTGAGCACCAGGGACCCTCCGTGCCCAGGGTGTGGGATTCCCCTGCCCAGGGGACACCCCACTGACACCCCGTGCCCGCAGTCAGCAATGCCGGGGTGGGCATGGCGGGTCCCCTGGAGTGCCAGAGCCTGGCGGCCATGCAGAACCTCATGGACACCAACTTCTTCGGCCTCGTCCGCCTGGTCAAGGAGGTGCTGCCCGACATGAAGCGGCGCCGCGGCGGCCACATCGTCGTCATCAGCAGCATCATGGGCCTGCAGGGTAGGGGGACACGGGGTGCCCCGGGGGGACCAGCCCCTGCCCAATCCTGACTGGGACTCCCCAACCATCCAGGCATCGTCTTCAATGACATCTACTCGGCCTCCAAGTTCGCCGTGGAGGGTTTTTGTGAGAGCCTTGTGGTGCAGGCGCTGCGCTTCAACGTGGCGTGAGTGTGGGGGTGGGTGGCCCTGCAGCCCCCGAGGTCAGGGGGTCAGGAGGTCTGGGGGTGCCCAGTGCCCAGCGCCCCATCCCCGGGCAGGATCAGCCTGGTGGAGCCGGGGCCGGTGATGACGGAATTCGAGACGAAGCTGTACGAGGAAGCCGAACGTGCTGACTACTCACGGACCGACCCCGAGACGGCTGAAATCTTCACCAAGCTCTACCTGAGGAACTCCAGGGATGTGTTCACCAGCCTGGGCCAAACCCCCGAGGACATCGCAGAGGTAACGGGGGGGGAGGACGCCACAGTGGGTTGGACTGGGCAGAGAGAGGTCAGTCAGCCCTAAGGAGGGACGGCAATGCCCAGGCAGCAGTGGGGCAGCTCTATCACACCCTGACAGCTCCATCCTGATGGGGTGAGCTGGGGAATGGGAATGGGAATGGGAATGGGAATGGGAATGGGAATGGAATGGGAAAATGGAATGGTGATGGGATGGGATGGGATGGGAATGGGAATGAGGGACAGGGTTGGGATGGATGGGGAATGGAATGGTGATGGGAATGGTATTGTATGGGAATGGGAATGGAATGGGAATGGGAATGGAATGGCATGGGAATATCATGGTATGGGAAGGGAATGGGAAGGGAATGGAATGGGAATGGGAATAGGGAATGGGAATGGAATGGAATGGGAATGGGGAATGGATATGGGAATGGATGGATGGGAACGGGGATGGGAATGGGGATGGGAATGGGAATGGGGATGGAAAGGAAGGAATGGGAATGGGAAGGGTGGAATGGGTGGGAATGGGTGATGGGATGGATGGAAGAGGATGGGGATATGGGAGGATGGGAAGGGATGGAGATGGGAGGATGGGATGGGAAGGGTAGGATAGCATAAAGATAAGGATATGGGAAGGAGTTGGGGATGGGATAGGAATTGGGATGGGGTGAGATGGGATGGATAGATACAAGAATAGGATGAGGAAGGGCTTGGGATGGGATGGAAGATGGATGAGAAGAACTGGAATGGGAATGGGATAAAGGGAATAGGAAAGCAGAAGGGATGGGAATGTGAATGAGGATGGAGGTGTGGGTGGGGATGGGATGCAGACAGGGTCGAAAGGGGCTGGGGGCGGCATGGGAACGGGCGGGCTGGGGCTGGGCTGGGGCGGGGCTGTGGGGACAGGAAGGGGACAGTCCCGTGCCCACGTGCAGCACACACTGCGGGTGATCGAGGCGGCGCGGCCGCCCTTCCGGCACCAGACCAACGTGGCGTACACGCCGATGGCCGCGCTCAAACACGCCGACCCCAGCGGCGCCCTCATCACCGACGCCTTCTACAAGCTGGTGTTCAAATACGACGCCGTGCTGCGGTTCGGCCTCCGCGCCATCCGCCTGCTCCGCTGGAAGGCACAGAAGGTCAAGGCGGGTGCGCGGCTCCTGGGCTTCAAATAAGCCCTTGTGGCCCCCGGGCGCTGCCCAGCCCACCTCGGGGCCGGGACCCGCGCAGGGTTTCGCTTCCCCTTCCCGGCCCGAAATAGCTCCGCCGCGGCCGCATTAAAATTGGGAGGGTATTTATAACCAGCGCCGGGTGAGCAACGCAGAGCGGCTTCCTCCGGGAGGGCAGCGGCCGTGACGGGGCTGGGAAGGGCTGGCAGCTGCCCCCTGACTGCCTCCTGCTGCCCAGGGCGGCTGTACCCTCGACCTGCGGGAATGAGGCACCCAGGGGACCTCACCCCGTCACCCCGTGGTGCTGCATCCTCCGGGCACTGCCGTGGGGTTGGCAGTGTCCCATGGCGGGGGGTCCTGTGTCACCCCCACCTGTCACCGAGCCCCGGGGTGCAGGAGGTGTTGGGATGGGGGAGAGCAGAGCGTGAGGGGTGTGTGGTGTGTTCAGAATGGCACAGTGGGGACTTGGCGGAGTGCAAAGGGGATGCAGGGACGGGTCCAGAGTGGGCGTGGGGTGCGTGGAAAAAGCTGGGTGCAGGGTGGGTGCAGGGGAGCCCAGCAGCCCACGCTGCCCCGGGGCTCCCCTCCATCTCCGGGGAGAGAGTGATGGCAGGATGGGCACTGGAGTGTGGGCGCCTGGCGTGACAGCACCGGGAGGTGAGCGCAGGGGGAAACCGCGGGAGGCCCGGCATGAATCAACCCCGCTGCTCAGAAACCTCCCCGGCTCCCCCCGCGGTCCCCGGCGCAGCCCTGCCCGGACCCCCGGCCCCCCGAGCGAGGGCTGGATGCGGCCGCAGCTCTGTGTGCCTCGCACGTGGCCTCTCCGAGCCCCGCCGGCTCCAGGGACCGTGGGGACAGGATGGAGGTGGGGAAGGAAATGTTTTTGCATTATCCCCCCTTCTTCTCGCACGAGTTAATGGCAAAGCGGCAGTGGCACGGTGGCCCCGGGGTGATGGCAGCACCTGTGGGACGTGCAGGGGTGACATCAAAGCGGTGACAGAGTCGCTGCCTCCCCCCGCTGCGGTTTCTGCAGATTTGACTAACTTTCTCCGCTCGGGGGGCAGGATGGGGGGGGTGTTGGTGAGGGTGACTCTGCCCAGCCCCGGGGAGTAACAAAGGGGGAGCCCGGCACAAAGCTACGGCTGTGGGAAACGGGGCTGAGGAAGGACAGGACCCCCTGATACACCCCCAGCCCCACGGTGTCTCCCAGTGCCCGGGGGATCAGCAGTGGAGTTGGTACTGGGGGAACTGGGGGGGAAGCGGTGACAGCCCCAGCTTCCTACAGCCCTGGCTTCACTCGGTCCTGGGTTGGAGAGGGGGGAACAGGGAGCTGCTGTGGGTGAGGGGATCCCTAGTTGAGGGCACCTGAGTCATGTTTGAGGCTGAGGAGCGTCACCTCCCACCTGGAGCATCCTTCGTGGCCGTGGAGCACCAGGACTATCACCCCCATCCCACCATGACCGCAGCCCCGCGGGTGCCGGTGTGGAGGCGCTGCCGCAGGGGCCGGAGCCGTACGGGTTGGAAGTAAATTCTTCTAAAAGCATTCGTCTGCTGGGACTTTCCTGTCGCCGGTGTGTGACAATTGCCAGCCGCTCCCCGTGTCCCCGATCCCCCGAGGATTTCGCTGCCAGGTGCCGACTCGCTGCCATGCAAATGTGGCGCCAGATATAACCCGGCTGGAGGGGCTGGAGGGGCCGGTTCGGCGGCTCCCCGGGGGCTTCACTTCCCTCCCGGCGCAGCGAGGGGGGCACCAGGCGTGACACAAACCTGCTGCCCCCATCGTGGTGCCCGGCGACAGTCGCGGCCCTGTCCCGGCTTGTGCGGCACCCGCGTGTCCCGGGGCTCCAGAGCTCCCCCGTGGCGGTGCCAGAGTTGGGGACACTTCCAATGGCCCTTCCCGTTGTCGCTCAGCACAGAGGTGGCTCTGCTCACCCCCTGTATCCCGGATTTGGGAACCTGGCCCACGCGGAGGGTGGGAAAACGCCGCCGGTCCCCGCCGGGCCGGCGCGGGGAGCCTGACTCAGTGCACGGCTGCGGAGCTGGGACACGGAGGAGGTGGTGGCAGTGACTCAGTGCTCTCTGTCCCCTCCCGGCACCGCCGGGTTTTGGGTGCTGGACCGCTCCCCGAGGGAGCAGGAGCCCGCCGGGATGCTCCAAGGATGCAGCGCAGCACCCGGAAGTTTTACGGGATTTTTTTGTGCGGTAGGAAGCGTGTTTCAACACGGCGACAGGAGAAACGAGTTCCTCTGTGCTCTATCACGATTACAGCTATCAGCAGATAAGGATCGCTCTGTCACAACACTAACTGAAGGTTTCTGCAAGCCTTTAAAGGGGTTTGGCTCCAGGCAGGAGAGGGCTCAGAGGTTTTGGATCAAACCAGCCGCTATTAAGGGAAAGATCAGGATGGGGAGATGCCGTGGGATTCGCTGTCCCCAGCCCTGACCTCCTCTGTCTCACCCAGCACTCGGATTCACCCGGCAGCAGCAGGGGAAAAGACCTCTCAGTGTTTGTGTTGCACCGGGCCTGGGAGGAAGTGAACGGGGGAAAAAAAAAACAAAAAAAGGATTTTGTTTGACTTTTCTCTTTTTTTTTTTTTTTTTTTTCGCGTTTCTGTTTCTCAGCGTGTCCGAGCTCTTGGCGGATAGGAGGTGTTCGACCGGGGGGATGAAACAGCAGGGCGAACACAAAAAAAAAAAAAAAAAAAAAAAAAAGAAAGAAAAAAAACGCAAAAGAGAAAAATAAAAAAAAAAAAAAAGACGAACACAAAACTAAAAAAAAAAAAAAAAAAAAACAGAAAGAAGAAAAATAAAGAAATCGTCGAGCCTGGTGTAGAGCAGGTTGCGTAAGGGCCGGGAGGGGGTTGGGATGCTGACGCCTCCACCCTGCCCGACCTGCCGGGATGTTCTCCTATCTGGCCTGACACGCTCTTCGCACCCCCGCGGAACCGAACGAGCCCACCCAACAAGCCCCGGTCGTGGGGGCTTGGGCTGCCTTCCACCCCGCAAGCTTTCGGGTACTATTGTTCCTTTGTTAACCCTCAACTGTGTCCAACGCACCACTTTTCCTCCAGCGGTC
>VKON01000179.1:249852-263331 GCA_009741485.1 Malurus cyaneus samueli | reverse complement strand
TGTGTGTGTGTGAATTCTGAGCCCGGGAGCTCAGGGACAAAAGGAACATTCCCTGTCCCTCTGAGGGACACAGGACAAGCGTCACAATCTTGAGCGGGCAACGACGCTTCTGCCACCCTCCAGACGGGACACAACAGGACAGTTTACCTCTGTGACAGCACACAGGGCGATTCACCTAGAGGGCACAGGGGTAGAGAGATGTGCACTTCTGAGGGACACTAAGCGACAATGTCACCCCTGCAGAGCACCCAGGGTAATTGTCATCGTAAAGGCACTCAGTGGCCATGTCCACTCTTACTGACGGACGCACACGGACAGTGTCACCTCTGTGACAGCACCCAGGACAGTGTCACCTTTGATGGTACACAGGACAATGTCACCGTTGATAGTACACAGGACAATGTCACCTCTCTGAGGGCACACAGGACAATGTCACCTCGCTGAGAGCACAACAGGGAGTCACCTCCTGTGCACAAACACCAGGACAATGTCAACTCTGCAGGACAGACTAGCGACAATGTCACCTCTCTAGGGGCACGAGGCAATGTCACCGAGGCGAATCCAGGACCAATGTCACCTCTGAGCACCCAGGTACTCTAAGAGCCACCTCAGCGGCAATGTCAGCCCTCAGAGGGCACCAGGCAAGTCACCTCTTTGGGGGCATCCAGGACAATGTCACCTGAGGGCACGCAGGACAATGTCACCTTTGTGACAGCACACAGCACAATGTCGCCTCTGATCACACCCAGGTCACCTCTAAGATCGACCAGGACAAATGCCAGTCCCGCAGATGGGCACCCAGACATGCCACCCCTCAGGGCGGCACGCAGACAGTTACTGTCCAGCCCTGGACTTGCTGCAGGCTGTCCGTGCCACCTGCCCTGGCCCCTCCAGGAGAGCGCAGCCCCCCGTTCCCATCCAAGGTGACATCCGGGACACGCGTGTGCTCACGCGAGATACCCCCTAGCTCTGCCGCTTTCCCTGCGGCCGCTCAGGTGGCCATCTTTACCCTGTCATCCCTTCGGGGCGGTCCCCGTGAAGCGTTCCCGGCGCTTGCCGCCCCCATCCCGCCCGGAGGCCGGGACACCGCACGGACCGGGGCGGTTTGAGCCTCCTCCCGGCTGTACATGGGATGTCAAACACGGGATGGGACAAAGGCGCCCGACAACGCGGGCTCATGCAGCTTTGATCAGTCTGTCGCAAGTGTGCCAGATTAATTCGCTTCACATAGGAGTAAGGGCAAAGATAAGGACTTCCCGTAGGGCGAGGAGGGCGGGGGTCCACAACAGCGCCAATGGAAAATTGCGCAAAATCCCAAAGGAACACCCCGTCCTAAACTGTTCCTTCCAAACCCAGGCTGAGCTGCTCTGAAGGGGCAGGAAAATGGAATTCCTCACCCTCGGGGTCCCACAGCTGCGACCGCCCGAATTGAAAGGATTGAAGCACCTGAAGGCCCCAAAATAAACAGACTGCTTTTCATTCTCTGACTTTTGGTTCAGGGCAGCCGGTTTGGGCACCGCCGCGGTGATTGTCAGCCAGAAATCTTCCTCAGAGCGATTCTGCCAACTACTGGGTGTTTTGGGAAAGCAGCAATCCACGATTCGCACGGCTCTTGCAGCCACCGCGATAATCGTTATCCGGCTCCTTCGATTTGCATTTCTAAGCATGCATATGATTTGAAATCAAACTGAGGCTATCCAGGCTGTAAACCGCATATTTGAAACACAGCAAGTTTTCTGCGCTGGAAAGCTTATTCCTCTAAAGGGAGACGCCTGGATTTGCGCTTGGGGGGCTCAAAGCGGTGGGTCCTGGCAGGGATGTCTGTCTGTCCGGCATGGGTCCTGGGCAGGGATGTCTGTCTGTCGGGCCACTGGTGTCCTGGGCAGGATGTCCTGTCTTCCTTGGGGCACGGGGTCTCTGGGATGTCTGTCTGTCCGGGCACTGGGGTCTCTGGCCTAGGGATGCCATGTCCGTGCTCAGGGTCTGCAGGTGTCCAGCTGTCCTGCCAGAGCACAGGTGTGACCGAGCCCACGCCACCTCGCAGGGCTGCTGTCCCCTCGCCTGCCAGCCAGGAAGGGAGCCCTGGCCTGGGAAGGGGCAGTGGGGCAGTGCTCAGCAGGGCAGTGGTCATGTTGGCCCAGTGCTCAGTGTGTCAGTTAGTGCTCAGCAAGGACAATACTCAGTGGGGCAGTGCTCAGTGGTCAGTGGTGTCAGCAGGCAGTGCTCGCGGATAATGCTCTGGGGCACGTGTCATTGGGCAGGTGTCAGTGGTGGCAGGGTGCTAGTGGTCAGTTGATGTCATCAGGGCAGTGGTCATTATGGGCAGTGGTCATTTGGGAAGTGCTCAGTGGTCAGTTGGTGACTCAGCAGGGCATTGCTCAGCAGGATAATGCTTCAGCAGATAATGCTCAGTGGGCGATGATCTAGTGGTCAGTGACTGCTCATGGGCCAGTGGTTTCATTTTGGGCAGTGATCAGTGGGCAGTGGTCATTTAGGTGCAAGTGATCAGTGGGGCAGTGGGCATCTTTGGGGCAGTTTGATCCAGTGGGCATGCGTCATTTGTGGCAGTGCTCACGTGGTCAGTTGGCTGCTCAGTTGTGCTCCCATCCCAGCAACTGAGGCCCCTGGTCCCACTTCAGCTGCCAGGAATCTGTGTGAGAAGGCGCCAAACAAAACTCAAACCACCAAATCATCCCCGTAGGACAACCAGGTCTCGCTTAACCCATGGCGCTTTTCCTGTGATGCAGAACTCCCTCAAAACGGGTGCGTTTGCTGCATGGGACGCTGCCATCCCTTCCACGAGAGAAAAACACCCGGCGGGGGCTCTGGGCTTGAGATGGGGACAAAACTGCGTGAATAGGGGAATCTAGTGGGGCAAATGAATATTGAAGAAACTCGTGACCCGTGAATATTGAAAAAATCCATGACCCGTGTGCCGCTCCAGAGCTCTGCCTCGTCCCGGGTTATCCCAGGAGGAGCAGGGCCAGGGGGAAAGGTTTGTGGGAATTAATTGAAAAGGATCTGTTGGGTTAATGAGAAGTTGGCTGTGCCCCGCTGCTGCAGGTCCCGGCGGGGAGGGGATTTGGGACAGGCTGGGCTCTGAGCGGGGCTCGTTGTCCGACCCAAGCCATGCTCAGGAATTTTCTCACCCCCCTCCCCTCCAGCCCTCTGGCACACGGCCCAAACGGATCTAATTACACCTGTCTCCCACGTTAATTATTAATCCCGAAGGTTCCTAATTTTACGGCCCGGCAACAATGAGCCTTTGAATGAATGAAGTGGTGGATTTTGGGCTGCTCCAGATGGGACAAGATGTGAGAAATGAGCTTTTGGGTCGGTCCCAGACAGGCACAGATGTGAGATGAGAAATAGCTTTTGGGTCAATTGCAGATGGACAAGATGTGCTGAGAAATGCGTTCCTCTCCAAACCCTGATCCAGAGCAGCCCCCAGAGTTTTGGCCTGGGTCACAGGGTTATAGGGGGAAGGGATTTTCAGGGGAAGCACAACGGACACCCTCAGGCTGGGTCTGGACACAAAAAAACAGAAACTATGGTCCTGTTGAGGGACCACAGACACTGTCAGGCACCCTGGATGCAGAGACCAAAGCTGTCCCCTGACGGACACATGACACTGTAGCACCTGGTATGAACACAAAGCTGTCCCTGAGGGACAACAGACCCACCTGTCAGGACTCCTGGGATGACACCAAGCGTGTCCCCACTGAGGACACAACACTTTCAGCACCCTGGGATGGACACCAAAGCTGGTTTCCCCTGAGGGACCTATGGACACTTGTCGAGCACCCTGGGATGATGACACCAAAGCTGTCCCCTTGAGCCCATGGACATGTCAGCAAACCCCTGGGGCAATGAGACACTCCAAAGCTGTCCCCTGAGGACACGGACACTGTCAGGACTCCTGGGGTGCAGGTGGAGCAGGGACAGGGTGGGAGGCACATCTGGGAACATCTGCCCTAGGCACCTTAGTCGCCTCACAGAAGTTCTGAGCATTGAAAGCTCATTACCTCTCCTTTCTACATAAAAAGCCGATTCTCAGCAGCTTCCCAGACCTCTGAGTTGTCCCCCATCTTCACCAACGTGTCCTCTTGCTTGGCTCTTCCCAAAGCTCCTCGGCCAGAACGCTCCTTGATAAGATGTCACAAAGGTGTCACTGTTCCCAAAAGGATGTGACAATCACAGCCTCAGTGCACGAGGGGAGGGTTCCTTTGGGGGTTTTCAGCCTCCAAAATTCTGATCCTGAGCTCTGCGCTGCAGTTTGGAGCAAAGATCTCTTTTATCTCAACTCTCTTTAAGCTCTCTCTTAACCAACAGAAGCAGCAGCACATTCCCCATCAAACCCACAAACAAAAGTGGTCTTATTTTTAGGAGATCTATAGGGGAAAAATGAGCGAACTGAAATTGAAAATACAGAGACAGAGACATGGCTTGGTGTTCTGCAAAAACGTCTTGTCAAAAAAATAGGTGGGTTTAATTAGAAAACTTATTAAAGGTGAATTGGTTGCTACCAAACTCTCATCAGGCCAGAGCAGATAATGAGCAATAATCAGAATTTTAGAAGACGATGAAGTATTTTGCAACAATCATAAACAACAAACCAAAGAACAAAAGAAAACCAAAACCAAAGCAAAACAAAAAAAAAAAACAAAAAAAACCCCACCCAAAAAACAAAATAAAAAAAAATCAAACCCAAACAAAAAAAGAAAAAAAAACAACAAGAAAAAACCCCAGCAAGAAACGCCCAATCTCCCCAATTTTTAGAAAGTTGGGTGACTATGAGACATAAAAATGGGATCAAAATTTTAAAAAAAACTTTCAAGATTTTATCACCCAGCCCTGAGCCCTCCTGCTTTAGTTTGTTGAAGAGGTGGAGGGACATCTCCAGCCTGCCAGGGCGGTGCTGGAGGGAGCAAAGCACAGAGTAGTTTTCTCATTCCAAGGTGCAGGGGCTGGGAAAGGCGCCAGCAAGCCTTGATTAGATTTGTGCGATTAATTAAAAGCAGACAGGTTCAGTGAATTGTGAAAAAGACAAATTAGCAAATTAAGCAGATTCGGGTAAACAGATCTCAGAAAAGGAGATTAAGGCTTTTGGCTCCTTCATCAGGGTAAATCTGCTTTTCAAAGGGTGTTTTTTTCACCTTCCAGGGGTGGCACAGCAGCTCCACTGACCCTCCTGGTGACCCAGACCTGGCACTTCCAGCCAGGGCTCCCAAATCCTTCCTTCAGGAGCCCTGGATTGGTTTTTTTTTTTGGCTCAGCAGCAGCCTCTGAGCCTGGTGGATATTCTGGGGGTGTGACAGGGAGAGGAATCCTTCACCAGGGCAGGTGAGGAGGGGTCATGAAGGACCCCGTGGTTTGCAAATGCCTCTTTTGGGGTTAATTTGGGATTTTAACCCCAGTGATGCAAATGGTGGGCAAAAGAGGGATCCTGGAGAGGGTCCGTCCTAAAAGGGGAAAAAAAATATAAAAGCGTCGGACTTTTTTCGGGGGGCCACCAAGGGCGGGCGATGGGGAAGATAAAAAAATAATATCAATCGATACAAATGAAAAAAAAAAAGAGAAAAAAATTTATGTGTGTTAACTTAAACACCATTATATTACAGGTTTTAATTACAAGCACAAACCAACTCAGAAACATCTCAAGCCTGTGGCGCCCAATCCAGAGCCTTGTCATTCTGAAACTTCAACCAACCACCTTAAAATAACAACAAACTTCTCCTCACTACCTATACAAACAACATTCTGGTTCCATCCTAAGGAAAAGCTTTTCACAGGAACAATTAATATAAATTGATAAAATTGATAGAATAATTAAAAAAATCGATGATATCAAGGCCCAGATGGTGTTAAATTAACACCAGGTGTTAATTACAGCAAAACAAACTCAGTAATCTCAGCCTGTGGCCCTTCCAGACACCACCTTCATCCTGAAAACTTCAACCAACCTTAAATAAGCACCAAACTTTCATCAAAAACTTTTGGAGGGTTTCCATCTAAGAAAAAGTGTTTCACAGGAAAAATAAATATAAAATCAAAAACAACACTCGATAAGAATAACAAAAAAAAAATCCTTTACCCCCCCTTAGCTGCTGCTCCTTTCACCCTCTGCAGCATCCCCTGGTTGTGCCTGCCTTTCCTCTTGCAATCCTCAGAGGTTGTTAACACAAATGGTTGGGAATTCCCTGGTTTGGGGTCTCCAGCACCCTCAGCTGGGAGTTTCAGGGGTCCTAGAAATTCCCCCAAATTCTCAGGGCTCCCCTGTGGGGTCCCTTCAGCTTCTCTATGGGGACGCTGCTTTGTAGGTTTGGGATTGTGATGTTTGAGGAGTCAAAAACAACATGAAAAAACAAAAAAAAATCAAAAATAGACAGACATCATCAAATCCTCTAAAAGCTTTTTTGGGCTTTTTATGGCCACCTGAATTCCCTTCTGAGTTCATTTACGGGCCTGGGGACACAGATTTTGTGGCTTCAAGGCAGAAATTAGCCCTGAGGAGTCACAGTTCCCTTGTCCCTGCTCATGCTGGCCCTGCAGGACAGGGGGCTGGACACCAGGGGACACAAGAGGACACACCCAGGGGACACCAGAGGAACATCCAGGGCGTCACCAGGGGACACCAGAGACATCCAGGGACACCCAGGGGACATCCAGGGACATCCAGGGGACCCAGGGGACACTCGAAGGCATCCAGGGGGACACCACGGGACACCCAGGGGACACCAGAGACATCCAGGGGACACCAGGGGACACCAGAGCACAGGTGACACCCTGGGGACACCAGAGACATCCAGGGGACACCCAGGGGACACCAGAGGGACATCCAGGGGACACCAGGGAACAGCCAGCGGGACACCAGAGGACATCCCAGGGGGACCCCAGGGGACAATCCCAGGGGACATCAGGGCGACACCAGGGACACCAGAGGACACCCCATGGGGACACCAGGAGGACACCAAAAGGACACCAGAGGACATCCAGGGGACTACCAGGGGACATCCAGGGCACCAGAGCAATCCAGGGGCACCAGGACACCAGAGGACATCCCGGGGACACCCAGGGGACACCAGGGGACACCCAGGGGACACCAGCGGACACCAGGGGGACACCAAGAGACACCCAGGGGACACCAAGGGGACACGCAAGGGGACATCCAGGGGACACCAGGGGACACCCAGAGGACGATCCAGGGGACCCGAGGGACACCCAAGGGGACCCCAGGGGACACACAGGGGGTCATTTCTGAGGGAAGGACGTCCTCACACTCGGGAATGTTGCTCTGGGAGCGTTCTGTAGCTGCTGCTGTGGGAGGGGTGGAACACAGTGACCTTCAGGGCTGCTCCCAACCCCATCCCAAATCGCCAGACTCTGGGATTCTGTGGAGGAAAGGGAGAAAACCAACAGGAGATGGCACCTGGGCACTCTGCCCGGTCCAGCTGAGGCTCAGGAGGCTGAGAATCCTCGGAAAAGCTGTGCTGGCAGAGGCTGGAGCTGTCTGTGCAGCTCAAGGCTCAGGGGGAACCCAAATTCCTGCTCCAAAATCTCTCATGGCAGGGACTGACCAACCTGTTGGGCAGGGAGGGGATGGGGATCCCCACTGGCTGCACCTGGCTGGGAAAACACTGAAAAGAACCTTTAAACCCTTTAAAATCCCAAAATTCTGAGCACTCATGGCCAGTCAGGTGCTGATGTCCATTTTCATGAGCAGCCAGGGGTCAGTCTGGTTTCAATGTCCTGCCCTCTCGCCTCCCAGCAGATCCTCCTGGGATCCCTCAGGATTTCAGTTTCTCCATTTCCATGTCTCTGTACCCTGTGATTCTTTCAGTGTTTTAACTCCAGGAACTACCACAGACTAGTTCCCAGCTCCTGCTCTCCCAATTTTACACAAAAAATCTCTCTGCAGCCCCCAAACTCAAGACACCTCCCATGTCGCCAGGCCCAAGAGATGAAACAGCAGAGAATTGGGGAGCCAAGTTGGAGTCAATCGAGCTGACTGGCTGAGCTGCAATTGAGGATTCAGCCTCCGATGTGCAAAATGGACCAAAAGTGAGAAAGGGTGAAAAACATGACCATTGTCTTGGGGTGTGGGACTGCCCTGGATGCACCTGAAGGCCCTGCAATAACAGAACTGCTATGGATTCTCTCAAATCCCTGTGAATTCCCTCAAATTCTGTCCAGCCTCTCAATTTTGTCTGCAGTTTTACCCTTCAGGATGCAGCTGTCTCTCACAGGACACGGGCTGATTTAAATGCTCTGAATTTTCAAAGAAAAATTCAGAAAAGCCCAGGATTTCCAGGAGAATGAAGTTCCCATTTGGAACCTCCATCTTCCCCTCAAACATTCCCATGGAATATCCTGAGCTGGACCTTTTAGGATCCCCACAAGGGTCACTGGGTGATGCCAACTGCAGTTTTTACCCAGTAAGATGAAGATGCAAAGGCCATTAGTCTTTAATAGGTCAAGAGCTGAGCAATTTAACTGTTCTGAATCTTCAGAGAAGGAAAAACTCAGGGTTTCCAGGAGAACGAAATTCCCATTTGGAACCTCCATCCTCCCTTCAGACATTCCTATGAATATACCCAGCTGCTTTTTTAAGGAAATCCCACAGCGCGTCACTGGTGAATGCCTGCCTCAGTTTTACCTTTTAGGATGAAGTTGCACGGGTCATGTGCCCCTAACAGGACAAGGGCTCTGAGATATAAATGTTCTGAATCTTCAGAGATTTCAGAAAAACTCAGGGGTTTTCTCAGGAGAACGAAGTTCCCATTTGGAACCTCCACACTTCCCTCAGCCATTCCCATGGAATATCCTGAACTGGCCCTTTTAGGATCCTCACAGGGGTCACTGAGTGATGCTGTGATACAGTTTTACCCTTTAGGATAAAGCTGCTCACAAGCTATGAGATATAAATAATCTGAATTTTCAGAGGAGGAAAAACTTGGGATTTCCAAAGCTTTTTTTCCTTTCTCCAGGAAAAGGAAGTTCCCATTTTGGAACCTCCATCCTTCCTCTCAGCCATTCCCATGGAATATCCTGACTGGCCCCTCCAGAACCCCCCCAAGGGTCACTGGGTGATGCAGAAACTCTTTAGGATAAAGCTGTGAAGGCCACACTGCCCCTCACAGTCGACACAGCCCTGGGTGATTTAAATGCTCTGAATCTTCAGATATTTCTGAAATTTCATAAAAACTCAGGATTTCCAGGAGAATGAATTTCCCATTTGGAATCTCCATCCTTCCCTCAGTCATTCCCATGGAATATCCTGAGCTGGCCCTTTTAGGATCCCGACAAAGGGTCATCTGGTGATGTGTGATGCACTTTTACACCTTATAGGATAAAGCTGTTCACAGGCAGTGAGACATAAATGTTCTGAATCTTCAGAGGAGGAAAAACTCAGGATTTTCCAAGCTTTTTTTTCCCTTTTTCCAGCAGAATGAAGTTCTTATTTGGAACCTCCATCCTCCCCTCAGCCATTCCCATGGAATATCCCAAGCTGGCCCCTCCAGAACCCCCACAAGGGTCACTGGGTGATGCTGAACTCTTTAGGATAAAGCTGTGAGGGCCACATGCCCCTCACAGGACACAGCCTGGGTGATTTAAATGCTCTGAATCTTCAGAGATTCAGAGATTTCAGCAAAACTCAGGATTTCCAGGAGAATGAAGCTCCCATTTGTCCCAGCGAGGCGAGGCACTGCCAGCTGATGGGGACCAGGGAAATGTCACCTCTGGCTGTGCCGACATCAAAAGCTTCTCCCGGGTTTTCCTGGGGAGGAAAATGCTGTGGGAGGAGTGGGAACTCATTCTGAAGCTCCTCCCTGGCTGTTCCCAGGGCCCAAGGCTGCAGGGATCCTCAGCCAGCTGCCAGCACCTCCAGCTTCCCCCAAAAACGCTTCAGAGGGGTCAGCACATTTAACAACAACTTCTGATGGACAAAGCCATCCTTGCTGGATCATCTGGCTGGGGACAGGCACCAGGTGACATCTCAGGTGATGGTGACACCAAGCCTTGAGGGAGGAGCAGAGGACTGAGGCTGAATTTTGCACAATGACCCCAAACCCAGCTCCTTTCTCCAACTCCTGATACACCAAAGCTTTCCAGACCTTTTGGGGGAGTGCTGCCTGTGGAACAGGAGAGCTTTGGGTGTTTCTTGGGTGAAAATGTGCCTGTGATTGTGTTCCTCACAGCCTGGGAGTGAGCTCTGGCTCTTTCCTGGGCCCCAAAATCTCTGTGCCATGACACAGTTCTGGGGTTGGGTCTCAGCTCAGCTCTCCCAGCACAGAAAGCTCTGAGCCCTCCCATCCTTCTCCACATGGACACCCCCAGCCCCTGGACATGTCTGTGGCATTATCCCATCACCCACTGAATATCTGGGGATTAAAAATTACCTGGAGGTGGTTTTGATGTCACTGCCACCTCTTTTTGCTCAGTCCTAAAAGCTCAGAAAAATCTGGGCCCATCCATCCATCTCCACACAGACCTGTCCACCTGGACACCCCCAGCCCCTGGACATGTTGTGCTGTCCATGGTATCATCCCATCACCCATTGATCATTTGGGGATTAAAAATCACCTGGAGGTGGTTTTGGTGTCACTGCCACCTATTTTTTCTTGGCCCTAAAAGCTCAAAAAACTCTGAGCCCTCCCATCCATCTCCACCTGGATCTGTCCACCTGGGCACCCCCAGCTCCAGACCCTAGACATGTCCTGCCATCAGTGGTATTATCCCATCACCCATTGATTATTTGGGGATAAAAAGCCCAACTGGAGATGGTTTTGATGTCACCACCACCCCTTTTGCTCTGCCCTAAAAGCTCAGAAAACTCTGGGTCCACCCATCCCTCCCCACCTGGATAGTCCCAGCCCCTGAACATATCCTGCAATCCATGAAGTTATCCCATCACCCATTGATTATTTGGGGATTGAAAAACACCTGGAGGTGGTTTTGGTGTCCCCACCACCCTTTTTGCTCTGCTCTAGAAGACCCTGATATGCCTCAGGACAGAAAACTCTGGATCTACCTATTCATCCCCATCTGGACACATCCAACCCCAGCCCCTGGACATGTCCTGCTGTCTGTGGCATTATCCCACAGCCATTCATTATTTGGGGATAAAAAAAACCCCAAACAATTGGAGGTGGTTTTGGCATCCCCACCACCCCTTTTGTTCTGCCTTAGAAGACCCTGACGTGCCTCAGGACAGAAAACTCTGAGTTCACCCATCCATCTCTGCCTGGACAGCCCCAGGACATTTCCTGACGCTCAGGGCCGTGGCACTGCTGGTTGCTCTGTGCTCTGGTGATCTGGGAGTGTTCAGGAGCTGCTGCTGGGGCAGGGGTGGAACAAAATGGGGCTGGTCCTGAGCCAATCCCGAATCCCAAACTCTGGGATTCTGCAGAGGGGAGGGAGAAACCGACAGGAGATGGCACCTGGGCACAGGAATGTGTAGGGCAGGGACATGTGGGGCCAGCTGGTTCCTCCTGTGGGTTTGGGTCCCTCTGGGATCTCAGACTGCCCAGCTGGGCTGGGGGTCCTGGGGAAGGCACAACCCCCCTGAAACGGGCACTGGGAATGGAGTGACCAATGGAGTGACCATGGAGTGACCATGGAGTGACCAGAGACCCCAAAAAGGACCTTAAACACCACCTTTTGGGACACTGGCCTCAGCAAGGGGTGTTGGGGCTCAGGGAATCCTGGGGATGTCCAGTGGGACATTGCCAGCCCCAGCTGGGATGGCCAGGACACTCTGACCCTACAAATGTCCCAGGACAGCCCCTCCTCACCTCCACCAGCTCCTGCACTGGGGAGGGTCCCCTCAGGAGTGACCCTTTGGGGTTTGGCCATTGTCCTTTGCTGGATTGGTCAGCAGTGGACAGAGATCAGCCCTGTCCCGTTTGGGAAGATCAGATCAGATCAGATCAGATCAGATCAGATCAGATCAGATCAGCCCTGTCCTGTTCTGTCCTAAGATCTGCCAGCTCCAGCCGAGGCTCAGGAGTCTGTGAATCCTTGGAAAAGCTGCGCTGGCAGTGGTTGGGAGTGGCCGCAGCCCCGCTGACCGCTCTGCTCCTGTCCCCTCCGTGTCTGTGGGGTCAGAGGAGCCTCAGCGGGGTCCCCACAGCCTCAGCCATCTCCTCCTCCTGTCCCAGCAGCGCTGAGCAGGCAGCCCGAGCCTGGCCTGGTGTCTGAGGGAGCTTTGTTGGCTCAGCCCGTGCTGTCAGCACTCAGAGGCAGCGTCTCGCTGACCTTTTCCCGTCTGTGCCCCGTTTGTTCCCCGCTCGGCCGCCATGGGATGGCAGCGGGTGAAGAAGGCTTGGAGCCGAGTCAAAACCTCCCTCGCTGCTCGCTGGAGGCTTCAGCCACCGCCTGAGCCACCCCTGGAGCTGGCCCAGAGCTGCTGGCTGGGGACAGGGCGGTGGCAGGGGGTTCCCAACAATCCAAACCCGCTCCGGACCGTCCATCCTGCTGGACAGCGAGCCTGGACACCGAGCTGCGGGTCTGCAGCGCCAGGACACGGCACAGAGCTGGGGCAGGACTGCCCTGCGGAGCTCCAGGGCTGTTCTGGGCTCTGCTCGGATCACTCTGCGGAGCTCCAGGGCTGTGCTGGGCTCTGCTCAGACCCCTCTGTGGAGCTCCAGGGCTGTGCTGGGCTCTGCTCGGATCACTCTGCAGAGCTCCAGGGCTGTGCTGGGCTCTCCTCAGACCCCTCTTGGTGGCCCCTCACTAAAACCCAACCCCAGAAACCCTCAGCAGTTTGATCCCTTTGCCTTCACCCCTGCTCTGTCCTCACTCCTGGCAGTGTCTGGCTGCCCCACGGAGCAGCAGGATCCTTCCAGCAGGCCCCAAACCCATTTCCAAGGCGGTGAGATCCCGTTCTCCTCACATTTCCCATCCCTGGGTGCATCCAGACGCTTCCTCCCCATGACAGGGATAAAAATTTCTCTCGTTCCTGTCTCACAGCAGCAGGGATCTGTTTTGGATGCTGCTGCCAGAGGACACCCAGGATGGCTGTCCCAGCAGGGACAGGGCACTGCCAGCACCCTGGGGACCCTGCCAGGCCAGCAGTGACCCAAAGATCTCGTGTTTGGCACAGATGGGGACAGCTCTGTCTGTGCCAGGTAGGGGCTGGGAGTCTGGAGGATGATGGGAGCTGCGGAGATGGTTGGAATTTTGTGCTGCGAGATCCTCGTGGTTATTTTCGCCTTTCCATAAAAAAGTCTCCTTTTTTTTTTTTTTTTTTTTATAAATTTGTTTATTACCTGAATATAGCTCCTTATCAGTGCCAATAGTGGAGATGGCAGGAGTAGCGGGAGTGAAACTTGGGAATGGGCTGCCCATGTCTGGGAATATTTCAGATCCAGACGGGGAAAGACGGATTTTATTTTAATAATCCATTTATTCCCGCGGACTTTGGGAACGAAATTTTGCCATTCCAGAGGAGAAAGACCCGAACACAATGACAAGTCC
>VKON01000179.1:232005-242124 GCA_009741485.1 Malurus cyaneus samueli | reverse complement strand
GTTATTCCAGCAGCATTCCAGCCAAGGAGCAGCATGATCCCACCCTCGGGCTCTAACATTTGCAACTTTGCCTCCTTTAGTTTTCTTCCTTTCCCCACCTGAACCCCCAGCAGGAAGACACCAAGTGCCTGGGAAGGTGGTGGAGTCTCTGGGTTTGTCCTCAGTGTGGATTTCGGGTGGAACTTTGGAGAAAAAAAGTAGCCCACAATTCTAAAACTCAACCATTATTATGTATAACTAAAACCTGAAAAAAAAAAAGTGTTAAAACCTACATAGAAGAAAATACCACATCCTTAGCTACTGTTAAAAAAAAAATTAAATATAAAAAAAATAACACAACTAAAAAATTATAACATTAATAATACTATAGCTTTTACAAACTCACCAATTATATTCTAATTACTAATTAAAAAACTATCTCTTAACCAATATATGTTTAACACAAATGTATACTCTAATACTAAAATTAATAAAAAAAGCTTATCCCACAATAAAATCCTTCTTTCTCTCTGTTTTTTTTTCATCTCACTTTGTGTTTTATATCTATTCTTTTATCACTGTTTAGCCAGCAGCGACATGGAACCCCCGAGGAACGCGAGGCACCGAGAGATCCTGCTGGAGTCACCCCATGGTGACGTGAAGAGGTCACCTCAAACCTCAGAGCCATGGGTGGATGAAGAGGACACCTCAAACCTCACGCTGAGGGTTGGCTGCTGGGATAGCATCCCAGAGGGGTTCAGAGCCCTGGGTCAGGTTTTTGGGGTGCAGGAGTCATCCCATGGTGAGGTGATGAGGACACCTCAAACCTCAGAGCCATGGTGGCATGGACACCTCAACCTCACAGCCAAGTGGCATGAAGAGGACACCTGAAACCTCACAGCCAAGGGGTTTGGGTGCTGGGATGAGCTCCCAGAGTGGGTCAGAGCCCTGGCTCAGGGTTTTTGGGGTGGCAGTGGAGTCATCCCATGGTGACATGAAGAGGTCACCTAAACCTCACAGCCAACTGTGGCATGAAGAGGACACCTGAAACCTCACAGCTGAGGGATTGGACTGCTGGGATGAGCTCCCAAGTGGGGGTCAGACCCTTGGCTCAGGGTTTTGGGTGGCAAGGAGATCACCCATTGTGAGTGAAGAGGGCCACCTCAAACTTGCGGTCGGTGGAGAGGAGGACGCCTCAAACTCTACAGCCAAGGGTGACATGGACACCTCAAACCTCACAGCCAAAGGGTTTGGTGCTGGGAATGAGCTCCCAGGGTGGGTCAGCCCTGGCTCAGGGATTTTGGGGTGGCAGGGGGTGCACAAGGCCCAAGGGTGCAGCCATCAGAGGGGTCAGGGGGTTTGACCTGCAGGGCACAGGGGAAGGGGGCATCGGTGGTGCTGAAGGTTGAATTTCACTCCTGGGCAGGACCAGCAGCAGGAGGGGGTGGATCTCTTGGACAAGGATCTTTTAAGGGTTTTCAAGCCCCAGAACCAGCTGGGTTTGTTGAGGACCTGAATTTTGGTCTGAGGATTCAAAGCAGAGTTAAAACGGGACATTGGTGCTCTGATGTCTTAAGTCATCAGCCCTAAGTAAATAATTACAGAAATAACTATATTATACTAAAAATATTATTGAAATATAGAAAAAAATTATAGTATTTATAGTATATTATTTAATAATTATATAAGTAATAGTATATATAATGTATTCAATGCATATATAATTATTATAAGCTAATTTTATTATAAATATATATTATTATATATAGAAATTTTAGAAAAAATTCTGTCTTGAAGAGCTGAGGAAATCCTCCCTCAAAGCCTGAGGAACTCTCTGTGTCCTTCCATCTCAAACAACTGAAATCCTGAGTGTTTCTGGGCTCTCTGCTGCTCACCTGTGACAGGTGACATCAACATTCCCTCTCAGCTTCCCTGCTCCTCATTTTTCTCATCCCAGCGCCTCTCTTGGATCCCCCCCTGCTGTTCCTGACCCTTCCCCTCTGCTGGGGATGCATGAAGGTGCCCAGGTGGGTTTTACCTGGCCAGAGCCCTCCTGTGATCACACCTGGCCAGGGTGGCCTGAGGAAGAGGTTGGTGATTGAAATACAGATTTTGTTTTGATCTTTTTCATGCAAAGTTGTTATTGTAAAGAAGTTTCGTATTTTGTAAGAATTTAAATAGTTAATAATTAGGTTTTATTTATATGTAATGTATAGAATGGGTAAAGGAGTATGTTTTTTTTTTTGTTTTGCTTTTGTGGTTTTTTTGTGGTTTTTGGGGTTTCTTGTTTCTTTTTTTTTTTTTTTTTTTTGTTTTTGTTTGTTGTTTTTTTTTTTTTGGGTTTTTTTTTTTTTTCAGGGAGAAGGATCTGCAGGGATTTCCACAGGGCTGGCTCCTGCTGTGAGAGTCCTAGAGCATTGGAAGGGTTGGAAACCTTCTCCTGGTGAGCCCCTGCTGTGCCCATGGACAATATTCCCACCTGGAATTACAGGATGAGACTGATGGAAGGGCCTGGGATGGAAAGTCCCCCAGGATCATCCAGTGCCACCCTGGCCCTGCCCAGACCCCCAACATTCCCACCCTGAGCATCCCTGGGGCATCACGCTGGAAAAGACCCAAACACCTGGAAGGAGGCTGGAGGATGGAATCACGAATCCCAAATTCCCTGGGTTTGAAGGGATCCCCAAAGATCCTCCAGCCCAACCCCAGCCCGCCAGACCCCCAACAATTCCCCCCTGTGCATCCTGCACGCGTGTCCAAACGCTCCTGAGCTCTCAGGCTGGGACCTTCCCTGGGAGCCTGGGCAGTCCAGCACCCTCTGGGGACAGAAGAACCTTTCCCTGATCCCCATCCCAAATCCTTTCCCTGATCCCATCCCAAATCCTTTCCCTGATCCCATCCCAAATCCTTTCCCTGATCCCATCCCAAATCCCCCTGGCACAGCTCCAGCCCTTCCCTGGGTCCTGTTCTTCCACAGAGGCTGAGTTTGGGCTGGGCTTGGCTGGGCTGAATTTGGGCTGGTTTTTGAGGGGCTGAGGCTGATTTGGGCTGGGTTTTGAGGGGCTGAGTTTGGACTGCGCTTTGTGGGGCTGATTTGGGCTGGGTTTTGCAGAGTTTGGGCCGATTTAGGCTGGGTTTTGAGGGGCTGAGGCCAATTTGGGCTGGTTTTAAGAGGCTGGGCGATTTGCGATTTGAAGAGCTGGGACCAATCTGGGCTGGGTTTTGAGTGGCTGGGGCCGATTTAAGCTGGGTTTTGAGGGACTGAGGCTGATTTCGGCTGGGTTTTGCCAGGCTGAGTCTGATTAACTGGGTTTAGGGCTGGCCGATTTAGCTGGTTGTGGGTGAGGCTGATTTGGGCTGGGTTTTGAGTGGCTGAGGCCAATTTAAACTGGATTTTGAGTGGCTGGGGCTGATTTAGGCTGGGTTTTACCCACTGGGGCTGAGAACAGGCGATCCCAGCCCAGCGCTGGATCGGCCCCGGTGCGGACTCAATCCAGAGAAGTTTTAATGACACAACAACAACAACAACAAAAGAGGAAAGAGGGGGAAAGGAAGAAAAGGCTCCTGCGGGGCTGGTTGCCACGGAGACCCCAAGGAAGTTTGAACCAGTCCTGCTCTTTTCACAGCCGCCTTTGAGCCGGGGAGGGAATTATGGCCGGGCCATAAAAGGGGACATGTGGCCCTTTGCTCACAGGGACCGGCCTCTGCAGTTACGAGAGGTAACTCATTTTTCTCAGCTCATTTTCTCCCTTGTCCCCTCCTGTGATTGTAGGCTCAGATCTCAGGAAAAAAAAAATAAAAAAAAAATAATGAAAAAAAAAGGGAGGGGAAAAAAAAAAATCGAGGGCAAGTTGTGCATCCTTTAGCCCGGGGACCCGTCCCCAGCAGGGGCATCGCTGCCTCTTGCAGCCCATTCTTCCCCAGGTTTTTCTGCATTTTGGGGATTTTTCTGTGCTCAGGGCTGACCAACAGCTCGCCCTGCCCGTCCTCACAGCAGAGGAAAGAGCTGGTGGTCTCTTCCAGGGGAGCTGGACCCTCCTGCTTGTCACAGCTCTTGGGTTTTTCAGGAGGGATCTAAAGATCAATTCCTGTCAAGGAATTGGAGTCCTGATTAATCCATGTTATAGTGTTGACTTTTTGTAAATATTAAAATAAATGTTGTGTATATAATTTTAATTCCTACAAAAGTAGCCTTGTTGAAAAGATGCAGTTGTGTAACAATAACCGATGCCTTTATTTCTGTTGCTCAATTTAAATAGAACAGTGAAATATCTAATAATTTTAGACCGTTTATAGTAACTTAACTAAATAGCAGTAAAATAGTACAATAAAAAAACCAGTACAATAAAAGCCCTGCTATTAATATGTCAACTATCAACAGCTGCCATCTAAAAAACCACAAAATAAAGCTCAAACTAGAGACAATAACAAAACAAACAAAACCACATCTAAAAAAATGCTCTAAAAAAGGCGAGATCAATGAAAAAACATCCTAAACAAATTCCTAAAACATACAAACTAGTTTAGAACAACATTTAAATATACATAAATTTAAATATATAAATTCCTATTAATAGGTATTAAGCTAATACAATACAAATAATATTTAAGATGTCTCTGTCATGAGTGGTATGATTTTTGGCTAAGAGCCAAGCACACAATGCTGTATCTTTAATCTTTGTCCTCTATTGTCCTTTAGTAAACTTTTAAACTTCAGCAAGAAAGTAAAGTTCATTTTTCACAGAGTGAAAGGGATAAATCCAGCAGATTGATGTGCAGACCCCAGTTTGCTTCCATCAGCATCCTGAGTTTCCTTTTAAACCCAGAACTGTGTCTGAAGGGATCTTGGATCTGTGGGATCTCCATCCTTGGAGATTCTGGACTCTCAGGCAGACCAAAAAATGGGAAACCTTCCAGCATCAGCCTGGCAGGATGGACCAGAGACCTCCACGGGCTCCTTCCCAACAGCATTTCTGAGAAGATGCTGTGTTGCTTTAGAAATGTTCATTTAGTGCAGTTTTTGTGTGTGATAATAACAGAAAATGCTGAAACAGCCCAGAACACCCCACAGGAATCTCCCCAGCGATGGCCACAGAGCCAGGATCCTGTCGCTGTTCCCTCTGAAAAGTGTAAAAAGCTGAAAAGCAGTCCTGAGCGTGGGCACAGCCCTGGGATCCCAGCAGGAATTCAGACTCGAACCCTGCCAGCTCAGCAGCAATGAATGATGTCCATCAGCCACCCCATTCCCAGTGGAAAAAATCCTCCACTGAAAGGGTGATCACACACTGGAATGGGCTGCCCAGGGACGTGGGGGAGTCACCATCCCTGGGGGGTTTAGAAAGGACTGGACGTGGCACTCGGTGCCGTGGTTTAGGGGATGAGGAGCTGTTGGGCCACAGGCTGGACTTGAGCTCCTTGAAGATCTCTCCCAGCCTGGTTGATTCTGTTACTCGGTGACTCTATGATTCTGTGATTTTGTGATTCTGTGATTTTGTGATTCTCTGATTTTGTGACTCTCTGATTCTCTGATTTTGTGACTCTCTGATTTTGTGATTCCATGATTATGTGATTCTCTGATTCTGTGATTCTCTGATTTCATGATTCTGTGACTCCATGATTCTGTGATTCCGTGTGATTCTGTGTGTTTCTGTAATTCTGTGATTCTCTGATTCTCTGATTTCGTGCCTCTATGATTCAGTGAGAACCTCTCTGCCCAGGATGAGCTGACCTTTGATCAAGGCAGGTCAATATCATGAAACTGTTCCACTCAGTGCCATGGTTTAGGTGATGAGGAGCTGTTGGGCCACAGGCTGGGCTTGAGCTCCTTGAAGATCTCTCCCAGCCTGGTTGATTCTGTGACTCAGTGACTCTATGATTCTGGGATTTTGTGACTTTGTGATTCTGTGACTTTGTGATTCTGTGATTTCATGATTCTGTGACTCCATGATTCTGTGATTCCGTGTGATTCTGTGACTCTGTGATTCTGCGATTTTCTGATTTCATGCCTCTGTGATTCCGTGAGAACCTCTCTGCCCAGGATGAGCTGACCTTTGATCAAGACAGGTCAATATCATGAAACTGTTCCACTCAGTGCCATGGTTTAGGTGATGAGGAGGTGTTGGGCCACAGGCTGGGCTTGATGATGTTGAAGGTCTCCTCCAGCCTGATTCATTCTGTGATTCTGTGACTCTGTGATTCTGTGACTCTGTGTTCCTGCGATTCCACAATTCCGTGATTCTCTGATTCTATGACTCTGTGATTCTGTGTTTCCACAATTCTGTGTTTCTGTGATTCCATGGTTCTGTGAATTTGTGATGCTGTGACTCTGTGATTCTCTGATTCTCTGATTTCATGCCTCTATGATTCTGTGAGAACCTCTCAGCCCAGGACGAGCTGACTTTTGATCAAGGCAGGTCAATATCATGAAACTGTTATTCTGCGATTTTCTGATTTCATCCCTCTATGATTCTGTGAGAACCTCTCAGCCCAGGAGTGCCGCTCCTCCGGCCCGCCCGGCTCACCCCGACACCCCGAACCCCCGAGGTGAGCGGGGTCTGCTCTGGGGACCCCTCACTGGGCGGTGACACCGAGCACATTCGTGATGGGGATGGGATGTTCCTTCCTCCATCACCTCCACCCCACAGAACTGGGGAGATGGGACGGGCAGGGATGAGGGACGGAGGGATCGGGATCGGGTGGACAGGCTCGTCCCCTGTGCCTGATCGTCCCCCTGCATCCTCAGAGCCCCAGGGATGGGCACCCCCAAGGCCTCGGGGAAGGCTTTTTTGGGGAGAGAGCCGGTACCTGGGCAGCCCAGCTGTGTCTGTGCTGGGACCGGGGACAATCAGGGACCTGGCGCTTCACCCCACAGCACAGAAGGACACGGGACAGGGCTCCAGAGCAGCTGTGGCTGCCCCAGCCCTGGCAGTGCCCAAGGCCAGGCTGGACACGGCTTGGGGACAGGGGCAGGGGGGATGAGGTGCTTTGTAAGGTCCCTTCCCCCCCAAACCTAAACCCCTGTGACCCTGCGGTGGCTGGCAGTGTCACACCCCCTGGGTGGCACTTGTGTCCCACCCTCCCAAGCCCTCCTGGCACAGCCTCACCCAGTCCAGGAGATTCCAGGCCAGGGGACTCAGGAGTCCCAGCAGGAGGGGCTGCACCACCTTCCATTAACTTCTAGGACAATTTTTTCTGACAAATAAAGAGGGATTTTGGAGGAATTTGAGGGATTGGGGTTTGTGAATTGTGAGCAGAACTCAGGATGCTGCCCATGCCAGGTCTGGATCACAAACACACACTCCTGGTGACAGTGGACCCTTCTCCTGATCTCACTGCCCATCAAAAATGGGAAAATAAAACAAAAGGAGCTGTGGATAAAAGTGGTGCTGATGAAAATAGAGATTTCTCCCCCAAAAAAAGTTATTGTTGCAGTTCTGGGTCATCATTTACTGCCACAAATGGGACACCAGGGCAGCTGAGGGGGTGACATTGGGGGGAACATGGCTGGGGTGGCACAGGGACAGTTAAACCCAGCAGAGCAAGGACCAAGGCCGAGTGACAGCCTGAGTGACCCTCACCTGAGTGACCCTCACTTGAGTGAGAGTCAACCCTCACCTGAGCGACCCTCACCTGAGTGACCCTTCACCTGAGTGACCCTCACCTGAGTGACCCTCCCCACTCCCTGTGCACCAGGACACAGTGGGATGCACTGCCTTGCCCAGGGGATGCTCCAGGGGGCTTTTCTGCTTTCCTTATGGAGCAGAAATGGATTTAGAGAGACCGAAAAGTGAAGTCTCTGGGGGTTCTTTTCAGCTCCACAAAGTTCCAGCTTCCCCTGAAATGCCCTCCAAGGGGGGCACACGTGGCAAAAAACGATGCTCAGACACTCGGAGGGGTGCGAGTTCCTTTTATTTTTGGCTGCTGGCAGCAGGCAAAGCCCTGCAGAGCCTGGAAACAGCAGCACCAGGGCAGGACTGAGGGCTGAGGGCCGGGGAGAGCAGTGGGAATGGGAGATGGAGCTGCCCAGGACAGGGAAATCCATCACAGGCAGCAAAAAGTCTGCAAATGTTTGTCCAGCTGAGTGTGAATTGATGCAGCTGCTCTGAGTTTAATGCTGTTGACCTGCATTCATCAAAGGGCTGCTCTTCCTGGGCTGAGAGGTTTCCACAGAGTCAGTCACAGTCACAGAACCACAGAATCATGAAATTACAGAATCACAGAATCACAAAATCACAGAATCACGGAGTCACAGAAATACAGAAACATGGAGCCACAGAAATGAAGAATCATGAAATAACAGAATTAGAGAATCATAAAAACACAGAATCACAGAGTCTCAGAAACACAGAAACACAGAATCACAGAATCAAATAATCAGACAGTCAGAGAATCACAGAATGAACCAGACTGGAGGAGGGACCTTCAGATCTTTGAGTCCAGTCTTTGACCAAATACCACCTTGTCACCTAAACCATAGCACTGAGTGGAACAGTTTCATTATATTGACCTGCCTTGATCAAAGGTCAGCTCGTCCTGGGCTGAGAGGTTCTCCATCACAGAACCCCAGAATCACAGAATCACAAAACACAAGTCACAGAGTACAAGCACAAAAACAAGATATGCAGAAACTATCAGAATGCAGAACACAGAACACAGGAGTCATAGGAATCATGGAATCATGAAATCAGAGAATCACAGAGTCACAAAATCAATCCCAGAGTCACAGAATCACAGAGTCATAGAATCACAGAATCATGGAATTGTGGAATTGCAGGATCATGGAGTCACAAAGTGACAGAACCAGGCTGGAGGAGACCTTCAAGATCATCAAGTCCAGCCTGTGGCCCAACACCTCCTCATCACCTAAACCAGGGCACTGATCACATGAAACCACAGTTTCATGATATTGACCTGCCTTGATCAAAGGTCAGCTTGTCCTGGGCTGAGAGGTTCTCACAGAATCATAGAGGCATGAAATCAGAGAATCAGAGAATCACAGAGTCACAGAATCACAGAATCACAGAATCACACAGAATCACATGTAATCACAGAATCATGGAGTCACAGAATCATGAAATCACAGAATCATGGAATCACAAAATCACAGAGTCAAAAAATCAGAGAATCAGAGAGTCACAAAATCAGAGAATCACAAAATCACAGAATCATAGAGTCATAGAGTCACTGAGTCACAGAATCAACCAGGGTGGGAGAGACCTTCAAGGAGATCAAGCCCAGCCTGTGGCCCAACACCTCCTCATCACCTAAACCATAGCACTGAGTGGAACAGTTTCATGATATTGACCTGCCTTGATCAAAGGTCAGCTCATCCTGGGCTGAGAGGTTCTCACAGAATTTATTAGAGGGATTTGAAATCATAGAATAGATCGCAGAATCACAGAATCACACGGAATCACAGAATCATTTGGGTCACAGATTATGAATCACAGAATCACAGAATCAAGCACAGAATCAATCACAGAATCTCAGAATCAATCACAGAATCACAGGGGAAATATGGGAGTCACCCCAGGAATTCAATTTGAAAATCAGGAGGAATCACAGGAAATCAGAGAAATTTCACATTAATTATGGAATCACAAAATCACAGAGTCAAAAAATCAGAGAATCAGAGAGTCACAAAATCAGAGAATCATAGAAGAATCAACCCAAAAATCACAAAAATTCACAGAATCATAGAGTCACCGAGTAACAGAATCAACCAGGCTGGGAGAGACCTTCAAGGAGATTTTCAAGTCCAGCCTGTGGCCCAACAGCTCCTCATCCCCTAAACCATGGCACCGAGTTTTGCCATGTCCAGTCCTTTCTAAAACCCCCCCAGGGATGTGACTCCCCCACCTCCCCCCTTTGGGCAAAAGCCCATTTCAAGTTGTGTTGATCACCCCCTTTCAGTGGGAGGGAATTTTTTCCCCTACTGGGAAATGGGGGGTGGGGGCTTGATGGGACATTTCATTCTTCATTTTGGCTTTGCCTGGAGGGCTTATGGCCCCAAGGGTTTCGGAAAGTCTGGAATTTCCTGGCTGGGGGAAATTTTTCCCAGGGGGGCATGTTGGGGCCCCCACCGCTCAGGGACTTTGGCTTTTTCAGGGCTTTTTTACAACTCAGAGGGAAATCTTCTCT
>VKON01000179.1:218962-229143 GCA_009741485.1 Malurus cyaneus samueli | reverse complement strand
AAACCCCTTTCCCACGCGTTCGGGAGGGTTTTGGGTACAGGTTCTCTCCCCAAAACCGCCGTCCCCAATACCTGGGGCTCCCGGCAGTGCCCATCCCTGGGGTGTCCCGGCTCTGAGGGTGCAGGGGACGATCAGTCTGGAGGATCCGCTCATGGAGGACGAGCCCATCACATCCCAATCCCATCTCCCCCAATTCTATGGGGTGGAGATCTCCAGGGAATGGAGGAAGGAACATCCCATCCCCATCACGAATGTGCTCGGTGTCACTGAGGGGTCCCCAGAGCAGACCCCGCTCACCTCGGGGGTTCGGGGTGTCGGGGTGAGCCGGGCGGGCCGGAGGAGCGGCACAAACCCCTTTCCCAGGCGTTGGGAGCGGTTGGTGCCGGAGGAGCCGGCGATGCTCGGGGGCACAGTACCATCTGCTGGCAGCGGCGAGGGACGCTCGCTTCACCCCCGATCGGAGCCGACTCACGGGTCCTGCTCATTCAGCCCGGTTTTAATTCAGTCCCGCTTTAATTCAGCCCGGTTTAACTCGTTTCGGTTGCAAATTGAGGCTCCAAACCAGCGGCGCGTCCCTGCGAGGGGCAGATTTCCACCTCGGAGAGTCGTAGCCACTCATTCAGGCTCTGATGTTTTTCCATCTGCAGGAGTAAAAACCTCCAAAACAGAGCCAGCTTTACCAAATTTGCCTGGAAGGTTTATAGGAGTGGTTTGTAATAACTTTTTTCTTTTTTGTTTCACTAAACTGGAGTTAAAATACGAATGTTTTCCACCCCTCTCCTTTCCTTTTCGGGGTGTGCATCACATCAGCGCTCCTTGCCTTCCCTCCCAGCCCCAATTTCTTCCCGTTCCGTCCTTCCCTGCTCCTCCTCGCGTTTCGCCTCTGAATCCCCCCGGCTCTCCCGTTTATTTCCCGCAGCCGGACCAGACGATCGACCCGGAGCTGTTTGTAGCTCGTTCCTGCTCTGGGATCCCTCCGGTCCGACATCCCCATCCCCTCGGCTTCCCCTCAATCGCAGGGAGGGGGCAGCTCCTGCCAAAGGAAGCTCGGGGCGCGCAGCCCACGCTGTGGCCAGGAAACTGCGGCCGGCAGCGAGCCCAGAGCCTTCAAAACAGCTCCAAAAATCATCTTTTGAGCGATGCGAGCTCAAAAATGATCCAGGACTCGGTTCGGCTCCTGGGATGGGGTTGAGGATGGGTAAGGGGCAGGACAGTCTGCACTTCTTTGGGATTTCATTGCCCTAAACCTGGTTCATCTCCCAAAGGGCACCTGGCTGGGTTCAGGACTTTGGAAATCATGGTTGGTTCCTCCCAAATCCATCAGCTCAGCCTAGGGCAGCCTCTGGAGCTGCAGGAAAACTGGGAAAGGACCGGTCTGGAGACCCTGAGGGTGAGCCTGGGGACACCTGGGGTGGGCTCAGCTCAGCCCAGTCCTGCTCAGCCTAGCTCAGCCCAGCTCAGCTCAGGGTTTTGCTGGCACTGCAGGGCTCAGCTTGAGGGGTTCTCCTGCCCAGTCGCTGCCGTGGTCACAGGGTTTGGCCCCCAGGACACGTGTGGGGCAGGATGTTCCCAGGGGGAGCTCAACAGGGACAGGAGGAGGGGGCTGCTCCCCTGGGAATCCGCCCAAAATTCCACCTGGAACTGGCTCGGGGCCCCAGAGCTCTCCATGGGCTGGTTCAGATCATTGACTGGGCAGAATTGTGCAGAATTTGGTGTCGGACAGTGGTCAGGCCTGCAGCGGGGAGCAGGGGGGATGGAGGAGGAGGAGGAAGAGGAGGAGGAGAGTGATTCCTCTTCAGGCAGCACAGAGCTCTCAGACTTCTCAGTTTGTCACTGATGTCCCCCTGGAACCCAGGGACTGTCTGAGTGTTAATTGTGACCAACATTCCCTCTCCTTCCATTCCACAGAGCTCTCAGAGCCGTGTTAGCTGTTTCCTGGCACCCCAGCAAAGCTGAGCAGGGCGGGTGAGCTCCTCTCTGCTCTCTCTGTAAACTGTCCTGACCCTGCTCCTCAGCCCTGACCAGTCACCCGAGAGTGGTTTGGACTGGGAAGAACCTTTAAAGTCCATCTATTTCCACCCTGCTGCAGGGACAGGGGCAGGGACATTTCAGCAAAACCAGGCTGCTCCAAACTCTGGCCTTGGGCACTGCCAGGGATCTGGGGGCAGCCACAGATCCCCACCCTCAGTCAGGGTGAATCCTCTGGTAATCCCACTCCGCGCAGCCCCGAGGATCCTCTGCATCCCTGCTGCCCTTTGTAGGTCAGAGTATGGGGGGGGGTGGGCGGTTGGTGGTGGTTGGTGTGGTGGTTGGGGTGGTTGTGGTGGGTTGGTGGGTTCGGTGTGGGTGGTTGGTGTGGTTTGGGTTGGGGCTGGTGGGGGTGGACGGTGGTGGGTGGATCGTGGTTGGGGTGAGCGGTGGTTGGTGTGGGTTGTGGTTGGGTGGTGTGGGGTGGGGGTGGTGGTTTGTTGTGGTTGGGCGAGATGGGGTGGGTGGGTTGGGTTGTTGGTTGTTTTTTTTTTTTTTTGGGTGGTTGGGTTGGTTGGGTTGGTTGGTCGGTTGCCTGAGGAGGGGTGGGTGGTTGGGTGGGGCGGGTTGGGGTGACTGGGTTTGGTTGGGGTGGTTGGGGTGGTGGAGAGGGATTTTGGTAGGTCCTAGTTCCCCCGCTGCACAGGACATGTGGCTCAGCCCCTCCGGTGTTCTGCCCCTTGGTGCCACCTCTTTTGGGGACAGTGACAGTGCCCTGGAGAACATCCCTTCCCTCCACCTCCCCATCCCACCTTGCTCCCCAGGCAGGGCCCTTCCACTGCCAAAGGAAGTTGGAAATTCGGGATTTCTGTTGATTTCAGGCTGGGTTTGGGTTGGAAACCCCCTGAAGTGGGGTGAAGGAGGGTGGGGTCACAGATCAGCTCATGGCACCCCATTCTCAGGGCATTTTTGGTGAGAGAAACACCCTGGGGAATGTTTCAGCTGTTAAAATAAAGCAGCAAGAACCTAATTCTACCTAACCCTAAACCCCCCAATCCTGCACTAGGATTGCCAAATCTGCCAGGTACCAAGAAGAGATGCCACCCTAATGCCCTGAGGAGGGTGGGAAGCTGCCTTGAGCGTGGGTTTTGGAGCTGGGAGCCTCCTCTTTCATTTCTGCTACTGGGAAGAATCATAAAAATGACTACATAAAACAATGAAGGCTCTGATTCTCGGGTTCCAGGTCCTCTGGAGACTCCTGGTGCTTCTCCTCTCACCTCTGGCACTCCTCAGCAGTGTCCTTTACCAGGCTGAGCTGCTTCCCGTGGCACAAACAGGAACCTCACTGGAGATGGTGGCTCCAGCCCTGTCCTGCAGCATCTCCAAACACAGAAAATCCCCAGCAGGTCCCTGAATGCTGTCAGGAGCACTGGGCTTTCCCAGAGGAGTCTCATCACGTTCCCTCCTGCCTTTCATCCTCCCGAGCTTTGCGTGTCTCTGATCTATGACGTGTCCCCCGCTTTCATTTTCGTTACCTTTGTAATTCGATTTTTTTTCCCCCTTTTGATCTGTTTCACAATTTCCCCCTGTTTTCTGTTTGGATTTTGAAATTTGGCTCCCACCCAGCAGCAAAAGTGGATTCCTCGGGGAAAAAAAAAAATCACAGGAACAGAACATGCACGTAACGAGCCTTCCCCCAAAAAAATGTCCCAGACAGCAGGAATTTGCAGCTCAGGGACTTCCCCAGCCCAAGGTAGCGCTGGTGGCTTTAGCAGCAGAGGGGTTTTCCTGCCATAAATCTGAGAGATTTTTCCTCAAACTGCAGGTGAATGTTTGGTTCCTGTGGCTTGGTGTCACCTGCTGCTGGTGGCAATGTCCTGGCGGTGTGAAGGACAGCAGCCAGGGGGGTTTTGTTTAAAATGCAACCAGTTGGATTCATTTCGTGGCACAATAATGATAAATTCCTGCCCATTCTCTGTCGGAGGGAGAGTCTGGCCAAGATTTGTGGTTTCTGCACTCATTTTCTCTCATCCAAACTGAGGGATCCCAACCCCGTGATTCCTTCTCCAGATCCCAACCCTTGACTCTTCTCCAGATCCCAACTCCATGATTCCTTCTCCAGATCCCAACCCCGTGGTCCCTCTCCAGATCCCAACCCTGTGGATTCCTTCTCCAGATCCCAACCCCGTGGATTCCTTCTCCAGATCCCAACCCTGTGATCCCTTCTCCAGATCCCTGACCCTGCTGCTGGGACTCTCCACACCTTTCCCTGCTCCATGGCAGCCCTGGCTGAGCTGGGGGGTGGGAGATGGGAGGAGGCCTGACCTGTGCCTGGGTCTCCATTAAAGCCCCCAAGAAATCAGGTTGCAGCTGCTGCCCTGTGCCATTCCCGCCAGGATGAGCTGAGGAAAACCCCAAACTGTGCAGGGACGGGGCCACTGAGTGCTGGTGGGGCTGGGGTGGAGAAGCACCAGAGCTCCAGAACATTCCCTGCAGAGAGCTGAGAGGGCTGATCCCCTCCTGCAGCTGGTGGAACGAGCTGTGTTCCCAAAAATCCCAAAGAATCGTGAAGAATCCCAAAGAATCGCAAAGAACCCCAAAGAATCCAAAAGAATTGCAAAGAATCCCAAAGAACCCCAAAGAATCCTAAATAATCCCAAGGAATCCCGAAGAATTCCACTGTCACAGGAGAAAGCAGCAAGGGGGACATGGTGGGAGGGATCTGTGATGGGAACGGTGACATCTGAGCTAATTCATCCCCTCTCCATGGACAATGAGATCCCAACGCACAGAAAGTGCTGAATTAAGTGCAGCCTTCCATAGAAAAGATATAAAAACAGATACAAAAATATCCATAAAAATATCTATTAAAAATATGACCTCAAACCTCCTGGATGGTTACTGAGGAAAATGGGACATGGGGAAACTAGAACAGGAAATAAGATGGACAAACTTCCTAGGAGCAGGACAGAAATGTGAAATATTCTTTAGTCCTTGAGGATGGGAACTGTGTGGAGCACAGAGCTGCATCTGAATGAGAGGGGATGGTGTCACTCCCCTGTCACCTCCCCCTCTCTGGTGCCTCCTTGGGCAATCCCTGAGCAAGGGCTTGGAAGAATTTTGCTGCCCACCCCAAAGCTTGTCCTGAAAAAGGAAGGGGATTTTGGTTTTTGGGCTGAGAATGTGCACAAATGTCCTTTCACTGCTCTCTGGAGCTGCTGCCCGGCTCCTGAGCAGGGCAGGGACCAATTTACCGCCCAGGTGAGGAGTGGAGTCAGCTTTGCAAAGCCCTGGCTGGGGATGTGCAAGTGTTTTTCACACTAAATTAATCAATACCTGAGTATCAGAAATCCCTGTGAAGCCAAGACCAGTGTAACAGAAGAATCGAGCAGGAAATTTCCTTGGGGTTGCACAAATCCCTCAAAACGCCTTTTGTCCAAAATCTCCCAGTATATGGCTCCTTGTTGTGAACCAAATGAAGCCACGTGGTGAGTGAAACTGGGTTAATATCCTTGAAATGCCCTAAATGAAAACTCTGCATGAACTGTAGGCGTGAAATCACTGCTGGTACAAACACCTGCCACGATGGCCGGGGAAAATGATCAGTTTTGGGGGAAATGTGGCCGGCTGGTGGAGAAATGATACAAGCTTTGGGGAAATGTGGCCACAGGAAACGATCAGCTGGGGGAAATGTGGCGATGGGAAATGATCAGCTTTGGGGGAAATGTGCTGTGGAATGATCAGCTTTGGGGGAAATGTGGCGTGAGAAATGTCAGCTTTGGGGAAAATGTGGCATGGGAAATGATCAGCTTTGGGGGAAATGTGGCTGTGAGAAATGGTCAGCTTTGGGGAAATGTGGCCCATGGAAATGATCAGCTTTTGGGGGAAATGAAGGCCCACATGGAAAAGTGATCAGCTTTGGGGAAATGTCGTGGAGAAATGATCACTTTGGGGAAATGTGGCCATGGGAAATAATCACTTTGGGGAAATGTGCCAGGGACATGATCAGTTTGGGGAAATGTGCCATGGAATGATCAGCTTTGGGGAAACGTGCTCATGGGTGCCCTCATGAAATGCCCCTAAAACTGCTCTCAAAGCAGCAATGATCAAACCAGCTCTGAAATAAAATAATGTGACTGAGAGACATTGCAGTGACCAGCCCTGGAGGGTGACCCGGGATCTGGAACAAGGAATGTGTAGGGACAGGAGACATCTGTAGGGTTTTGTAGGTTTTTCTGGGAGCTCCGTGGCAAAGCTGGAGCCCGGGCCTTGCACTGTGCAGGGGGACAGGTGGAGCAGCAGGAGCAGCTGAGCCTTTGGGGGGACACCTCAGGTACTCAAGTACCCAGATACTTGGGTACTCAGGTATCTCAGTACTTGGGTACTCAGGCACTCAGGTACTCAAGCACCCGAGTACCCAGGTACTTAGTTACTCAGGTATTCAGGCACTCAGGCATTCAGGCACTCATTACTTGGATACTTAGATGCTCAGGCACTCAGTGTATTTGTTACTTGGGCATCAGGTACTCAGGTACTCAGACACGAGGGTCTAACCCTAACTCAGATCCTTGCCAGCAGTTCTCCCTTCCCAGGCAGGACAGGAGCACCTCCCGAGGTGCTGAGCACCCTGAAGGCTGTCAAAGATTCTCCCAGAGCCTGAGAAAAGGGACCTGGGGTGCTCTGGAAATCCAAGGACTGGGGCTGTGGTGCACCAGGAGTCCAGAGAGCAAACCCAACAGAGCTGCAGGGCTGCACTGTGCATTGCCAAAGCCATCGAGGCCTGCGCTGTGACACTGGGCATGGCGTGGTGCTCTCCACCCCAGAGCCGGGGGCAGGGGCTGCTCTGCCCCTGAGCTGCTCCCAGGACTGGCTGGACACACCCCGGTGCTGTGGGTATTCACAGAGGGACAAATGCACTCCTGAGGTGCCCTAGAAAGTGCTGATGTCCATCACTCCTTGAGATGCCCAGGCTTGTCCCTTGCATAATGTTGTGGTAGCAAGAAGTGAGTCAAAAAATGAGAGGGTTCTCAAAAACAGCCTCCCTCCCAGTAATTCCTCTAAGTTACTGGATTGTGATGTTTCATCCCTGGCATGTCCAGGCTGGGTTGGACAGGGCTGGAGTACCCTGGGACAGTGGAAGTGTCCCTCCCATTCAGGGGGTGCATGAGGTGATCTTTAGAAGGCCTTCCACCCACCACTCTGTGTTGTTCAAAAACGCCATCAAAGTGTTTCTGTGCAAACACCCGTGAACAGGGCTGACAAACCAGAAATCTCTGTGTCTCACAGACACTCCATCTCCGGCGGGATGGAAGGACCCGGTGGGGATGGAAAATCCACCTGGATGGAAGGATCCTCTGAGGATGGAGGGACCGGAGGGGATGGAAGGATCCCCCGGGGATGGAGGGACCCGGGGGTGGAATGGAAGGATCCTCTGGGGATGGAGGGACCCAGCGGGGATGGAAGGATCCCCCGGATGGAGGGACCACGGGGATGGAAGAATCCTTCGGGGATGGAGGGACCCGGCGGGATGGAATGGATAGGACCCGGGTCCCCCGGGGCTGGAGGGACCCGGCGCGGTGTCCAAAGGCTGGGGGCGGCGGGTCCCCAGGGAGCCCCGGGGGTGCCCGGCGGCGGTGGGACGGGCGGGACGGGTCGGGACGGGACGGGGCCGCCCCGCCTCCCGCTTAAAGAGCCGCGGCGCCGGGCGGCCCGCAGGAGCTGGGACCGGCACCGCCCGCACATGCGCTCCGCCGCCAAACTCAGCCGCATCCTCCTCTCCTCCTCCTCCTTCTGCCGGCCGCCGCCGCCGACGCCTACTTCGGGTCAGCACGCCCGCGGGGACCGGCCCCGGCGCCGCCTTCGCGCTGGGACCCAGGGGAGAGCGAGGGTCCGGGGGAGAGCACCGGGACCGGGGAGAAGCGAGGGTCCGGGGGAGAGCACTGGGACCACGGGGAGAAGCGAGGGTCGGGGGAGAGCACCGGGACCGGGGGAGAGCGAGGGTCCGGGGGAGAAGCACCGGGACCCGGGGGAGAGCGAGGGTCCGGGGGAGAGCACCGGACCCGGGGGAGAGCGAGGGTCGGGGGAGAGCACCGGGACCCGGGAGACGAGGGTCCGGGGGACAGGACCCGGGCAAGTGTCCGTGGGCAGCGCCGGTGGAGAGCGCAGTGTCCGTGGGCAGCTCGGGTTGTCCGTGGTGAGATTCGGAAGTGTCCGTGGTCAGTTTCGGAGTGTCCGGGGGATCGTGGTGGTTCGGGTGTCCGTGGGAGCTCGGGCCGGACGGGGCGGCAGCTGGAGGCCGGGGCCGGGTGTCAGCGCGGAGTCGTCCCTCCGATGCTCTGCGACGGGCCGGGGCTCCGGTGCTGGTCCGGTCCCGTGGCTGGCGAGGGATCCGGCCGGGCCGCGCACCTGCAGGCCCCGGAGCATCCCGGAGCATCCCCGGAGCATTCCCGCACCCGCTCCGGGCAGCGCTGCACGCGGGACCGTCCCTGAGGGGCTGAGGGACAGGGGCACAGGGTGCGGGGGTCGCTGGAGCCCCTCGTGCTCCCGGCGAGCCCGGACAGAGGGTCCAGGGGAGGATCATCCGTGCGAGAGCGGGACGTGGAAACGGCGGGGAGATCCTGTTGGCTGGGAGCGAGAGGGACGAGAACGGGGCGATGCCCCGAGAGCTGTGCCCTGGATCTGTTCAGGGTGCGGATCAGCCCGGGAATGCCGGCACGCAGACCCTCCCTGCAGGCTCCTTCCCTGGGCACCCGTGGGAGCTTGGGGCTGGCCAGGGCTCGGCAGGTGACCGGGACAGGGAGGTGCTGCGGGGCTCCGGGGCTTAAAGGCCACCCGGGGACTCAGGAGGTGTCCCTGGCACGGGGAGGCAGAGCTGCTGCCCCAGCCGGGTCTAAGGGTGTCCCTTGTCACAGGAGGCAGAGCTGCTGCCCAGGCCGGGTCTAAGGGTGTCCCCTTGTCACAGGGAGGCAGAGCTGCTGCCAGGCCGGGTCTAAGGTGTCCCTTGTCAAGGAGGCAGAGCTGCTGCCCCAGGCCGGGTCTAGGGTGTCCCTTGTCACAGTGGAGGCAGAGCTGCTGCCCAGGCCGGGTCCTAAGGGTGTCCTGGGCACGGAGGCGAGAGCTGCTCCCCAGGCCGGGTCTAAGGGGTCCTTGGGCACGGGAGGTAGAGCTGCTGCCCCAGGCCGGGTCTAAGGGTGTCCGTTGTCACAGGGAGGCGGAGCTGCTGCCCCAGGCCGGCACGCTGCAGGGTCGGGATCGCTGGGGCACGGCAGTCCCTGTGTGTGCGCCTTCCCTTCGCGTTTTTCTTTATTCGGATAAAGGCAGGGATGGTTTGGAACAGGTGGGGTCAGTGCAGGATTTCCCATTCTGGGGTTTTTTCTGTCTCGTTTTCTGTGCCAGCTGCTCCTCGGCGCAGCATTCCAGGCTCTCTCGGTGAGCAGAGCTGTTGGTGCACACAATCATGAGGGCAGAACCGACACAAAATTGTAATTCTGTGATTGCAAGGCGCTCAGGACCGATCTCTGCGTGCCTTCCACACACGGAGGGTCTCGTTCCTCTCCACTGACCCTCCCACCACACCCTAGCCTCTTCTCCCCCTTTTACTGGGAAGTGTTTGCTGGCTTGGCACATCTCACCTGGGACAGGCTGCTGTTTCATTTGCTTCCTTAACTATCATCTGGAATCTGAAATTTATGAAGTATCATCCAGCCCAATTCCCAGCCAGAGCCCCTGCTGTGGAGGGGCTCCCCTTTGCTGGTCACTCACTTCACACGAGGGATTTTTCGGCTTTCCCAGCCACAGGGATTGCAAGGTGGTGTGCAGGGAAGGAGAGAATTTGTGCTGCTCTCTCTGATGAAACGGCACAGGAGCTGTTCACTGCCCATTGCTCCAGGTTAACAGCCTGAGTGATCCTTTGCTCTCTCAAAGATCTTTTGATACAAGCAGCTTCTGAAATCTTGTGTGCTGCTCTTTGAACCTGCACAAGGTCAAGGATCTGAGGCTGTGGGTTCACTTTCAGGGCTTTTTTTTCTCCCCTTGAGGGTTATAATGCAAGGTGTCTCGCCGTGTTCCCCACTCTTGTCTAAAATCAAAAGAAGAACTAAAGTCTAAGACTCTAAAGTTTGGTTGGTGAATGAGCATGGGTACATGGCTAGTACGATTTCAGGTATCTGTATTCTAAATTCAGGTATTTTCAAAATTGAGTTGATAGACCGAGG